>CM067370.1:16831427-16921427 GCA_034401795.1 Chaetoderma sp. LZ-2023a
AGTTAAATTTTCGTTGTATTTTCTTCTTTATTTGAGTTTTTATTGATCAATTTCCAGAAGGCTTTATTATCGCCTTTGCGCAAGCTACGTAAATCTGCATGCAGCTGATAACGCTTATTTTGTGCATATGTTCTTGTTATTCTTTTATAACTCTTGCTAGCTCTTTGTAGGGTTTGTCTATTTATTTCAGTTTTATTTAGATTGTACCTCTTTTTCGCTTTGTGATATTCCCTCCTTTTTTATTCCAGTCTTTGCCAAACCATGGTTGGGAATCTTTCTTGCTTTTACCGTGATCATGTTTTTTCAGCCCAAATGATTTTTTTGCACTTTAAAGGAACACATTTTCAATCATACCAATCGTCTTATTTATATTACTTTGAACATCTCCATTTTGAATTTCCAATATGCTGTTTTTGATATCCTCGATGCTATCTCGGTTTAAATCATTGTCATCACTATACAAACTATGCATCACATAAAGAAATATCTTATCCAATATTTCTTCATCGGCCCCATACTCAAAGAATTTATACACTTTAATCCATGCAATTTATAAGAGCAGGCATTTCGATTACATCTAATTTTCTTACAGCTGCACTTCACCAGCTCATTTATACCATCCGGTGCTTCCGGCTGTGTGGGTGGAAAAGGTCCCAGGTGACCAGCATTGTAACTCCATCCATAACCAGTTGCATGGGCATGTTCTCGTCCAGTACAATTGCTTCGTTGGCTAAACTGTAGCTTGATACTGGGCTCCTAAAACTGCCTGATTCAAGGCAACCCATATAGGTAGTAATATTCCACCCTCTTAAAGATCAGATGCCAACGAATTCACAACTGTTGGTGAGTTAACCATTGCATTTATATAAATGACATACATGATATTCGAGTGTAGCTTCTGTTTCTGAAGTTAAGTGGGCATTGCTTCGGAGTTCTGCAAAAGCTGGTATCACACTATCTATTGTATTACAAAGTGTTTGGCAGTATGCAGTCTTACGTTTGTCTGTAAAATGGTCTGGCCGATACGTTCCAAAAAACATGGAATCCGATGTTGATAGTTGATAGTTTTGCTGTCCAGCTGCGGATGCAAAGAACGGTGCATTGCATAGTGTGTCGACCTTGTGCACAGAGAGAACAATGATATCTGTTTCCTTGGAGAAATATCTATCGATAGAAAATATCTATCAAAAGTTGCTCCTCGTTCAGTTGCATCTCTAGCCTGAAATATACACATATCACATTACTGTTTTAACAGGCACTTTGCATAAAAATTATGCCGTTTCTTATGAAATTTGCGTTTTTCACAGCCAGGTATACTATCAATTATTCTTACGCTTTGGACTTGAAAGAAACTGTTTTACTGAAACATTTACAATTAATGTCGAGTTGGTGGCATGATAAACAATTTCTCATGCCTTACTCCTTAATGAATTTGATAGATTGGATGAATCAACTAGAAGGTATACCTCGGTATGCTCTTGTACATTTTGCAACACCATCCCGATAAACACGTATGCATGGTCAGAATTTGGTATTTCCATGGTATTTCCATTGATTGAACTTTTGCCGTAGCATCGAAATGTGCCACATGTTTTGAAAGCATCATTGATTACTCAATCATCTGTTCATCTTTTATTTAAACATATTTTTATTGTTCAAGAGACAATACAGATTGAGTCACTAGTTGTCTCCAACTTAGTTACGACTCGAATACTATATAATACATTATAATAAAGACGAATATGTGCAGTTGATAAAAACTTATAAACATAATGAATATAAAATTTACATGAAAATTAATGAAATAATATAAAATAAGATTTGGAATTGTGTTCATATATGCCTTATATGCATGTACATTTAAATCGTTTTTGTGTTTTTACGCAATTTTAGTAGCTAAGTAGTTATCGCATTGTTGTGATCAGTGCGTGAATATGTATGTAGATGTGCGCCTGTTTGCGTGTTTTAAACAATAAAGCACTTGGGATAATATCTACCAAGTATTCATGTGCGTTAGGAATATGTGCGTGCCTGCATTCGTTCGTTTGCGCGTGCGTGCGTGCGTGCGTGCGTGCGTGCGTGAATGCGTGCGTGCATGCGGTCGTGTGTGTGCGAGTGTATTTACGCAATTTAAGCAATGTCATGCGTGCTTGCCTGCTGATCTGTTCCAGTATGAGTGTGTGTATTCGTGCCCACGTCAACCTTCTCTTAATATTCACACCAAAATTCCCCAAGATAAGATGGAAGAAATTTATCACTTCTAGAGGCGTAAGTCGTGCGCCCAGGTGCAATGAAACGAAACAACTCCCAAATTATGACTCTTTCATAAAGCATTAGTCTATATAGTTTCTTGGGCTATGAAATTGAACAAGAGACACAACTCCCCAATTCAATTTCACCAAAAAAACCCACCACATCTAGACACACAATAAATGCCTCCAAAGGCTTACAACCTTAGGATTTTGGGAAAAGGTTATTCTTAAATATGTGTGAGTTTCGACAAAGGTAATCTGAGTGGTTTTAATAGTTTGGTTAGCTGTATTTTGACCTGGTTGGTTTTGCCAAATTATATTCATCGTCTTTGTTGAGGTAAAGTCGACAAACGACTGTGTTGACCAAGTGTCTATTTTTAGGAAGTCTCTATTTAGAGAGATTTCAACTTATATTGAAGTATTCCAGCGTGATGTTAGCAGTTTGTCATCAGCGAATATCCTTAGGAGGGTGTCTATATTTTCAGCAATATCATTTATGTGTAAAAAGAAAATGAGCGGCTGAAGTACAGAGCCTTGTGGTACTCCTCCGTTTATATTTTCTTGGGAGGAATATGTCTGATCGATTCTAAAAATTTGTTTTCTGTTAAGTAAATAATTTGTGAGCCATTGGTGAACTTTGCCATGTATACCATATTGTTCTATTTTATGTAGTAAACCTTCGTGGCAGACCCTGTCGAATGCCTTTGAGACGTCAAAGAAGACATAATAGGCATATTTTCTTTCGTTTAGAGCCTTCGACAGGATATGACATATTTCGATTAGTTGGTGTGTGGTTGACTGCTTTGGTCCAAATCCTGATTGATATTGGTATAATACGTTATTAGAATTCAGATGATTGTTGAAAGGGCTTAAATAGTATCCTTTCCATAATTTTCTCCAAAACTCTTAGTAGTGAAATTGGTCTGTAGTTTCCAGGTTCCTGCCGATTTCCTTTTTTAAAGAGAGGATTTATGCAAGCGATTTTCCAGGAATTCGAGAAGATACAAGACTGGAGAGATTTATTGAAAAGGAATGTTAAAGGAATATGTATTGTTTCTTGAGCTGTTTTTAGCATATGGTGACTGATTGTATCCTAGTGATTTGTTTGTATTTAGAGGTTGAATAATATCGGTGATCTCTTGTGATTGGATAACTATATTAGTGAGACGGGCATCAGTTTTGTATATGTGTTGTGGTAGATGGTCACGTGAATCATCTACATTGGATATGCTGGCAAAGAATGTATCTAGACAGTTTGTTGTGTCTAAATCAATGTATGTATAATTGTTATTGTTCACGCATTTAAGTGGTGGAATATTAGAAATGTCTCTACCCTTGATTAGCTGTTTAATTCTTTTCCAGTAGGATCTTGGGTTTCGAAGAGAAAGGTCAGTGAGATGACTGTAAAGTGCCATATCAACTGCTTTGTTCGACTGTAATGCCTTTGTTCTGAGGCGATCACGTTTCCTAGATTCATATCGTATAACCGAGTTATACCATGGTTTGTCATTTCCGCCATTTTAACCATTTTGTTTGGTATGCATTCGTTAACCATGCCAATAAAAAGATGAGTAAAAATTTCACACGCTTCATTCATATCTTTAGATCATCCCATGGGTGTGTTTCGAATTATCCCATTTTACTTATCTATGTGTGCTTAGTTGTATATATTTCTTTGATACATCGTAGTTTTGAGTACTGACATGGAAACCACTACATATGTATCTATGTGATCAGAATATTCGTCAAAGTTGACTATGCCAGATTCTTCAGCGTTAATACCATCTGTTCATTTGTGGCTAATCCATTTGGAAGTAATTCACGCTCAGCAAGTAGCCAATGTGTATCTGTTGCAACTATCAGTTGGCCAGCAGGTTTGAACAAAGACCGTGGAATTACGATAAATTCGAGTGTACCTACTGCATCCTTTAATATCGACGTCAGGCGTGGGCGACAATCAGCAAACATGTAAATAATGATCGGTTTGCAATTAGTTGACAAGATTTATTCACAACATTCAGCTTTAAAACATTCTTACAATATTTCCAGGACTCCAAATTCATCTTTGCATCCGGCCCCAAATGTTGACCTTGTGGACCTCCAGGTTACAAACGTTACATATTTATTTCTGTCTCGATCAAATATATCCTCTTGAAAGTCATTAACCATAATAAACTTGCCTATAAAATTTACGTGATCCCATTTGCAAGTTATCGGATTAGCATAAAACGCATAAGATTAGTAGTTAAGGGTGCGGCTGGTCGCTATTGTTCTTTTCGTTGGAATGTGGTTTTAACCAATCAAAACGCTCCATTTCATTTTCTAGCGTTTGGAGAACAATGGCGCTCAGGGGCACACGCATTCTAGAGAACAATGGCGACTATAACGCCACGTTTTTCTAGATAACAATGGCGACTATATTCACACGTATTTGAGAATTTGCAACACTGGAATGTTCTATTATTTTGAATGAGTTAACCCTTAAAAGTATAAAAGTTGTGTATTTTACGTTTGAATGTAGTGGCGGCGCTCCCCCCCTCCGTGGTTATCTACCGTTGTAAAAATATTAAGAGAGTAATGTAAAAAATAGAGTTTAAGAGGTGGTCTGATTATGGAGGTCATAGGAGGAGGAGGAGGAGGGAGTATGAGGCTGAGGAGGGGTGAGGATATACGGACCGATATTGATGTTTGAAAATAATTTGACTATTTCGTCGGTAACGTTATTAGTAAACTATTTTTGTTGTATATTTTGAAAACGTTTTGACTTTTAACCGTCATTACGTGCAAATTGTTTTTAAATACTTAATATTGCATTTGCAATAACGTCAGTCGTTTTAGATTTTGGGAACAGTGTCGAAGTGCGCGATATCGGTGTTATTTTGAATTAGATAACCCTTAAAAGTTTAAAAGTTGTGTATTTTCCGTTTAAACGTAGTGGCGGTGCGCCCCCCTCCGCGGTTATCTACCGTTGTAAAAATAATAAGAGAGTAATGTAAAATAATAGAGCTTAAGAGGTGGTCCGATAATGGAGGTCGTAAGAGGTTGAGGCTGTAAGAGGAATTACGGTATTGATGTTTGAAAATAATTTGACTGTTTCGTCGCTAACGTTATTAGTAAACTGTAGAATATTTAGAGACTGCCCGTATGCTGTTAGTAAGCAACAGCTACCAGACAGATTAGTAACAAAATATTAAAAATAATGTATTAATGGTATGTTCGGTTGGAATGGTAACCAAGACTTGGTGGTGATGGATCGTATCCTGGGTTAAAAAAGTTAACCCTTTCACCGATGAATATATATCTCATTTTCATCGATAACATACAGGAAAACTGTTGAATATTTTGAAAATAATTTGATGACACTAATGTTATTAGTAAAACTATTTTTTGTTGAATATTTTGATTGACTTTTAACCATCATTACATGCAAATTGTTTTTTAAATACTTTGCAATAACGTCAATCGTTTTAGATACGATGGTTAAAATGTGGTCATTATATCTCTGAGGGTTCCGTTTATAGAATTGTATGTAGAGCGTACTTATGCTAAAAAGATTATTTGTTGCGTATGATTTAACCATACGTTTCGAATAGCCGTGAGATCAAGCTTGAATCGAGATACAAACACGGCACGTGTTAATAACGAAAGAATGTTAAAGCACCAAGATCAATCTTGAATCGAGATACAAACATGTCATGTGTTAAAGAATACTATAAGAATATACCACCCGTCTCGTTCTAAGCACGGGATATTACAATGTCCTCGCTGAGAGTTTGTGAAAATCGATAATAACGCCCACTCACCGGCTATCGCTGTTTACCGACGCTTAAAGATACGACAATTAAGAGCAACATTTTGAGCGTAGTAGCATAATCATAGATGACCGTTTACTTCAAATATAAATATATCCTTTTGGCTACAGAGCAGTGATACGTTATAACCATGTTTTTACTATATAATTCAGTCCTGCCCTAAGCGACCACCTCGTGTTGCGCCATTACATGGACGCTAGAGACTTTCTTAACCCTTTTAACCCTCGAATTTCTTCAAGAAAATGTCCATTTTCTTCATATTCATATTTGTAGTGCAAGAGAAGACTATTTTTGAAAATTTATCATCGGAATGACTGGCACTGCAGGCTATCCATTTGTCTAGTCATTGCGCCGACAAACACCCCCCCCCTCCCACCAACCACCATTATCATCATCAACACCCACCACCACCACCACCACTACGACCTACACCCAACACCATGCATTAACCCTACCACCAACACCACCCACGCACCCGCCAACCCATAGCGAATTTCTTCATATTCATACTTGCATCCTTAGAGAAGAATATTGTGAAAATTTATTATCGGAATGACTGGCACTGCAAGCTATCCATTTGCCAAAATGCATGCATACATGTTCGGCCGCATGCGGGTCGCATTTGCAGATTTGCGGGCGTTTGTTGCAGATTGCGGGCGCATGATGCAGATTGCGGGCGTGTGTTGCGGATTGCGGGCGTATGATGCGGATTTGCGGGTGTATGTTGCGGATTTGCGGGCGCATGATGCGGATTTGCGGGTGTGTGTTGCGGATGGCACCAAGTGTATGTACATGCCTGAACACGCATACACGCCAAAATGCATGCATACATGTGCGGCTGCATGCGGGCCGCAGCAGGCGCATGATGCGGATTGAGGGCGTATGTTGCAGATTGCGGGCGTATGATGCGGATTTGTGGTCGTATGTTGCGGATTTGCGGGCGCATGATGCGGATTTGCGGGTGTGTGGTGCGGATGGCACCAAGTGTATGTACATGCCTGAACACGCATACATGCCAAAATGCATGCATACATGTGCGGCCGCATGCGGGCCGCATTTGCGGATTTGCGGGCGTATGTTGCGGATTGCGGGCGCATGATGCAGATTGCGGGCGCATGTTGCGGATTTGTGTGCGCATGTTGCGGATTTGCGGGCGCATATTACGGATTTGCGGCCGCAGTACATATAATCCTATAAATGGTGCAAATTCAATCCCTTTTCTCATTCCAGTTTAAACATCGCAAAGTGGTTGGACGTGTAACTGCAGAGTAGTAAGGCAGTCAGATTTCTTTGAAGAACCTTGTAACTTGCTAGATTTATCCTATAATCAATATGCCGAGACATAAATGTTTTGAATGTGGTTCAACTTTTAATAGGGCAAATGACCTGAAGCGGCATAAGGTCCGATTCCATAACGCTGAAGATAGCGAAAATCTAGACAGTGAAGATGAAGAAATGACAGAGATGAAGAGTGAAGATGATGCGCCAGCGGAGTCGGAGAGTGAATCCGGTAATGACTCAGCGGAGACTGAGAGTGAAGGTGAAGGTGAAGATGAAAAAGAAGACATCGGCAATGAGGAACTATTTACCATGTTCCAAAATATTAAGCAGGTCTTAGACGCTGATCAATCAGGTTTAGAAGATGAGGATGGCGAAGTGGACACAGACCCGCATGGTGTAGGCAATGTGCCTATTTCCGTATATGCTGATGCTTTAGTTACAAAGTGTATAGACATAATGCTCCAGTCGAGAAGATTACAGAACTCTACGCTCATTAAAATAATTCGTCAGGAAATTAAAGATTTTATCGACGAGGGGTACGCATACGATGAAGCAGTCTTCTCAGCCTGTCGAAAACGAGAGTTTCTGACCAAGAAGTACATAAGGAACCATCTAGATGCTGAGGATAATGATGATGATTCTGTCGGCAATAGATCTGATCCATAAGGAATCAGTCATCGATAAATGGATCTCCAGAACATTGACTATTTGTTTATGCTACTGCAACTATATGTTTTTATAATATGTAATATTTACTTCAATGTGAAAATATGGATACAAATAAAACATTGGTTCTTTATGTGTGTGTTTGATGATTGTAGCTTCCCAGCTGGGTCCCCCCACACCCCTCGATATACAAATCGGAGTGCTGATGCTGTTGGTGGTGGTGGCGGTGGTGGGGTTGGCGGTTGATGAAACTAGGTGTTGTGGTGGATGATGGTGGTGGGATTAATGCTTGGTGGTGGGTGTTGGTGCTTAGTGGGTGGTGGTGCTGATGGTGATAGAGGGATGGTGATGGTGGTGATGATGGTTGTGATGGTCGGTATTGGTAGTAGGTGATTGCGGTTGCAATGTATTAATAATGTATTATTTTTGTTGTCGGGGGTCTCATTGACTAGGTACTCATAATGCATTCATACTGTGTGTACCCAGACATGGTAATTTTTCCTAGTTTATTACCATTAACTGGCTGACTGGCGAGGTGTTTCAGACATTCCAGGGATTTACTTCCTAGCAAAATATTATGGAAACGATTTGAGCAAAAGTTGATGCAGACAGTCAAATTATTTTCAAAATATTCACTAAATATCATGGAAATGATTTGATAGAAAGTTGTCGCTAACACCTCAGTCAAATTATTTTCAAAATATTCGTACAACGCGCATTGTAGGCCTTGTAAACAAGTATGCTAGTATACCTCATCCCTCGTACCAGGCAGCACCGCGCCAGCATACATCATCCCTCCTCCTCCTAACTCGTTTGACCTCAATTATGCGACCACCTCTACACTCATTCCAGGGATGTTATTTTCTGATTCTTCAAACCTATATCATGGCGCATTGGTAGCTTAAGCGAATAGTTTTGATACTAATTTGACATAGGAAGCTACAATTCGCACTAGCGCATTCGTGCGCACAAACACTTAAAAGTGCTGTTCAATGCGACAATTTGACATAGGAAGCCACGATTCCGCTTAGTTTCAAAATACTTTTTTACTACAACCACCAGGGACCGCATCGACCACCTAATACGTTAAATGATCCAAGGGTGCTCGTCATTATTCGTCAACGATGACGACGTTGGGCATTGTTCCCACTATTTTTATAACAATTTTTAAAATTTAATAATTAAATGACTGCCGCTTTAGAGCACTCCTTAAATACGAGATGCATGATTATTATCTATATAATATTATGCATACAACATCGCTTGGCTTAGCTATATATTACCCACATAGAGATGTACTTTGCTCTCTGTTAAAAAAAATTAAATGACTGGTAGGATTTTAGATGAGGGTTTTAGATGAAGGTTAACGCGTTTGCATACAAATTGAAGGATTAAAAGCGAATTATAGATGCTTTATGCACAATAACGAGGTGGTCAGAGAAAACATATTTCCCTGGATACTTTTTTAACGAGCACAGATTTGTATGCGCATAAACCATTTAACAAACTGATCCATAGCGTCTAGTCCGTGAACATATCCAAGATTTTCGCCTGCATGTATGTGTCATTATATGTAGGCCAGTACGCGACAGATTTTGATAGGACGCTAGTCATCTCACGCGATATTCCTTACATTTTTTTTGTAGTAGAGCGATGTAGTATAAATGTAAATGTTAATGTACATTCGGCTAAAATGTGTTGCGGATTTGCGGGCGCATGTTGCGGATGGCACCAAGTGGAAGTACATGACTGAACACGCATACACGCCAAAATGCATGCATACATGTGCGGCCACATGCGGGCGCATGTTGCGGATTTGCGGGCGTATGTTGCGGATTGCGGGCACATGATGCGGATTGCGGGTGTGTGTTGCGGATTGCGGGCGTATGATGCGGATTTGCGGGCGTATGTTGCGGATTTGCTCGGATTATATGCTACCTATGAGGGGATATTATATTCGGGAACAATTCTCATTTCGTGTGTTTACCCGTGCAGAATGTGAAGCACATGTGAATGTTTTTTCCATTCTCTTGACCTGATATATTACCCTTACTATTGCCTGAAATATGTGTTTGCCACATGTGTCCTCATAGACGTCTTTGCTATCCATTGGGAAATACATCGTAGTCCCCTTTACCATATTGGGAGGCAGATATACCACACCTATTAAGATTAGGTGTAGAACAGAATTAGCTAATCGTGTCTCCATTCTTAGAATGGGGGTGATAATTAATGCAAAGTCTGAGTTTATGAACATAGTCGACTCCATGATAGGGGCTTAAAATACCAACACCTCAATGCCATTATCTGATTGCTTGACCACATAAATGTGGGTATAGCCACTGAAATGAAGCTCAGAGCAGATTTTGGTTTTTTAAATATCTACCAAAATAGCCGCCGAACGGGGGACCTCCATAAGAATCCAAGATGGCCACCTAAAATATCAAACTTAGAGTGATCCGCTGATTGTATAAATGTAGAGGTATATTCACTGGAATTAAGTTCATAACTCATTTAGTTTTAGAGATATTGACCAAAAAGTGGTCAAATGGCAGCCATCTTGAAAGACGTGTTGACCGCTAAGTGACTCTGGCAAATTTGTTAACAATTGGATTCTAACCCTTTTCCTTAATTGCTAATTGAATGTAATCAAAATTTGATATGGCGCCAAAATGCAGGGCTGTACAGAAGCCAGATAATGGTCCCCCCTAGAAACCACATATGTCAAATGGCTAAAATATGTAGAAAAGGTTCATGTCTTTATCATCATAATACATGTCAGAAGCCATAAATATGCACCAAAATGGCAGCAAGCATTTCTATATTCCTTAAACCATAACTTACGTGTAAACTAATATTGGCTGCTTGTAACATTCGATGGCCACGGAATCCCATTTAGCTACACATGCCCCTGATATTAAATATTCGACAAGCCTGGTTTATTTTATAAATTTGTTTGCAGGCTATCGTGGAATGCGATCACGTGGTGCATCTCACTGTCGACTTGTGAAAACACTCCCAAAATAGAAACAATCGATTGCTGTCTCTGTCTGTCTGACCGGTGTACCTTTAAACATTCGATTCCAGCGAGAAAGGTTACCACAACTAATACACGGCTCATGGAAGCATAGAGCGGGCTATTTTTGAACGACTAATTTACATTTATAGTGAAAAACAACAAGAATTTATAAGATCCTTCTATTTTCACAGCTGATAGTTCATTTCATTTAAAAACAGAATAATGGGATAAATAGTTATGACGTACTTCAGAAAATCAACCCCATATGAACATATTTCTGTTTGATTACACATCTTCGGATTAATTATTTTTAGAACATGGGACAAATTTGGATACAGGTACCTGAGCTATTCTTCCACTTAGCATAGATTATTTTACCAACAATATGATTGTATGGGCATTTCCGCTTGTCAGGGAGGTAATATTTGCATCTTTGAAAATAATAAAGGCATCCACTTCTAGATATGCCCCGCCCATTTATAGCTAAGCTCCGCCCCTGATTTGCTAGTGTTGGGATCGATTTATATACATTGAATACTGAATTCCCAGAATCCCAGTTTCAAAGTAGCTATAGAGGTAAGCAACAGTGCCCAGACAAATTAGTTTCAAAATATTCATGAGAATGTTTATTAATTAATAAAAACATGCAGTTCGTACACTTGACATACTATTCAATGTTCATGGCAGACTGTTCAATGTACATGACGGATCTAGATACACCATTCTTTAAGCACTTTGATTGTGGCGTCAGCCCATGTCGTAATTGATTATGACGTTATATATTTGAGTGACAGATCGCATCTATCAATTGGACATATACCTTGGCTTAATAGAATGATGTACCGTTATACAGCATTACTAGCTCTTTTCCATAATGTATTTCCATAACGCTATGCCATTGTAACATCTGCGCCGCTCCAAAAGCCCTATGGAGCAAACACGATGGATGTCACCTAAACATCTGCGAGCCATTGCAAATCATCGCTGACTACACAGTCTAATATCTAATGCCGTACTGTACAAACTATGTAACATATAGCCACTATCGCGATGGTCTATGTTCGGACAAGTTCTTCAAATGCCAGAAAATATGCCTGCTCAGAAAGCACTGGAATCCGCAGTCGTAGGGTGCCAGCAGATATCAGGTACGCAAAGGGCGCCGCAACGTCAACTTGCTAAGTGATTTGCGATCAGACCTAAATGAATTTAATCTATGACCACTAAAGACAGAAAGAATCTAAAGAATCTTAGGACGCTCGGTGTGGACAAGACAACGTGACGAAGGTTGAAGAAAATCATCATCATCATCATCATCATCATTGGTTCTTTAGCTGTCGTGGCATAGTGTAGCAGCCCATGTTTATTGCACTTGCATAGAGCGTAAGTTGTGCCTAGCTGGTGTGTCCTTATACCGGACATTTTGAGGAGTACGACACACGCACACGTCAGATGACGTAAGGTACACACCCTCGCCCCGTAAGTGATAGAGGGTATTTCTGTCTGTATGCCCATCGCCCGCCCGCCCTCTCGTTCGCCCATCCGCCACCAGCCAACCCGCACGTCCATCCGTTCGTCGTCCTGTCCCCCCAACTGCCCGTCTGTCTGCCTATCCGCCTGCCCTTCCATCAGTCCGTCCGTCCATCCATCCGTCCGCCCGTCTGTGCTTCTGTCGATCAAATTTTAACCCAACGAATGAACCTGCCATGGATGAAGATGTGCAGACTTTAGTTGTGATCCAGATAAAAGAACATGGATTTAGATCGGTTCAAATTTCAGATCCATGGGTATCTCGGACACTGCTAGTTCGATTTGCCTCAAGGTTTAACACCTGAAACGTTGTGGCTATGCACTAGGATTCCACAATTTTTGGCATGATCAGAAAAAATCTGAAAAATAGGAAGAAATCGGGAACACCCGAAAAAAGATCCTGAAAATCCGAAAACATTTTACAATGTGACAAAACGGCATGGCGATGGTCTGAAATCTATAATCGCTCTTGTTTTCGTTATTTAGTTAGTTGAGTGAAGCACTACATACCATTTTAAATGATGCTAAATCAATAGCAAAATGCGGATATATGGGGAACAAGTTTAGATTATTCAAATTCAAACGTAATCATCTGTATTGAACCTGTTGATCGTACCCTTCTGATGTTAATTGATGACAATATGCGTTTTTAAAAATATAATCGATAAAATGAATGCGCCGAGATCTATCTTAAAGTCGTATATTTCTACCCAACAAATGAGTATGTATGTTGATGTAAAGCAATGCTATGCCTCGTCAACTCACATTATGCTAAACTCGGCAATATTATCCGATTTCATGAGAGCTGTCCCATCTCCTCCATCACTGCTTCATCTGGCGTGCACGGTCTTGTCTTCATTACAAATCTGAGATGTGCACAGCTATGTCAATTCTTATCTATTGGATACAATTTCTATTCATCTTGGTTATTTTCTTTATAAATGTGCCCAATTACAGCGCATTGTAATCCCGTTGTGAGTCAATGTAAATATCAATACTGAATCTTACGTGGTGATCTCAAATAATACGCTAGGGAAATTAACTACACTCATAAATCTTGGCCAATCTACTTTTAATAGGGATAGCGCTATAGAACCGTGCTAAATGTGTATCTTATGACAGGGAATAGCCACACAAAGCTTACATCGATCACGAATAGACACATTTATAAATGTAGCAATAGTTATCATATATAGGTTCCTGACACGGCTTGTATTGTACAGCGAAATGCGTTTAGCTTATGCAATATCATCCAGGCAAATACGGATGTGCCAATACATATTCTGTCTAATCCCCAGACATGAGGAGATCTAAAACCTTACAAACCTGAGTTTATGACTGTGACATAGTTGTTATAGGGTGAATTTATGTAATATACACAGACGAATACCAGACCAGAGCACTACATATATATATATATATATGTATATATATATATATATATATATATATATATATATATATATATATATATATATATATATATATCAAGAAAAAACGCGATCTCTTACGTCTTTTGATACTATTTTATACCGAAAGCTTGGCATGATTTCAACTAAGCTGCAGTTGCAATGTGAAGTGCATTGTTTTGAGTATTCTTCTGTCAAATCTTACATGATAACAGACGAATGTGATAGGGATCGTTTTTAGATTGCTGGTCAATTGTCAGATTCAAGCAAAATTTCCTGTACACCTGGCAGCAAGATAGCATTTGTTATTCATTATCCCATAACCTTTATTTCTGGTTAAGGAATTTACACAACGACATACAATCGATGCTTGTATACATTGTCGAGGATACAATGCAGTCACCATTGATCATTAATCGATGCTATGATGTGATGCGAAGAGGACTAAGAAGCTTCGAAATACACAGATAATTTAAGCGTGAATAGATCTGTATATGACTTTAAACGTGACTATATCAGGCAGTAGATACAATTAAAGGAATTCTCACCAGAGAGACAGGTTGATGATTAATGCACAGTATTGACTCTGGTAACTAGTCTTTACTGGTTGGGATAAGTAATACGTCTGTTCAATACAGATCAGTAATAACTAATATGGTTCTAAAACAAAAACAAAATAAAACGTATAATTGAATCTTTGGAATGTTATTAGGATTGGCGGGCATTGCCGCATATGAGAGCAATATCTTTCAATCCAATCATGTATTTGACAAACCATCTCTTACTAACTAACATGTTTCTGTTTTTATTTTGGAAAGATATTAACTTCTTCATGAGCTGTACTGTATGTCTGTCTGTCAGTCAAACTGAAAGATCACAGCTCAAGGCGTGATTTAAAAAAGATAAAATTAGTTTAATACGGTAATGAAGAGTTTATTTGGAAATACATGTGAGAGAAAGTTAAATTTGTTAAATTTACGGTAACGTGTTCTTTAGATTATGCAATCTTTCTGTTAAGGAAGTTGGCAAGAGAGACCATCACGTCCGATCACGTCGCATCGATTCTTGATTGACAATCGATGCTGCCTGTGTCTGGACATGGTGCATTTAATTGAATGTATATCAGATCAAAGTAGCCATCAAGTCCTCGCTGTCATTGGGTAAACTGATTCGGTGTTTGCAATCACTTGGAAGTTTGTCCGGGTCACGAAATGGGACAGTCTATACTGATTGTGTTGTGTGTTAGTGGCACAGGGGGTGGTCTGAGGTATGCAACAGCATATACCCACATGAAGATGCGTGCGTGCGTGCGTGCGTGCGTGCGTGCGTGCGTGCGTGCGTGCGTGTGTGCGTGTGTGCGTGCGTGAGTGAGTGCGGGCGTGCTTGTGTCTGTATGTACCATAGATGCATGAGATGAGTATATACATATGCCATCTGCACTTGCGCAATCTGTGCTTAACATTCAGAGCTGCGCAGTAACTGTATATAGCTTGATATTGTATTTTTCGTGATTGTGTTAATATTGTGCCTAAGATGCAACTAATCCATCAAGAAATTAAGCTCTTTGTTAGGCACCAATATATTATGTAGCTTCCAGCTACTGTAACTAGTGAGCCATAGATGTTATGAGGCTTGTCTGCATTTGAAGTCAATGACACAATGCACCTATGTAATGACCAGTTAATAGAACCTCAGCGTGGTGTGAAGCTAAGCTCGTGAATGCCATTGCATTAGACTATGCTTTTGTTTAAGTAGGTGATAGGAATTGTGTCTAAAAGAAGATAAATGGCACGATAGTTATGGAACCTATATGTGCAAGCCACATCGTGTCTAATAATATATGCACTGAGACGACACAGGTTTGAAGCGATTCCATGTGGTTATTATGGGTCAATTACATCGTGAAATATAATAGAAACGAAACTGAGTTGCTTTACGAACCAAACTGTGATTTAGGGAAACACAGTTCATGCGTTTAGGAATATAGTCTGAACACTGACCAGCCAATGCAAAACATTGAAGTCTAGTCTTCCAAATTGCCATCCACCTAGGAGAGAACGATTCTTGTAGTATAATGAACTCAGTCTAAATATTGGTATAGTGTAATCTCGCTCATGTACGCACGCACGCATATACGCGTACACACGCACGCACGCATGTACGCACGCACGCACGCACACACACACACACACACACGCGCGCGCGTGCATACACGCACGCGTATTTATGTTACTGGGCTGGTTGCTAGAAAAGGCGTACATTACACAAAATCAGCATTAATATTTTACTACGTTATCGAGCCCAGTCATTTTGACTGTTATCATATGGCCCAGCTTCCAACAGCGGTGCACAGAATCATTTGACAAATTGATGTTCCAGGAATCCAAGTGTAAGTGAGATAAGGTATTCCAGCACTAATATGTTATACATGCCCTAAACAAGCTACCATATCAGAACATGTATGGCCGATTTAGATCATCAAAATAATTGTGTGCTCTATTTCCTTCATATTTCTATTATTATACCCAATAGAACACATGCCGTGTCTTGGACGAGACTGGTTCAACAACTTATCTTGTCACATGCATGACTGTTTTCCGCTTGTTTTCAACCTCCACAGATCAACCTGATGTGACAGCGACCTCATATTCTTCTTCTTTTCGTTTGTGCAGTAACCAGATCCCTAGAACGGATGATGTTGTTTAGGTACTGCCAAAGTTAATTGCTCAGAAAAAAGCTCAACAGAACAGGTCGCTATCACTACCCCTGCTAACTATTTATGTTTGCGATGGACTAATACATTGTCTTATTGCGAGACAACTTGCGCATTCGTCAGACGAGAGAAAATGAGCCCGATGAATGTGCTTGAAAGGAACTCAGTATTGAAACGGATACAAATGAGCGTTATTGTCTGTATGCCAAAGGAGGGTGTGCCGATATAAAACAGCTTCGTTACGACATTTTGCTCAAAGGTATCAAACAAAATTTGGACATCGGCAGGGATTATGATGCAATAGACCTTTGTGTATTACCACAATGAAGCGCTTCTCTTCAAATGAATTTTCGCCGAGCGAATTACCAAGTTTTCATCTAGCATCATAATAGCTCAGTGAGATACGGGTGGGTTTGTCTAACAATCTGGCAGTCGAATGGACACACAGTGCAATGTCACATGACTTGACTAATATTGATTGTGATCGCAAGGATGATTAAGACAAAGTGTATGATGACGATGAGGGCACTGTTTACATCGACACTATGGTCGTATGAATGATGATAATGATGACGACGACGACGACGACGTACAAAAAACTCTACTGTGAGCCCAATCCAATTGACTAGTAATAGTTTATTCAGATACCCGTATCTTTGTTGATAGACTTCTAGACTGTTGGTGTCACCATTCCTGTCGGCCCGCATACACAACAATGCAAATAGGCCTATACTGAGGGAGAAGAATGTGTAATTCAATAACTATATGATCAATCTCAAACATGTTCGTGTCGAATCATCATCTGTTATGTTTCTAGTTGCTATTATCCTCGCTCAAATAGAGGAAGGTGATATTGCATTCGTGTCCTTCCGTCCATCCGTCTGAGCATCAATCCAGCCTGTCTGTATGTCTGTCCGAAACTGTATCTCAGGAACTACTGAGCCGATTCGCTACAAGGTTTAGCACAAAAATAACGTTGTTACCGTAAGCGAGAAAGTACAAACATCGACAGCGACCCATATTAAGGTCACCAACATGGACCTGATTAACCTCAGATATGTGGTTATATTTTGCCAGCATAGACAGAATTCATTGCAAATCTATACTTATTAATTCATTTCGCACTTGACTGATGGCAGTATTCTGCACCCATTCGACTTTTATAAATGCATAGTAACTGATATTAAACTATTCTGTCTCAGATGATCCAATTTGGCTCTAAACTTAATGCAAGAGATGATTTATTATACATTAAGATTCACATGTGTCAGTCTTGGTCTGAAAACCCCGAAAAAGGAGAGGTAGAAGGTCTGCAATTTGTGATTGTTACATTTTTGTTTTTCAATTTGTTTATTTTCCAACGATACCAATTACACTCAACCAAGAAGATCCAATGATATGCAGGGTCTTGTATCGATACCATGTCTGAAGGCTTGCCAGAAGGATTTTTACGTTAAACGTACAGTGATTATATGACTATTAAGACAAAACATTGATCTCTAACACATTAGTGCAAATTTTGATCTTATTATCTTTCAAGTAAATAGAGGGGTCATCGTGTAATTTCATCAACTATGTACCACAAATCCCAGAGAATGGCTAGACAATTGTTTTGACTAATTTCCCGATAGTCACCTCATCATTACGTCACAATCACATCTAGCTATCATGTCACGCATGTGTCATTTAGCTAATTATATTTCCTTTCCAATTATCCCAAATATGATCTGTTTTGAACGAGTCTTTCTTGACAGAATAGCTTGGTTTGCGATGCATAACCAATTTTACACTTTTATCCTAATACGCCTTGATGTCCATGTTTTACAAATTTAGCGCGGGATTATATTCCAAACGCCTCACAAGCGGACATTAAAACAGTTCAGTTTGGTATATCGCGGGCCTTCATATCGTTTGTAAAAGTCCATGCTGTTAACTTGTGGTCGGTATTTGTAGCAGGCCATCGCCATTTAATATGAGTTGCTATGCGTTTATAAAAGTCGAATGGCAAAATAATAGCATCAGTCAAGCGGGAAATGGAGTCTTAAGTATAGATTTACAATGAATTCTTTCTCGGATGGTCATAGATAATTCTAGATGACAGAGCAGAGGTGATAAATAACGAATCAAAACGTCATATTTACATCCATTGACCGAGCATCGGTACAAGTCATGTTTCATCCCAGTAATTCAATTGTCTCGGTATGAGAGCAAGCCATCCCTTCACTGCACCGATCCAATCCCGGAAATCCGCGGGTTTATGAAGCCATATCAGTCTATTCATGCGTTGTCTGAGAGAGTTAGCCAACAAACAAATAGATTTACGTGGAACTAGAACTAACTTCGAGATGACCACCACCACCAACACCACCAGTACCAGCACCACCACCAAGACCACTACTGTCATCACCGTCACCACCACTACCACCACAACCATGGCCCCCGCGACCGGCACCACCACCACCACCACCACCACCACCGCCACCACCACTATCATCACCACCACCACCACCAATGCCAACACCAACACAACCACCACCACCAACACTACCACTACTACAACCAACACGACCACCACCAGCAACACCAACACCACCACAGCCACAGCTACCACGACCACCACCACCATCACCACCACCACCTCACCGCCGCTGCTGCCGCTTCCGCCGCCGCGCCATCTCCAACTCCACCTCCACCACCACCACCACTACCACTACCACTACCACTACCACCAATCACCGCCACCATTCTTCTTCATTCCAACTGCATACCGTCTTGAGTCAGAAAAGTTCTGTGTAGCTGTCAGTGCAACCTGAATATCTTGTTGATGATGATGTTTTACCATAATTGCCACCTCGTCTGTACATGTTAATGTTGATACACATCCCGCCTATGTTTGCCCCGACTCCGCCATTCTCAATTACAAAGAGAAGATCGTTATTGAATGCCGTGCAGTTGCTTGGAGAGAATGATCTTCCAAGGCCTGTGCCTTGAATAATATTAAAGGGCCTGGATAGTCTGCCTTCCCCACTTGAATTGAATACTCAAACCTCTGTACATCGGCAATACATCACACCTGGCGTGGGTTCTCTAGCCTATATAGTTCCACGCGAAGACCTTCATGTTAGACTTCATCAAAGGCCTTCTGAACATCCAAGGTTATGAAGAGATCATCGCCAACATCTTGAAATTTTGGTGGTCCTCCCAGAGACAGTAAATGGAGTATGAAGATAACTAGTATTCTCTGTAAATCCGCGCTGTAGTTGAATTTGAGCACTATCTAGAAATGACCTCAATCTGTCAGGGCGTTGACGAAGAATCATGATTGATTGAGCCAATGGTAATCAGTGAAGCGAGATCATGGCTGTAGCCCAAGTATATGACGTCATACTCAATTGCGTCATATGCACGCTGACGTCAGAATAGATGATGATGTATCTAGCTCCGTGATGGACATTGAAAGGGCCGTCACGTGTACAAATAGCGCGTCTGATGGATTTACTCGTTCTTCCTATGAAACCAAGTTTCCATATAATCCTGAGAATGTACGAGCCCTGCACGCACTTTTCATTATTTTGCGCATCATTCTCTTGCTTGCATAACCTGACCAGTATAGATTTCCTACTTCCTGACCTAAATAACCGCATATGTGTTTAAATCAATTATTCTATACTGATTAAAATCTTTAATGATTTCATCGCTATGAGCTACTTACTCACACGTCTGTCAATATGCTATCTATCTGTGATCTATTGCCATCTTAACCATTTAATCGTCAAATGTCTTCAGGAAAAGTTGAGTTTTCTAACAGAAAATATCCACTTGCGCACAAAGAGAATACTACTTTTTTCAGAATTTAGCACTGGATGACTAGCTCAATTATCGAGCCAATCCTTCCAGTGGTAAATTTTCAAAAAAGAGTCTTCGCTTGGTCTGCCAATGACATTTCTCAGGACCACTGCGGAATCCGTTTTTGGCCAGCCTGAGTGTTAAAGGAGTATACTTGTCCATAAACCCCGTGTCCATGACTACGTACTGTACAACTTGGGCATGTGGTCAGAATTAATGACAGTGTGACGCAGGAAGTTTGACCATTGCTTATTTTCTCTCAAATTCCTACATACGATGGCTCTATTTGGGATATCACAGATCGCGTGATTGTCGCGTTGTAGTGAAAATAATTGGATTGAACATGATTATTGGAAGGATATTTCCTAAGACTTGTCTTAAAGAAGCAATCATCTTCCAACGCTCGCATGGCTCACCGTGAGCAATATGCGCCATTATTTACAAACCACACACACGAGTCTCGGTTGTAATTTGTGATTTAACACAAATATTTGGAAAGTTAAATCAACTAAAGACTGCTGCTAATTCAGAAAATCTAAATTGTTCGTAAATCATCCAAAAGATTTATGGAATCGGAGATGACCTTTAATGTTTGATCGGTACTGTCAACGCGCCTCGTACAAAACGAACATCGCGAATATGGAACAGTCACAGAGTCAATAATGGGTTGAGCTATGCGCAGATGAGGGTAGAAGCCATTGTCTGAGAAACGGGTCCTTGATGGTAACACAGCCAAGAAGAATCGCAGATTTCAGTCGCAGATATGTGCTGTCTTTTCTTTCACTGAGCTGTCAGGTGTTTTAACATCGGTACTTTTGTGGAATTACAGAATCCTTATTGATGAAATATGCACATACTGATCCAGCTATATCACAGGGCAACGGTCATATGTCGCTATTTCATAAACATGGTTGAATGTTTGATAATGGTGGTTACGGTTTATACTGATGAGACATAGTGTCAGGTAAATACGTGGAAAAGTCGCGCGGAACTGATAACCACAAACAAGTGATCACTATATTTAGAAAATTCAAAGAATGTGTGCACTTTTGAAGTTTTAAGATATATTTAAACAAAATGTATATACTTAAATGTTTTAACTATTTCAACCATAATGACCAGAACAGGGCAAATGCTAATGATGTAAGACATTTTCTGTTGAACATTTTGAAATTAATTTGCCTGAAAGCGGTAGAAGATGATGTACACAAAATGCCGTGGATTGCTATGTATGGTCACAACCAGTGTTGTACTTAGAATTGTGGGGCCTCTGGGACAAAGAACTGGCAGGGTGTTTGGGGTTCTCCCCTAGAGGATCTTGAAATATTGATACTCTGTGACGGCTAGAGACTAGTAGAGATTGCATTTCTGGAGGTAACAATTTCACCAGCAAATCAGCAGTGATGACAGTAACCCCAAGGATAACAACATTAGTTGTGATCAGGGACAGAATTAAAGAGGGCATATGAGGCATTCGCCAAATGGCCACCACAGACAGGTGATTCCTACATTTAGAAAATTAAAAGAATGTATGCACTTTTGAAGTTTTAAGATATATTAAACAAATGTAAATACTTAAATGTTTTAACCATTTCAACTATAATGACCAGAATACAGAAAATGTTATTTTAAAATTCATTTGCCATGAAGCCGTTGATGCCTTACGACTTCCATCAACTTTCAAAATATTAACAAATTTCCGGTGTGGCTACATTAAAACTATCTACTAGTCTCTAGCCATTACGGAGCATCTATCTTTCAAGATCTTCTAGAGGAGATCAACAAACACCCTGCCAGTTGAGTTCTTTGCATCAGAGCCCCCACAATTCTCAATCCGACCTTGGTCGTGACCATACATAGCAATCCACGACAATCTGTGTACCTCATTTTCTATCACTCCATTTTCCTAATGCATTCAGTCACGAAGGTCGCTCAGTTCTCCTTTGATATGATTTGGTTTGAATCAATGTCATGAATTATCACGCTCACTTGCTTGTCCACGCCATTTTGGATCGTTATTCTTATTGATTCTAACTCACAATGGCGCTTCAAGAGAAGAGAGAACCTGTTATTTCAGAGTACTATCTTGTTCTAACATCGACATCATCGTTACAACTAATATTAGCAAAGACAACAAGCCGCAGATTACTATGGAGATTATTCCTAATTATAAATTTCCCCCCAGAAGTCTGTCTTTCAATGTGTAAGTCGAATGATGTTTTTCTCATGTATTATATAATGAGATGCATCCGATCTGTCACGCTAGTCTTCTTCTTTCCTTGTTTGGACAATCCCTCAGTAAGTCGAGCACGCAACAGCAAGTATTAAAAGATAAAATAGTATCTGACGTCATAATCAAAGTACGTCACTTGTCGTTAGACTTCACAATCAAATGACGAGGACCTGTGCGAGACGAAAGTTCCAATTCATCAAACAGCATCTGTGCATTGTATCGCTTTGTTGAAATTTCAATTTAATAACCATTGTGTTGAATATTTTGAAACTATTTTGACTTAGGTTTGTTGTTGCCTATAAGTTCCAAATCAAATTAGTTTCTAAATATTCATTGTCTAGCTTACCTGCATATTTATTTGGAGTTGATAATTTTGAAATTCAGGTTCAAAGTGTCAAAATCGTTCAGGCCCGTAGAAAGTATATAGAACGTAGCTAAAAATGAGCGGGTGCATAGCTAGTAATGGATCTCTCTATTCCAAGATTTGGAACCTACTATGCAGAGAAATAATCATTGATCTTGATCTCCTCTCTCACCCTTCCTCTCCCTCTCCGTTCCTCACTCTCTCTCTCTCCTCTCTCTCTCTCTCTCTCTCTCTCTCTCTCTCTCTCTCGCGCGCGCGCGCTCCCTCTTTTCTCTCTCTCTCTCTCTCTCTCTCTCTCTCTCTCTCTATCTCGCTCTCGCTCTCGCCATCTCTCTCTTCCTCTCTTCTCCCTTTCTTCTCACTTTCTTTCTCTCCCTCTTTCTCTCTCGGCCTCTCTGTCCTCCCCTCACCTCCTCTCTCTTTTCAGTACATCATCGGTTTGTTCAGCCAATGTCGGTGCAGTTAATTCGTATTCTGAGTAGAAAAGACAAAGATGATGCAGAGCACCAATCCACACGGTTTATAATTTGTCCAATTCAATAAGAATTCTTCTGTTTTCAACATTTAGTCCAGGGGCCAGGTGGGGTACCAAAAAATCTTCATACCATCAAATGCCTCAGGATAAACCGAAACATTGCGAGAAAGACATCCTATCATCAGAATGTATCAAATACATTACATATTATCAATGATGTCAGATTGGCATCAGTAGATTGAATTCACTCTCAGCAATATCGACAAGGGCCGGCTGATAATGCAGTTAAACAGAACGGGACGTTGCGCTTATTGTCTACTCTGTTTATTGTTGATGTTAAAATGATTTACTCCCCATCGATTTTCTGACATCATAGCATTATCATTCTTTATTTCCACGACTATGTTTGGTAGCTTTTAGTGGCTAATCAGATAAATAAAATTCAAACAGACAAGCGGAAAAATGAAAACTATCAAAGTGCTGTTAAACATCGCTTCGTGATTGAGAGATAAGAGACTGATGCGGTAAGTACAGCAGATGACCATCTTTGTCGTGGATAAGGTGTACAGCTTTTGCGGTATTTAAATATCCTGATTGGATGGCTGAGAATTAAGCTACATGTATTGATTCCAATCAACGTAGGATTGGGAGGATACACCATGCATTGTGTTTGGAGTGTCGGTTCCAAGAGAGGAGTCTTGTGACTTGACTTAAGCTCGATGTGCATACACACGGCACACAGCAGTATATTCGATTCGGACTAACACATCACTGGCATAATATTTACCATGCCAAGGTAATCACCACCATGATATAAGAGTATGCAAATATCCACAATCCTCTGCCAATACATTGCTGATGCTGAACGTTTCAAATAATACACGTCCGTTCTTAATCTATTCTTTCCCGCCGTCTGCACACACATACCCTCATGATCTAACTCTGAACTATGACCCCGTGCTCCTATAATAAACGCCCACCGCACGATGTAAACACTAGTAAACATTACTAATCCGTACATTGGCAGGCGCCAGCGGAAAGCAACCTCCCTTTCTTTCCACTTTATCTCCTCAATCCTCTTTCTACAACCATCTAAGCTCTATCTTTGTCCAACTCTTCACGAAACACGCTTTCCCTCCCACTCTATATGTCTATCTCAGTATATTTCCGTAACTTATATACTGTATAATGCCGTAAATTTATATAAATTTTACACCTATGTAACCGCCTCTTGCTAGTAATAAAATGTACATAACTCAAATGGGAATCACACTAATAAGATACGTCTTAATGTGTTCCCACTTTAACAGAAAAATTAAATTTGTTTAAACCAAGAGTATCATGTAGGAATAATATTAACAATAATAATAATAATAATAATAATAATAATAATAATAATAATAATAACAACAACCATCATGGTCACACAGGATATGGTCCAACTGGCATTAGTCACAGAGTCTCAGTGACGAACACGGGTGTTTCGATTAAACGGATGACCAAGCATGTGCTAAAATGATTGCATGCCCGTGCAGCACGTGCGCAATAATTCAACTGGAAGCGAGGTGATTTAATCAGCGTGTATCGGAATTCTGACATGGTGTAGCCATGGATTGAATGATTGCATAGCAGATTATACTCGTGTTAATGCAAGTAAAGCCCTCTTTGTGAAATATCCTGTAGCATGATAATAACAGCAGACACTAAAATATAAATATATTTGTTTGACTTTCTTTGGTAGACCTTGGCACTCT
Source organism: Chaetoderma sp. LZ-2023a (assembly GCA_034401795.1). Classification (NCBI taxonomy): domain Eukaryota; kingdom Metazoa; phylum Mollusca; class Caudofoveata; order Chaetodermatida; family Chaetodermatidae; genus Chaetoderma; species Chaetoderma sp. LZ-2023a. Next base: position 16,856,779 of record CM067370.1, read on the forward strand.
TTAAAAGATTTGATTTTAACCTAGCAAATTTGCAATATGCGTTACTCTAAATTGCACTGTAGTAGTTCCTATGTATATTAAGGTAGACGTTTGAGTGGCTGTGTTATGGCGTGCATCAGCGCCTAAGCTGACGGATAATGGGCATTTCCATCTTTAGCTTTGCCCCGCCCATCACTAGCTAAGCTCCACCCACACCTCACTGTGTTGGGATTGATCGCTCCTCAAATGCCCTAGCTATCAATTTCCTGAAAACTATACAGGGAAGCTGTTGACTATTTTGTAACCAATTTGACTGAGTGCAACAGCGTCCAGTCAAATTAGTTTCAAAATAGTCAACATAATATTTATTAAATAATAAAAGCCAACAATTTGTACAACAACGCATATACCGTCTTCAAATATGCGTTCGTGACGTACTTATCGACATCATTCATGACGTCATTCATTATGAGGTCATTCTACACATCGCGCAGTTCATTATGACGTCATATGATGGGTGGGTACTCTGGAAAGGTGACTTAAATTCAATGTTCGTTGCTACACGTGATGGAAAATGTAGATTACTATCTTCTTTATGAATATAATATTTACTGAGAAGACACTCTGATGAAGAGGAGTTCATTTCTGCCAAAAATCAAAACTAGTAATATTAATGCCAAATTCTACCCTTCCACGTGGACATGTGCTGGCCTGATCAATCAACACCTTCCGGACTCATTGGTAGCATCCTGACCAAGTATGGTTGTGCTCTGATCAAAACTCTAGGTGAAGTCACACTTCAATGATCCATCCTGATAATCCCCATTCATTCCCTATGGGGCCATTTTCCATGTATTGGGGGTCAAATGCCGGGCATTTTGCCCAGGAAAGGGTAAGTAGCTGAACCCCTATTGGGCAGATACAAATTCTTTTCAATAGCACATGATTCCAAGATTAGGTAGCAGAAGCTAGCCAAGTTTGGGGTTGAGCTGATGAAACATTTAGGAGGAGAGGCAGTCAGAAGTTGTTGACGATGACAGAAAGCAAGAAGAAAAATGAAAAAAGATTCCGAAGTGATTTTAATAATCTGTGGTTGTATCGCAGATTAATTAATGTGCTCAGGATATATGACTGTTATTGACTAGGTATAGGCGAATGCGTGAATGCGTGCATGTATGTTTTGTGCGCCCGCCTGAAAGAGGCAAATACAGTATCTCTTCATCAACCTATGCTGATATCAACAAATATAAGACAGTTGGCGTGGCTAGGCTTCCTCTGATAATACCTTAGATAATAATATTAAAATCACATTAAGTTAATATTGCGAAACATATTCCTAACACAATAATTAAACATAGCTGCAAATAGGGATGGCCGGATTCCAAGCATTACTGCCTGCTTATCGGGTTTTGACATTTAATGTATCTTTTCTGAGTGTAACGTCAATCGGTCTAATGATTCAATAAAGAATGGCTATGAATTGTCAAGATGGTTGCAGGAACAATGGAACGATCGGATTCAACCTCTCACAAGCAACGATTATTAAAGGTAGCGAAAACGCTGTAAATTTCGCTGTCCAAATCATTCAATTAAACAATACACTTGGTCGATACCGATTGGTCTGTGGCTGCAATGGTTTATAGGTATTACGTCATCGTAAATTAAACTTAAATATGTTCGTTCATCTCTAGGCCTAATCATATTCCTCACATGTTAGATTGGTATTTTAACGAGGGCCTAGAGCTATTTTCATATCTGATGGCAACATCATTCATAAAGATGGCTGCAAGCCACTATGCCATATCAGGGTCTGCAGCAAGGTGGTTCTCGTGTATAACTAAACAAGTATGATCGAGATTCATCCCAATCGGCCAATGTGAATGATCTTTAAGCACCCAACACCCCCGAAAAATTGCCGGACATTCTAGATGGCAATGTTGTCAAGCATTCCTTCTTTCTATCTTGTTGCATCCTGTAATGTTTCACTGATGAAGGTATGCCTATTCTGATGAATGTATGTCTATTCAATTTAACATGTTCGAGATAGTGTGGGAGCCCACTGGCATTTAATTAGACATTTGGGTAGAAAAGGTTTGTTGGGCGGGTGCTGGGATCTTCTTCTTTTCGATCTCTGGTATCACACTTGGAGAGCCGTTCTCAAGATGAAATCTGTTGTTTTCTGCAGTTCTTCCACAGGCCCATATAGCTTTTCAAGAAAAGAGGTTGACAAAGGCCAGATCTCTTCTCTCAGCAGCTGATACGTACTGCAACATTGAAGTATGTGCTCTGTGGTCTGTTCTGCTTCTCCACAAGGACAAACGGGCGATGTCGTAAGGTGGAACCGCCTGTACATGTGTTGGTTTAGTCTGTTGTGTCCAGTTCTGAGACGAAAAATGGTCACTTACTCTGGCCTCGAGAGATGATGGTAGGCATCTTCTGATTGAGGTGCTCGAAAGAGTGACTTGATGATAGTCTTCATCTCTGTATGGGTAACCGTGTTTTCTGTCTGATTTTCTTCTGCACCCACCTTTGCCATCTTGTCTGCTTCCTCATTTCCTTGGACTCCATAGTGTGAGGGGATCTACTGCAATGCTATCCGAAAGCATTTGATGGTTTGTAGTGCTTCTTCAAGTTGTGGCAGCTTACCTTTGGTGATAGCCTCAAGGACGCAGCGGGCATCAGATGAAAAGACAATCTGTGCAATAGGGTCTGCTGTTCTGCTGATGGTATTAGCTGCATGAACCAGTGCATCGACTTCAGCTCTGTAGTTTGTGAAGTGTTTGCCTGTCGGTATTGCAGCTGACTCATGTTGTCCGTTTGGATACTGCATGTGCAGTCCAGCACCTCCGCTCCTAATTGCATCTTTGGCTGATCCATCTGTGTAGATCGTTATCCATGCGGTACATTTCTTCCAGCATGGCTATGGTCAGGGCCTTCTTGCTCACATCACTGTGTTCATCTTTGGTTGTGAGATGAGGTACTGTGGTGCGAATAGCTATGCTCTCTAGTTTGTTTTCCCAGGGTGGAGGATCAAGGGAGTGGTTTGGGTCTTCTATTTGTGCTGGCAACATTTCTTGGTGTTTCCTGTGAAGTGCTTTTGTCTCTTTCACAAAACTTGATCTTTTAAATCTTCCTGATGACAGCTGTACTTGCTTAATCTTCATCGGGTGGTTGTTGAACGATTTGAACTTTGCAGCTTGGATCAGTGCTTTGCATTCCCTTCCTTTGCTAGGTGGGGGTATGCCTGCTGTCTGCTCCATTTTTTCTATTGGTGTTGATCTCATTCCACCAGTGATGATGCGCAGTGCCTGGTTTTGTACTCTGTCAAGGTTATGTTGATAAGATTTAGCTGCTGTCATCCATGAGCTGGATCCATACTCAAGGTGTGGTCGTACGGCACCCATGTAGATGGTCTTGAGGATCCTTTCATTGGCACCCCACATTGTTCCTGCTAGCTTCCTCATGATGTTTAGCGTTCTTCTGGCCTTTGCCTCTGCGTTCAGGATGTGCTCCTTCCATGTTAATCTTCTGTCATAGGTGACTCCCATGTATGTCTGGTGGTCCTCGTACTCGAGTGGAGCACCGCCCAGTGTCAGATTGCCAACCTTGGTTTTGGTGGACATTGAGAATAGCATGGCTGATGATTTTTCTTTGTTGATGGTAATACACCAGCGATTGGCCCAAGCTGTAATTCTGTCCAAGGCGAGCTGCATTCTGCATGTGGCAGTCGTTGTGTACTCCTCGGTGCACCAGAGTACGAGGTCATCTGCATAGAGGGCTGCTTGGATCCCATTGGGCAGCTCTGCTACAATGTCATTAATGAAGAGTATGAACAGAGTTGGTGACAATACTCCGCGTTGTGGCACCCCTTGTCCCAGCAATACATTCTGTCCAGATTGTCCATCCACCAGCACCCTAGCTCTGCGATTGTGTAGGTATGACTTGGTCCATCGGAACATGTTGCCACCGATGCCTGTGGGCCGGAGCTTCACGAGGAGGCCATCCTTCCACACCTTGTCAAATGCCTTCTGCAGATCGATAAAGGCAGACAGCATCACCTTCTTGGCTTGAAAAGTGTCCTCTATGACCTGTGCAAGATGTGTTGTTTGATCTTCTGTGCTCCTGTATCTTCTGAAGCCGGCCTACTCTGAAACTATAATGTTCTCCGACTCCAGGTACCACTGCAACCGCTGGTTGATGATCCGCTCCATGGTCTTACATATGCAGCTTGTAAGACTGATAGGATGGTAGCTCAGCACATTCGCCTTGTTCTTCCCTTTTTTCAGAATAGGAGTCATTCTGGCCTCCTTCCAGCACTGATGCACCTCTCCATTGGTCCAACTGAGATTAAAGATGTCTAGCAACTTGCGGAGAGATGCATTACCAAGGTGTTGGATCATTTCATTCGTAATGCCATCTGGCCCGGCAGATTTCATTTTCTTCAATTGGCGGATAGCCTTCTTCAGTTCTGCTAAACTAATGTCAACTTTCATTGCATCATGAGTGTGGGTGTCTGTTCTTTCCTTTTGCTCGTTTCTAACCTCTTTGTGACGCATTCGTGGTATAGAAATGTTGCTTTCTTTTGCATATGCCTTCGCAAAGGCATCTGCAGCCACCTTTCCTGTCAGTGTTTGTCCATCTTCTTCAAGAGTAATCTTCTCTCCCTGACACCCTCATCATTCAGTGATTTAGTCAGTCTCCGAAGCTTTGTGGTGTCTCTCTCTAAATTAAACATTGCCGTCTTTTCCCTCCAGCTTCTTCTTTTGGCCTCCAGCTTGGTCTTTAGATACCTGGCTTTAGTTTGTTGTAGCGTGAAGTGGTTTTCATGACAGGGATTACCCTCTGCATCTTCTCCTGTCTTGTCTAGTTTATCATGTGCTGCTTGCAGTTCTGTTGTCCAGTAGGGGCGGTACTTTTTCCTGAACCCTCGAGGAATCGCTTCGTTGGCAGCCTTGAGGACACTTGAATTATATTCCTTGACCACATTGTTGATGGTTCTCCCTTCTACTACTATATGTTGGGTAAGCTCATTGGGACGAATGCCGAACAGACTCCAATTTGCCTTTTTGTAGTTCCACCTTGGATGTTGAGGTGAACTTGTCGAAATACTTCCAGAAAGAGAAAGGCGGACTGGGCGGTGGTCGCGTCCTCCTAACTGCGATCCGACCACTTTACTAAGGTTTCTGTGAATGTCTTCTGTACAAAATGCCAAGTCCGGCGTTGTTGTCGAGTGCCACCGGCGCGAGTAGAAGGTAGGCTGATCTGCGGGATCGTTGACAAGTAAAAGGTGCTTTTCATCTTGCCATGCTTCAATGTCTTCTCCTCGTTTATCAAATGTTCTGTATCCCCAGCTCTGGGACTGGCTATTAAAGTCTCCCGCAATGAGGATGTGGCAGTCCGGGACCTGGATTGTGTCAAGTGAGAGATGTTTGTCATTAGGGCAGTAATAATTGACAATGTCAATCACAGAGTTGCTGGTTGTTACCTTGATCTTGATATATTCTGCCTCTTCCATAAAGGTTTTGATCTGGCTGGCGCTCACGCTGTTTCGGACCAATGTGATCACCCCGCCTTTCTGCCTTCCTCTTCGATCACACCGGAAAATCTGGTAACCTCTGAGCTTAAATGGTTTTCCTTCTTGCCGGTGTGTCTCTTGGATGCAGCAAATATCAATGTTGTTTTCGTACAGGAACTGTTCGAGCTCTGATTTCTTGATGGTAACCCATTCTGCGTTCCAGGGCATGATGTTGATACTAGGGTTCTCTTTGGGTTTGGTCTTCTCTTTCGGGTGGCCAGTAGCTCTCCATCCTCATCCCCTGGCTCCACAAGACGAGTTGATTGGACCTTCGAGGCGTGGAGCCCGGCGCTGAACCTGCCTGGCGGACCCTCACAGGGCGAGCACCATTTCGGTTGATTCGATCTCCAAGTGTCATTTCATTAGCGTTGTGCATAATGCTCTGGTTAGCCCCTCCGAATGTCTGGATTGACACCCAGTTGGTTACACCCCTACTACGCCACGTTGAGGCCGAGCATATAGTCTTAAACAGGGGAGGTGCTGGGATAAAGGTGGCCATTCTTAAATTTCAGAATCGGTGCTTAATGCGGGGAGCGCTACTAGAACAACCTGGTCTAATCAAAATTTGTTGCACAAGCTTAATTTTTCAGAATTGAATGTGGTCACGTAATTTGCAATATTTTGTAACTTAAGAATGAAAAAGATGGGTCAGCATTGATTAAGAATTGGTTAATTACTGTTAATTAACACTTTTAATTAAACTTATGAGTATAAGTTTGAAATTGAGTTGTCAATGTAGCTTGACTGATTAATTAGCTTTTTAATTAGACTTTGGGGTACAAGTCTGAAATTAATCTTGAAAGGTAGTCAATGTAACAAAGAACACCAATCCATTGCTTAGGTAGGAAGTTCATCGTGCATTCTGTGCGTCAATCTTTTGCGTAGTACTTTGTGGAAGATTTGTGAGTAATAGAAGAATATATTGAAATCATCTTCATCGAGATGTATATAGAAAAACGAAAGAATAAAATTATCAATGCTACCTACATGCCTCCTGGTAATTGATGATTTTACTGCAACTTTAGAAAAAATGGTACATAATTTGCAAGATGAAAATACATTTTACCCTCAGGATTTCCTTAGATTAGTAAGAACTCGCGGGTTTTTTTCCAGCAACAAGAATTATTGAGGACACAACAGCTATTATTAATAATATTCTCTCAAATAACACTGTAAGCACCAGAAATCAATCAGGTATATTTGTTGCAGCCATATCCCACCATGCCCCTATCTATCATAACGAAAAAGAAAATATTAGATAGAAATCATGTATTATAGAAGTAACATGTAGGGATTTAAAAAAAGAAAATATAGAAAAGTTCAAAAACAATATGACAAACACAAATTGGTACCAAGTTATCGAATCTCAGTCATGTGAAGATGCCTATACCATATTCTACTCTATAAGCTCTAACATGTATGAAGCTGCATTTTGTAGCGTGGATCACTCCACGGGTACGAAATGGTCCAGGCCGAGATGCCCCATGGGCCAGCACGCATAGCTATAGAAAAGAGGGAATATAATAAAAATGTGCTTCACGCATGCACGCCGTTAAGCGATAGCATACATCTTTAATGTACATAGTCGTCTGTATTTCGGAAAACGGCACCCTTATCGTGCTACCCAAGTCCATTAAGCCACCTGGTCCCCAGCCAATCTGCGGCCCTTTGTGCTCCTTAACAGCGTACAGAAAATCCTATCCAATGTTACTCTATGCGGCATCCGAGACAAGATCGATGACTTCACCGTAGCATGTCAAAGTGGCTTCAAACGTGGACGCAGCTGCGCAGACATTGTATGGGCTCAACGCATGCTTGTGTCGGTAAACATGTCCAAACACTGGGATTTCCACAGAATTGGCATTGACATGTCACGAGCCTTCGATACCATTAAGCGCTCGAAGATCCTAGATGCACTACACCAGGCCAGTTGCAATGAAGATAAGCTACGACTATTGAGACTACTGCTTGCAGACACCAAACTGAGAGTACGAGTCAAGTCAGTGGGGTCTGTAGAGTTTGAGATATCAATCGGCTCATCCCAGAGAGGTGGTCTATCCCCTGTGCTTTTCACCTGTTACCTGACTCCTGCATTGAAATCCGTGCGGGAAAGTTCCACAAGACAAAACCCTACCCAACCCCGCATGCTCCCCGCATGCTACTCCCCACCATGTAGTCATGCGTCAATTGGTCTGCTCCGCGATAGTGACTTTTGATTGGTCACCATATAGTACATAAGGAGCCATATCGGCTGCTATTCCACCGGAGGGTCGAGCGGGTAGTCCGGTGTGGTTATCTTATCTGAGAATACTACGCAGAGCTCGTCGTTCTGGCAATCTACACCATTGCAACTCACTAAGTTCCCGGAACCGTGACTGGGTGTCAGCCTCATCCACCATGCCGACTCTTTTTTGTAAACCCCTTTTTAGGGACAAATAAACCACCTCAATACCAGGCTACCCTAGCCAACCGTGGGGAACATTGGCGTACCCATGTTAGTGGTGACACATTCTCAGTAAACGACCACAGGAACCTGTGTGAGTGGCGCCAACTTTTGGCCTTCAACATCTAAAACCATCATGTGAAGCGATTGGTCCATTATGATATCTCACCAAATCTGTCCGTACCATGCTGAAAAGTGGTGATTCGAAACTTGCACGTATCCAGTGCCTTCTTCAGTGTTTAGATTTACTGTGCTTGCTGCGAACATTGCTCTCATTGCTGCTTCTGAGCTAGCGACCCCGATCGTCTTGTGACCATGACTATAATAAACTTAGTCTCTTCATCGCTCGAGGCATTTTCACTTCTGCACTAGGATATTCCATGTGTTTCAACCACTACAGCAAATTCTACCATGATACATGAAATTTTATAATTCACGCCAATGACTAAGAGGCGCCAACAGCATCTGCACTTCCCGGGGTTTTCTTGCGCTGATGACTAACATGCGTCAACGATTGTGCTTTTTCTAACTGTGCCGATGACTAATAGCTGCCTTCTCTTATTGTAACATAATTACTTTATTTTCTTAATGCGCAGATTATAAGTAGGCACATATCACGTCAGCTAGACATTATCGTTTCTGTATAAAACTGTATTACAGCGAGCACCGTTGCTAAACCTAGTTCTTTTCTTGTTAGATAAAGGTATCCTGTTTATTAAGCCTAAAACTGCGCACTCGCTTAATTTTACACTATACTGCTTCAAAAAATGCACTACCTACTTTTCTAAATACGGCAAAACCTTTTCACTAGAGACGTCTCTCGTGCCTGTGCCTATAGTCACGCGATACGGCGCCTAATCCTAAAATAAATGTTAGCTCAGATATTTCGATAGGATAATAGTAGTTAAGGACAACTGCTCGGCCAAGGAGGACTGCTTATTGTAAAGCCTCTTTCTCGGCTCTGTGCAACGATACACAGAGAGCCATTCTTTTCATAATTAGCCACTAACTTTACGGCCTCCTAAATTACCACCGAGCAGCCGTCTCTTCCTGCGCCTCTCCGGCCGTCTGGCCAACTAATTGTTTGGTAACTCCATCTGCCAGTTTGGTTAGAGCCGACCAGAGAAATGGCAGAGGTTTCTCGATGGTTAGAATCGAAACGATGACGACTCACACATTCCCCCTTTGCCATCACCGGTACCTATTAGGATAGTCTTTAAACCAAAGTAGGATTTCACTGTGCAAACATTAATTATAGTAGAACGGCCTAGCAGTGAGCCTCAGGGCACTTGCATAACCCTATAGCAGTGTAAACGTAATCACCATGGAACGAGCTCATTCTCGACTCCATGGCGATGGCGAAAGACACTGATCACTGACTAACTCTACGGTGACTGGAAGGATCGAGTGAGCCTCCACACCTTCTAGGAAGGTCACCATAATCTGCCATCGGCTTCGTCAGCCCCCATCGTTACTAGATACGGTGCTTATCCATTGTTTCTGTGTTGTTGTTCTGTCCTTGTCTTGTTATTTGTGTTTGTGCTGACACATGGTTAGAAGTCACTCTTCGGCCTTGGACTCTTCGCACTGACAACATGTATGCACCATTAGCCTGGGGTAGTGTTCAATAAGTCAGATCCGAGATGGGGGCTCGCGCACATACACTAGGAAGGCACACCTTCGTTAACGTTAAATAAGCATAAGCCGTTTGAGACAAAAAACCCAAATGTCTGGTCTCAATAACTAACTGTTAGTCTAGCTACACTAGGACTGACAAAATAACGAGGTGCCAACTAAACCAGTGACTAGAATAGAGATGACTGCGCTGGCTTCTGTTGAAACCTGCGCACCGCCTCCAATGTGCATCCCTTAATATTAATAAAAACACATATATAATTCAATACTCTTAAGCTTTGTTGTAAACTGGGAGAACGGTATTCCTCATTTCGTGGTAGGCATTTCCTTGTGCCAGAGGCCCACGTGAGGTATTTTTCTCTCGCAAACTCAATTTATTGGCCTGCTTGAGGCATTAGTTTATATTAAACTAGTTAGCAGTGCTAGGACTTTACCATTACAGGGGTACCTCCCATGTATAAAGATAGCTTAGGTATCTTTGGCAAGATACAAAATAGATCGCGCCAATCCGTCACTTTCATTAATAGAGAATAACGAATAACTTTGTTAAACCCTGCGCTTACATCTTTTCAGGAAGCCAGCCTTCGACTCGCTATGCCATATAATATAAAGCATAATCCACTAGACTATGTACAGACACATCGGTTACATGTATAGCCGAGACGACACAGTAGTGTTCGCCATTAAGGGGAATGTCCGCACGGCCCCAGTGGAACGTGATCATTCCACCGTCCCTCGAGGGCGCTCTTTGTGGTCACAGGTTGCTCGCAGTCTACCCTCTACACCCCCGAGGACAGCTAACCAGCATTGTACGGCAGGCGCATACCGTGCATATCAGTCGGAACCCAAGGAGGAAGCAGCGAAGCAGCGCATCGCCGGAGCTATAATTTCCACTAACATGAGTTAAAAATTTAAGCAAAATCCAACTAAGCCCTGGTTAATGTGAGGACTGATAGCTGCCTGTCATAAAAAGAATAAGCTACACTTGGTCTTCATTAAATGCATAATGATTCCCAATTCAAAAGATATCACAACAAATGAAACCAAATTATCAGGACAGCAAAAATTAACCATTATTATAAAAGAATTGATGAACAAAAAGACAAGATATATATAAAGAAAACTTAAAACATTATTGAATAAGAAAAAAATAATTCAGAAACATCACAGTTCATTTATGAAAATAACATGATAACGGACACAAAGGATAGAGCAGACCAATTTAATGAATATTTTATTAATGTTGGGCCTGGCCTATCCAAAAGATTAAATCTTACTCGAATAAATGTCTAACATGTATGTATGATTACTGTATTCTGCGGCTGCAATCAGTCCTTCTTCGCTTTTGCCCACTGTGTCTTGTCCTCAACCGAAATCCTTAGCTTCCTCAGGTCCATTCTTGACTTGAGTGTACCGAGTCCTGCTTTCTTGAGTCCACCTCGTAGCACGCTTAGCAGATTTATGCAATGACGTCCTCTCCTGGCTTTGTATTTGCTTGCTGCGAGTAGGGCGAATTCCAAGGCTCTCTGTGCTGGTGTCTCTTCTGGCATCCTTAGCACATGGCCAAGCATGGCCCATCAAATGTCTAACAAGCAGCTATCAATGCTAACTTTTTAAATTCCTATCAGTAACTAAAGAAATCTATGAGATCTTACTGCAAATTACCTTTTTCTAAAAGCGTAGTTATTGACAACCTAAAGGTACACAGTCGCGCCAGAATGCTTGAAAATAATATTATTTAATTTGTATACATTTAGAAGCTTAAAGTGTGTACCTCAATGTAATGAAACGAAATAAATCTTAACATATGATGATATCATTCTGCACAAATTATTATAATGTTATTAGTTGCAAAATTGATTTGGGGACTCGTGTCTCCTATTCAATTTCTCAACTTAAATTTTTTAAATTAATTTATAGGTAATAAAATCATCATATATTAGGATTTATTTCTTTTCATTTCATCTAGACCCACAACTTAAGGCTCTAAAAGTATAGAATTTTAACAATTTTCTTTTTAAGTTCTGCTGTGAATATGCGCAGCTTTAATGGCGAAAATATGTAGAAACTGTGTTTGTGAGATACTAACTCCACGCTTCTCCCCTCGCCTAAATCATATCTGCAATTTATCACTAACACAAGCTATAATTCCATCCAGACTAAAGAGGGCACTGGTAACCCATATAAACAAAGCTAAAGACTAATATAATTTCTCTAACTATAGGCCAGTCTAAGTACTTCCATAGGTTTCAAAGCTTCTTGAAAGACTATGCAACAATAGAATAATTAAATATCTAAATAAAAACAATATTCTCTTCCAATCTCAGTGTAGTTTCACATGCTTGGCATTGTAGACATGGTGGAAAAACATATCTAAGCCCTTGGAAAATAATGAACACACTCCAGGTGTATTTTGGACCTTTTGATCGTATTCGATGCCATTAACCATGCACTATTATTGCAAAAATATTATCCTATAAGAGCATTAGACTGGATACAGAGTTATATGACTGATAGGGTACAATTTAACAGTTTCATATCTGAAAATCGAAAATTAACATCTGGTGAACACCAAGGGTTAATTATGGGGCCCCCGGCTGTTCCTACTATGGATGGATGGTCTACCTAAATCATGTAGCGATTTATTACTAATATTATTTACAGATTCTGCAGTCGCAACGATATAAACACACTACATAAAAATGTAAATAATGAGATTGAAAAATAATAAATTGGCTTAAAGTGAATACATTTTCCTTAGACGTTGACAAAACTAATTACATACTTTTCACAAAGTCCGCAAAATTAGGAAAAACTGCTCTCCCCATATTTCGCATAAATAATCATGAAATACAAGAAGCCAAACATGCCAAATTCTTAGGAGTGACCTAGATTGATATCTAACTTTTTGAGAAGCATATAGAAACAGCTATGTCTAATGTAGCAAAGAACATTGGTAATCATGCCCAGACTCAGGCCATACTTTCCGCTATATATATAGATCCCTAATTTGTATATTAATCTTACCCCATCTAACATACTGTAAGACTATGGACTAATGAACACAAAAATAAACTAACATAACCGAGATCATTGCGAAACAATCTATTAAACAAGATATTTTTAAACTAAACAATATTCTAAAAAGCCGAAAATATTGGAAGGGTCCAACTATACACTATTCCAATGGCAACATACCTTTATCTTCTTAAACATATCTCCTAAGAAAACAGACATACATCCACATAGCACACGATCTGACAATAATCTATGCACCATATATCATGGAACAACCACGCAGCTCAACAAACTCCATCGTACCATGCAGGTAAATTATAGAATAGTACAGACACAAATCTATGCACACAAATTATAATGCTTTCACCATTCAAGCAAAACATTAAGACTACGTTCATTGGCAAATACTAACACCAATTCTACTCAAGAGTTTGCTACCCTGGAAGTCAGCAACTAGTAGCCCTTCGTCACCAAACACAAATAACTTAAAGCTTATACCAAGTCAATAATAATAATAATAATAATAATAATAATAATAATAATAATAATAATAATTAGAAAATGTCAATTGTTGGGTGTGTAATGGTTGCGCATGAGGGTAAGTCCTAAAATGTATAGTTGATATGTTACCTCTCCTATGATGTAGACACAATGACATACCTGTGATTTATGTTTTCATGTTAGATGTTATATATGTAAGGCGCCCACAGTCCTATTGACACTGCCTTTGATAAACTGACTGGTGTGATTATACACATAAACAGAAATTAGTTAAATAAATAACATTGAATCTTAAATCTTGAAGAGCAGGGCATACGTCACCAGTCACATGCCCATTAATGAGCATTTTTAATAACAATCTTAAGTTTAGAAGTTAGCATGTGTTACCAAGAACTGCGATCAATTGCCTAAGAACACATTTTATCATGCATTCTATGTACCTAAGAACAGGATAAATGTTAACAGGCACGTGACTGATAAATTAACACTTTAAATTATAAATTTGAGTTCCTATCCTATTAATCTGTTGTTTCAATTCTGTCCAATTCTCCCAGTGAGGTTTTTTAATTCGGTTTTGGACCATATGTTTTTTCAACCATACTGTATCTGAATTTGTTCAATGATTCCATATCAATCACAATGGGCCTTTCCATTTTTAGCCATGCCCCGCCCATCTCTGGCTTAGCTCCACCCACACCTCGCTCGAGTTGGAATCGATCGATATCTGAACTCCCTGACTATCAATTTCCAGAAAACCATACAGGTAAGCCATTGGATATTTTGGGACTAATTTGACTGGGGGTTGTTGCTGCCTATGTCAACAACAGCATCCAGTCAAATTAGTTTCAAAATATTTAACAGCATGTTTATTAATTAGTAGAGACACACAATTCGTACAACGTGTCGGACTATTAAGAAATAAAGACAAGCCAAATAGAATCATTTATGACGCAATGATTATGACGTCGTCCTGCATGCCGCTTGGCTGATTTTGCATTGGAGATTATCTTGGACACATTGTTCCTTGGACTGGCATATATTTGATGATCAACTTCCAGCCTAGTTTTTCTCCATTTTCGCTCCGCCATTCGTCGTACTGATTTCGCTTCTAAAACTTCGGGGCTGAATATCCACGTTGACACTGGGCGGCAAACCTTTTTTATTTGCCTTCTCCGGCACGTGTTTGTCCAGGAGATCAGACAGCACCGTGTTGTACAAAATAGCTAAATCAGGACAGTTAGAAGGAGGGCATTGAATAAGGGTAGAATGATGGAGGTCCCGGGGGAAAGCAACTTTGTCAATTTTTGCGAGATTTCTGCAGAGCACTGTTTCTACTGGCGCAGTCGGTCGATCTGTATCGAGAGACAATATCAGCAAAAAATGATCTGACATTTGGAGATCACTCACTTGCACATCCTTAACATGTGTTCCGAATTCAGGGCTAGTAACCCAGTCAATGATATGACCATTGCGGTGTGTTGGAGCGATGACATGTTGAAAATTGTGCACACACAAGGTATCCAGCGCCTTTTTGGTATCAGAGTTGTTCAGTTTGTCTAGGTGAATGTTAGAATCGCCGAGTGAAATGAATCTCTTATTTCTGACACATTGTAGATATCGGACTGTACGTAGGGAGTCATGACCATGCGCACATCTTATATTTACGAGTATAAGACCTCAGTGAAATTACATGTTTGAACACCAGGTAAGCTAAGAGACTATGTCACCGTGTATGATTGAATGCATAAGCCTCTGAATGCATGAGCATCAACTATAGCATCTTATTATTTAGATATATATATTACCAGCACTGGATGACTGGCAATGGATACGTCAGCTAGTGCGCTATGTCACCCTGTATATTTAGATGTATAACCAGCATCTTATTATTTAGATATATATTATCAGCACTGAATGACTGGCAATGGATACGTCGGTTAGTGCGCGGGTACAATCCGCAGAAACTGAATCGAGTATGACTTTTGATGATTAGCTCCAGTTTGGAATGTTGGAGTCAATTAAGGAATTAGATATCTCAAACAGACTTAGTTAATTACGTAGCGGTCTGTGCTCCCACGAATTCTCGTGGCCAGATAAGCAGAGGCAGCTGGGTGCAATGGTAACTAGTGTGCCGATTAACTCTAGCATTCTACAAGTTGTCGACTAATAGGTAATGGACAGGACATGGACATAGTAGCGTCCTGTAGGCATTAAAGGGCACAACCGAAAGTTACTATCGAAAACATATCAATTAGATTCGAGCTAATCCACCAGTAAGCCTTGCTATCAAATAAGCATCCGTCAGTTGTGGCAAGTCATCCGTCAGAAATGACGTGCTAATCCAACAGGAATCCCAAACGCGCTAGGTAAAAGGCACCCTCCCCAGTCGGGAGGGTCGGAGTTTTGATTGGTCAAAGTGATGTCATAATCAAATGAGAATGAGAACAACCTCCGGCAGTACGAAACCAAGATGGAGGGAGAATAGAAACGAAAATGGTATATAAAGGGGACATTAACTTTAGTTCGGGGTCCGGTCCGCCTCGCACCTTGTGAAACGCTCTTGCTGAATGGCTTTAAGTAGGCAAGAGCTAGTTTGAATAGTATAGCAAATCAGAGCAGCTGGGAGTAATGCTAGTTCATTGTGAAAGATTAGGAAACATTGAATTAATCTGTCGTAAATACGTAAACTGGTAACAGTAAAAGTTACCGACTTTGTAGGTTTACTATACAGTTAAGTTAGCGAATAAAACGATCACCTTGTGATATTAATACAAGGCAAAAGTTTGACACATAGTTTGTTGCTGACTCTGGAGACTACGGAAGATCACCGTAGCTTACCTGCAAGTTCTAGTAGTCAGTCAGATCAGGCCCGGATATCGAATACAAGTATCGTTAAAATTCATCTATAAACGAGGCGAGATGATATCTATTTCTTTCGTTCTCGGTAAGGTGGGCTGTCGCAGCAACCTTACATACAAACCTTACCCAAAACGGAAGAGACTTCATAGTCAAGTATACCTCATAAAAACGTATGCGTAGCATAGGAACAGGATAGACATCTGAAATCTTCAGTGGCTTCACCAGCCAGGATCCGTAGTCAACCGTGAGTAACTAGTATATGGCCCAACCAGAGACGCCACTCTCCAATTCAGCCATCATATTAAACGACGTAGCGGACCGTGTAAAGACATTCCTAGACGCGGCTAAGTTGGCCGACAGCACCAGAATCACCCAACATCGCGAGTATTGCGAGGGTTCCACTGTAAAGATCACCACCGAGGTAGTCTGCCCAGAGCACCCCGTCTCCGAAGAATCATTATTGGCCTTCATTATAAGTAGACACAGAATGGCAACGGGACCCAAGAGGAGCGCTGACCCGGCCATGCCACCCATGGAGGTACCACTGGCACCCCAGCTTCGACCAGAGACCATCGCCGCTATGCAGACGATGGGAGTAGCGATGGCAGGGGCCATTGTGGAAAGCAGTAATCGTCGGGAGGCCGAGCGGGTGTACCGCCGGGAAATCAGGGACACGATCTACCAAATTCAGCCCTGCGACGGTGTCGTGCCGGAGGAGGTGCGAACCTTTTTGGACGAGACCCGGAGAGCGTGGGTCGCAAACGAGGGGAGACTCGAAGGCATACCTGCCTATGTCTTCACCCGAGCGGCACGCGGGCAGCTATCGAGGGCCATAGATGGGTTCTTGATGGGCAAAGTCCGAGAAGACGTCACATTTGATGAGTTCCATGATTATATCACGGTAAACTTCATATCAGCCAACGAAGGCGAACGTATAAAGTACGATTTAGAGGGGGTGAGGCAACGACGGAACGAAACCGTCATCACCGTCAACAGGCGGTTTAGAGAGATGAGCGCTAGAGCATACCCTGTCGAGAACGCCGACAACCGCCGGACCATGATGGGTATTTACCTGAAGGGCTTGTCTGACCACCGCCTAAGCAAGCGAATCGTCAGGAAGAAGGCCACCACGTTGGGCCGGGCGATCGAAATTGCGGAAGAAGAAGCCACGTGCGACGATCTGCTCCGGGCAATGAAAATAGAGGAGCGCCAGGAGGAAAGCATGGAGGTGAAAATGTTAGGACCAGACGAGGAAAAAGAGGTCTGGAGCGTGGTGGGAACATTAAAAAAACAGATTGCTTAACAGAGCAAGATGATTGAGCGACTCTGTGGCTTGGTCGGTGACATGCAGCTACAGCAGCAGAAGCCGGTGGCTGGGGCCGCCCAGCCCACGAAGAAGACAGCCCCGCAGGCAAAGCAACATGCCCCACCCTCGCCCTGACCAGTCAGAACGGGACGAGACTTGCAGCACATTACCTGCTATAATTGTGGCCGGGTCGGCCATTACAAAAGTGACTGTCGTCAAGCGGTAAAGCCGAGGGAGAACGTCAGCAGACAGGCTGCCCAGCGACCCCGACAACCGATGACCTGTTCCCAGTGCGGGAGAGAAGGACACATGGCCCAGAATTGTTTTGGAGCATATATGAACCGGAAGACGACTCCTGCCATAACGGTAAGATGTTTCGGGTGTGGCAAAGACGGCCACTACGTGAGAGACTGCCCACAGTACAGACATCCGCCGCACAATGGTCCTGCATGGACCCAACAAAAAGGTCCAACCGGCCGCCGGGTGATCAAGCGTCCCCGCACCGACGATATGGACATCGACCTAGTCGACCGAAGACAGGAGGAGAGAACTGTCACGCCGAGGGACTGTTCACGGAATATCAGAAAGGACATAAACAATCGTTTACGAAGTAATGACGAATATGAGGACCGCGATGGATTCGTGTTGACCGGTGAAGGGACGGATGAGCATGGCCGTTATTCATACGGTGTCGGACAGGACTCATCCTCCCGTCAAAACAGTTACGCCGAGGTAGTTAGTGGACGGAGGAGTCCGTCAAACGACGACGGAGGAGACCGTTGGTGAGTTCACCGACCGAGCGGTTTCTAATCTGTCTGAAAATGGATAAAAACGGTCTAACGGATCAGGGTGAGTACTTGCATGTCTTAGTCGATACTGGTGCTAGTACATCCTTGATTCGCAAGGATATATGGTGTAGCATGTTGAATGCTAGGCCATTGAAAAGAGCGAAGATGCTCTTGGCAGTAAATGGTTCCCCAATAGAACTTTTGGGGGAGACCCAGGTAAAATTCAGTAACGCCCGTCCTATTCCGAGTACGGTAGTAGCGAGAATGCGGCATGAATGTTTGCTTGGTGCAGATGCTTTGCACTTGGGAAATGCGAAGATTGATTATCAGGCCAAAGTAGTAGTATGGTTTGGCCAGGTATATCCCTTTAGATATCCCTATAGGGAGCAAATAGATTATGTGTATGAGAGTTGCAAGGAAACGACCGGATATAAAGCTATCGACAAAGTGCTTGAGGACTTTGCGGATAACTTTAATACGGCTCGTCTAAACACTTTAGGATTGGTCCCCAAAGTGAAGTGTACGGTACCAACAGGAGATGCGTTTCCTATAAGGCAGAAAGCCTACCGTCTACTGCTTGCCAAGCAGTATGTAGTCAAGAATCAAGTGGCTGAAATGCTGGCAGCGGACGTCATAAGACCGTCGCCATCGCCCTGGGCGTCGCCCATTACGTTAGTCCCTAAGAAGGATGGGGACATGAGATTTTGTGTTGACTACAGGAAGTTGAATTCTGTATGTCGTAGAGACAGTTATCCATTGCCGAATATAACGGATATTTTTGACTCGATGCGCGGCGCAACGATATTTTCGACTATGGACTTGAAGTATGGCTATTGGCAGATACCAATGGACAGCCAAGACATAGAGAAGACAGCGTTCATCTGCAGTGAATGTTTGTTCGAATGGATTCGGATGCCGTTCGGTTTTGCGAACTCAGGTGCCGTATTTCAGAGGGCAATGAACGATATTTTCCGAGAATTCGTGGGAAAATATTTGCATGTTTTCGTTGATGATGTAGTCGTATATTCAAGAAACCCGGCTGAACATGCACAGCATTTGCGTACAGTTATGCGTAGGATTCAAGAGTATAATTTGCAGATTAAGAAAAAGAATTTGCCCGTAAGTCTGTGGACTTGTTGGGGTATCGTGTTTCGGCACAAGGGGTGGCTCCTCATGTTCAGCAGGTCAAGGTCATAAGAGAAATGTCACCACCACGCGATGTGGGTGAGGTGAGAAGTTTCCTTGGAGCTACAGGTTATTACCGCTCTTGTGTGCAAGGCTATGCCGAAATTGCTAAGCCTTTGATAGAATTGACTAAGAAATATAAACGTTTTGAATGGGGTAAGGAGGAACAGCAAGCGTTTAAGAAATTACAAAACTTGCTGTGTAGTGAGACGGTTCTCACCTATCCGAATTTAAATGTCCGTATAAGCTTTATACTGATGCGTCTACCTATGCGATAGGTGCGATATTGGTACAGGTAGATGATAAGGGTACAGAAAGGGTGATACAGTATGTAAGCTCTACCCTGAAGGACAGTCAACTAAACTGGCCTGTAATAGAGAAGGAAGCTTATTCTGTGATATACGCATTGAAGAAGCTGAGGCCTTATCTATTTGGCGCGCAGTTCACCGTGTATACTGACCACAAACCCCTACAGAGTTTGTTTGTGGGAGAGGTTAAAAACACGAAAGTGCAGCGCTGGGCGGTGCTGATTGCCGAGTACGGATGTAAGATTGAATACATCCAAGGCTCGAAGAATATTCGAGCGGACATGTTGTCCAGGTTACGTCGTCCAGTGGAGATCGCCACCCTAGACACAGGCGATTTTGTCAAACGGATGTAGACGAGGGTGTGTTGCCGCACGTCCCTCTAGATGTATTTGACATTCCCTACGACGAGTTGTGTACCGAGCAAACCAAGGAGTACCCTGAGTTGTTTAAGAACACCCCGGATGAGTACATGGTCAAGAACGGTATTCTGTATTCTTTAATTACGCCTTCAGCGTTGGACGCTGAGTACCCCAGAATTGTCTTACCTA
This sequence comes from Chaetoderma sp. LZ-2023a, assembly GCA_034401795.1. Taxonomy (NCBI): domain Eukaryota; kingdom Metazoa; phylum Mollusca; class Caudofoveata; order Chaetodermatida; family Chaetodermatidae; genus Chaetoderma; species Chaetoderma sp. LZ-2023a. The sequence goes on from CM067370.1 coordinate 16,876,924, forward strand.
CCCTGTTCCGCGAGAAAGTGCTCCGGAAAGCTCATGAACAAGCTGGTCACCAAGGTCTGAAGAAGACTATCGGTATGGTAAGAGATTCATTTGTATGGACGTCTTTAAGGAAAGACGTGGTACATATGCTAGAGACGTGCACGACGTGCCAGGTTAACCGACCTGTCACGACTCGACCGAGGTACAGTGAGATGCCCATGGCCACTTATCCGAGTCAGATAATCGGTATGGATTTGGTAGGTCGACTGTTGGACTCGAATAAAGGTAATGTGTATATCATGACGATAGTCGATCACTGTTCTGCGTGGGCAGAAGAGTATCCGATTCCAGCTAAGACGTCTCAAAATGTTGAAGACAAGTTCTTCAACGAGTACGTCGCTCGTCATGGTGTCCCTGAGATCGTAATAACGGATCAGGGGAAGGAGTTTTGTTCTAAGTCACTAGAAGAGCGGTTTAGAGAGCATGGGATCGACCATAGACGATCGAGTCCCTACCACCCACAAACCAATGGGCGTACCGAGAGGTTCAATTGGACCCTTAAGGACTTAATCCAGAAAGGGGTTAACAATGCTTCTCGTACGTGGGAGGATGAATTGGGTGCGGCGTTAACCATGTATTGCAATACTCGTCATTCCACGACAGGAGACACGCCATTTTATCTGACCTACGGTCGACGGGCAAGACTGCCGTTTGCTATTCCAGTAGACGCATCGCAGGATCTGGGTGAGAGACTGACATGTCTCAACAATGCCCTACTGCGCGCTCGTATGGAAACGGCTAGGTCTCGTGAGGTCCACCGTGAGCAGATTGACAAGCGTGCAAACGCTGGTGTGTTTAAGGTGGGTGATTCGGTGGTCATAAAGGCGGAGGAACGCATGAAGTTGACCTCACACAGTGACCCCGAATATGAGATCTTTAAGATCAATGGGGCAGTGGCTCATGTCCGGCATCAAAGGTCTGGGAAGGTGCGCATACTGAATATATCTAAGTTACGCGTAGTCGACTCAGAAATGTGCTGGGACAAGGTACGGCCACACCCTGTTCGTAACCCTGCGAAGGGTATGAAAGATAGCCATCATCCAAGGGTGATGATGCTCCCAAGGTCCGAAGAAGGGCCAAAACCCGACCCCAAGGCAACCCTTGGTCAGAGAGCTCGTAGGAAACGACCAGCTTCTGATGATGAACCGAGGGTGAGTAAGGTGGGTAGGATGGTTGATAATAACATCAGTCAACCTGGTACGAGTGAGACTCGAAACCATGAGACACCGATGGAAACTCACGTGACTCCACCGGCTGGTATGATGGACACCTCGGAGGAGGTACCCGCAGATGTGCCGGAACCAATGGAAACGCGGCCAATGGCCCGTTACTTTATGCGCAAGTGCAGTCATGTGCCTGACGTCGAAACGAATAACAAGCGAGTCAGGATTGGCGCTTTTGGGCGTGCTCTACACGATGACTTCATCGGGTGTATAGAGGCAATTATAAGGCGACGAAGCCGCCGATAGTTATCATCTGACTACTAAATTGTACCTGTGAACCTCGCAGTAGTGTAGCATCATGTATTCCTTTCAGTTAGTGGTGGTTTTAGTTGCGTTGGTAAATAAAGCAGCCAGTATCTCTAGTGTATGTAAGGATTCTAGCATGTATCGATTACCGAACGGTGTCATGATCACCAAACCTGTAACCATATCTGTTATAAGGGCAGAATGGACGGTGGTAGTGTCCATTGACCATCTGTATTTGCCGAAGGAGTTTCTAGGACGGTTGGCCCAAATGATTGGCCTTGTTGCGAATTTCAGTAGCAGGACCTCTTTCATAAACAAGGAGGATCTATTCGGCCTGCAACACAGGATATACGGAGCGCGAAGAATCGCTCTAAGAACTCAACAAACGATGGTACATAGAACCCAGACCCGACAGAAACGGGGATTGTTTAATTTCGTAGGGGAAATTGCCTCGTCCCTGTTCGGAACTGCTACGTCCGATGATATAGATGCTATCCGAGATGTAGTAAAGTAGGTGATGAATAATGTGGATAGGATAGTGCATTTCGCGAACGAGTTAGCATCTCATGTGAAATTGGCGTTCCATGACATTAATATGAACACGGACCGCATCAACGAGCTCGAGGACAGTCTGGTCGAGGTGGCCGGCAACATGAGCAAAGTATTACGTATACAGGAAAGACGACAAAACGAAATATACGCCCTGGTGCGCCTCGGGCATATAGTAAACTCAGCCGAATATGTGGTCTATGACTACCAAAAGACGGCCGAGCAATTCCATAGACGGACCGCGTCTCTGGAGTTAGGAAGACTGACCGAGGAACTATTCAGTCCCGCTGACCTGACATCGGTATCGAAACATGTCGGAGCAGGGAACCAGCTGATACGTCCGTACCAGTGGTACTACCGGAATGTGGTGCTTTACCGGTTGTGGAGGGACGACAATATGTTGCACTACATAGCGACGTCACCGTTAATCGACGAGGGTAGGTACATAGAGTACAGTCTGCATTCGTGGCCCGAACCGTTGGCCACCATGGGGTATTACATGCAAGTAGAGGTGGGCCAGACTAGCATCGGTCTTGATACGAAGACTGGATGGTACTTCACTGCATCTGGGTGTCGCGGTACCGGTCCTAGGGTGTGTCAGGGTCAGCTAAGGGTCGATAAGACCCACGTGCCCTGCATAGTGAGCCTGTTAACGAACACCACCGATAGTACGTGTAGCATTCATCTGTCGGAATCCAATGTAACCGCTAGTAAATTGTTTACCCATAAGAAAATAGGCGTTGTATTGCAAACGTTCGGCGAAACAATAGATATACACTGCGACGGACGACTGACCGACCGGTGTGTGGTGAGTAATGGAGTGTATGCTTTAATGTCTGGTGAATGTGGTTATAGCGGGAAGGGCTGGCGATTCGAGCCTGTTGCGTCTTACAGTCGGACGTACACTCGGGTTAGCCTGGCCATTGAGATGCCCCATTTGGATGTGACCAGAGTTCTTAACCAGTCCATGATTGTGAATCATTTGAAAATGCAACCATGGAACCATTTACAAAAATCCAAGTATGTGCCGCTAGCACCGCTATCCGCAATCGACCCAGTGATGGTCGATGGCATTGGAGTACGCTCTTTCGTATCATATGCGACGGGCTCCTTCGTTGTGGTAATTGTTGTGGTGTTTATTTTGTATAAATGTGGCGTCTTACAACGCATGTGGATTTGGATTAAATGCAAGCCACCTGCAGCCCATAGTAGTGCGCCACGTCAGATTCATCCTCTGCCCCTGCGGGGAACTGCAGCCCTGCCGGTAATGGTGGAGATGCTGGCCGGGTCGTCGCCTAACGCTGTTGCCAGGACTGAGATCGACCCGACGGCTGGCCACGGGATTGACGTGGAGGTGTATGGTGACATTGGTGAACCTAACATAGATCTCGGTGATCGCATGGAATCACCCCAATGACATTTAGGAGTTAACTTCATATGCTGTATATGGAACACTTCATGGTAGGCGATTGACGTTTATATTTTTGTACTTGTTGATGGAACATGATTTGTAATGGTATTGGCACTGTGAATTCAATATAATACTACTGTTATTGTATTAAGCGTATTATAATGTTATATTTATGATAATATGAATGTGTTTCCGGGGATGGTCATTTGCGCATGATATTCCATTACCCGGACAAGTTTGTAATTTGTATAGGATTATGCTGTTTTCCTATGTTTCCGGGGACGGTCATTTGCGCATGATATTCCGTTACCCAGACATGCTTAATTACTGTTGTTGGAGTACGTAATGACATAGTTATGATTGTGACATAGTCTGGAGGTGTCTGGTATGGCAGTGTAGAGTTATTGATAGTGCACAACGAGTTAATTGTCACTCTATGTAGGCCTAGAGAGATGGTTAATTAACTTCGGTTGAGGGGCATGTGTAGATATCGGACTGTACGTAGGGAGTCATGACCCTGCGCACATCTTATATTTACGAGTATAAGACCTCAGTGAAATTACATGTTTGAACACCAGGTAAGCTAAGAGACTATGTCACCGTGTATGATTGCATGCATGAGCATCTGAATGCATGAGCATCAACTATATATCTTATTATTTAGATATATATTATCAGCACTGGATGACTGGCAATGGATACGTCAGCTAGTGCGCTATGTCACCCTGTATATTTAGATGTATAACCAGCATCTTATTATTTAGATATATATTATCAGCACTGGATGACTGGCAATGGATACGTCGGTTAGTGCGCGGGTACAATCCGCAGAAACTGAATCGAGTATGACTTTTGATGATTAGCACCAGTTTGGAATGTTGGAGTCAATTAAGGAATTAGATATGACAAACAGACTTAGTTAATTACGTAGCGGTCTGTGTTCCCACGAATTCTCGTGGCCAGATAAGCAGAGGCCGCTGGTGCAATGGTAACTAGAGTGTCGATTAACTCTAGCATTCTACAAGTTGTCGACTAATAGGTAATGGACAGGACATGGACATAGTAGCGTCCTGTAGGCATTAAAGGGCACAACCGAAAGTTACTATCGAAAACATATCAATTAGAGGCGAGCTAATCCACCAGTAAGCCTTGCTATCAAATAAGCATCCGTCAGTTGTGACAAGTCATCCGTCAGAAATGACGTGCTAATCCAACAGGAATCCCAAACGCGCTAGGTAAAAGGCACCCTCCCCAGTCGGGAGGGTCGGAGTTTTGATTGGTCAAAGTGATGTCATAATCCAATGAGAATGAGAACAACCTCCGGCAGTACGAAACCAAGATGGAGGGAGAATAGAAACGAAAATGGTATATAAAGGGGACTTTAACTTTAGTTCGGGGTCCGGTCCGCATCGCACCTTGTGAAACATTCTTGCTGAATGGCTTTAAGTAGGCAAGAGCTAGTTTGAATAGTATAGCAAATCAGAGCAGCTGGGAGTAATGCTAGTTCATTGTGAAAGATTAGGAAACATTGAATTAATCTGTCGTAAATACGTAAACTGGTAACAGTAAAAGTTACCGACTTTGTAGGTTTACTATACAGTTAAGTTAGCGAATAAAACGATCACCTTGTGATATTAATACAAGGCAAAAGTTTGACACATAGTTTGTTGTTGACTCTGGAGACTACGGAAGATCACCGTAGCTTACCTGCAAGTTCTAGTAGTCAGTCAGATCAGGCCCGGATATCGAATACAAGTATCGTTAAAATTCATCTATAAACGAGGCGAGCTGATATCTATTTCTTTCGTTCTCGGTAAGGTGGGCTGTCGCAGAGACTTCATAGTCGAGTATACCTCATAAAAACGTATGCGTAGCATAGGAACAGGATAGACATCAGAAATCTTCAACATGTATGTTGCAATAAACGTGGAAGTTCGTCGAGGAACATAGCCTTCGTGAGCTTATTCTTTTTAGATGGAGGTGGACGATATAAGCACAGAAAGTGGGTGGACGTCTTAGGATGTGTTAACGTGAATTCGAATGACTCAAATGACTGGAACTGTTGAACGGTACGAGCATGTACTTTGATTGGTACATAACGTCTATAAATGATTGCGATGCCGCCTCCGCGCAATAGTCTGGGTTCGTGTTTGAAGGCATAGCCATCGTGTATCATACACGCTATTTTGGATTCATTGCCACATTGTTTCAACCACGTTTCAGTTAGAATTAAAATATCGATATCCTCATCCACTATCTGATAATAACGATATTGATTCTGAAGATATAGATTCCGCGCAGGCAATATAACAATGAATGTATTGTAGCAATCACCACATGAAATATAGAAATACCTTTTAATGTCATCTTGGTATGTGTGTATGTGGGATATGTTGATGTCTGTAATTTGCTATCGGACGTTATTTCACAATAAAGGTATTGATTCTAAATAAGCTACATGACACTGAACATACTTTAGAAATATTCATGTGAAGTACAGGGATACTTTTTATTGTTATTTTATCATGAACATTGAATATTCTGTCAATTGTGCAAATTGTATGTCTTTACTTAATGTTATATCAGACATATGTGTGATAATAACGATGCATACCTGCTAAGATATTTTAAGCTATATATATATATATATATATATATATATATATATATATATATATATATATATATATATATATATATATATATATATATATATATATATATATATATATATATACATATATATATATATATATATATATATATATATATATATATATATATATATATATATATATATATATATATATATAGATAGATAGATAGATAGATAGATAGATAGATAGATAGATAGATAGATAGATAGATAGATAGGTGTGTGTGCGTGCGTGCGTGCGTGCGTGCGTGCGTGCGTGTGTGTGTGTGTGTGTGTGTGTTTGTGTGAGAGAGAGAGAGAGAATAATATTGAGCCTAGCAAAATTAATACGTTTCCTCGCGTTTGGAACACGAATACTCTAAATGTGCATAACATAACACTATTAGAAAGCATATAGGCCTACCAATTTATAAATAGTGAGTATTTTTATTCACGAACATGCAATAAGAACAGAATTACCACATCTAAAAGGCACATCTAATAGCCGGCCGATTATCCGTTTCAATTCAACATGTCCAATAGGGGGTGCCCATTTCTATCCCCGTCCATTTCTAGCTAACCTTCACCAACCTTGTAGGGGCACTCGTGTTTGAATCGAGTTAACACTTTGAACTATGAATTCCAAAGCTATGGAATATTTGTGAACTAATTTGCTTGACTGGAGCTGTTGCTGCCTATGACAGTAACCACTCTCAGTTAAAGTTGTTTCAAAATATTCAACATGATGTTTATTAAATTGTTAATTTAATTCGTTTGTGAACTTCGCTCGCATTCTTCTAACCCCTATTCAATGAGTCAATTAGGTATTTTGAAGTGTTGGCTTTAGCAGCTTTACCGGTAGCGATGTTGATGAGTTGAATCTGTGTACCGACGCAGAATGGATTGCAGGTACTTTCCATAGATTCCTGACTAGATAGCATGTCTCTGTTGTCACGTTTCATTCGCATTCTCTCCAGTCCGTTAGTAGGGTTCTATCCCGGCTGAATATATCCCCTCTAACAGATATATTCCTTTGTGTCATTCTTACACACCATCTACGAAAAACTGACTCAGCGTTCTAACATGTGACAATTCCAGTACTTTGTCATTGCTAACAGGGAATGGCTTGGTTTCGTCTGGCGAATGAAAATGCACCATTTCCTAGAATGTCTCTGGCGCCACCTGTCAAAGAGTTCATTTTGTCCATAGAAAGGACGCCCTAACGTGCATAATTGGCCTATTGAGAGTAAAGAATACGTCAATGATCAATAACTGAATTGTGATTAACATGGTCACATCATTAGTCAGGATTGACCGGTGAAGAATTCTGTGAGGTCGACCAACCAAGAACACAAATGTTTCTCAATACTGTGATGTCTTCCCATGTTCAATTATGTCAATTATGTTGACTGTCTAAATGGGCCCTACATGTTTCAATACGATAGCTTATTTGGAGGTACATAACATACTATGTTAGTGGAATACCTTCTCTTGCTTACAATAGAATTCCCGGAACATGAATCTGATTTGTGGCCAAGTGACAACTGATTCAATGCACTGTTTATTGAAAGATGAGCCATACAATAACAGACAAAATGTAGAGGCTTCATAACTGTGTGAAATATTAATGGTGATTTTGAGTAATGTAATCCTCTTCTAGCAACCAACTCATACACCTATTTGGTGGGATTGGAAGAGGGTGGGATTTGGGTGCAGGTTAACACAAATTTTCCACAACAATCAGGTCAAGTTCAATAGACTAAAGCAATCGTTATCTACATTTTGGGAGACTAGATTCCAATGTTTTGCATTGACTAGACAGTGCTCAGATCTCCGTAGTCGTACATATATATTTTCCTAAAGAACATATGGCATGAACTTGGGTTTCACGGAATCATAGTTGGTTCGTCTAATAACTCACTTTCGTTTCTACAATCGTTTTTACGATGCAATTGACAACAATAAACACATAGAGTCGCTTCAAAGCTTTGCCGTTTCCGTGCATATATTATAAAACACGATATTTCCGGCACATACAGCGTGCATAGCCACCATGCCATTTATTTCCATTTAGATACAATTCTGGTCACCTACACAAACAAAAGCATCGTCTAATGTAATGGCATTCAGGAGCATAGCTTGACACTATGGAGAGGGTGTATTATTCTTTCAATCCTTATGTGGATTGTATCATTGACTGCAGATGCAATAGTAATAGGCATATAAGCAGACAGAAGTAATTTTATAATATTTTCGCATTCTGAAAAAAGCCGTATCTTCAGATACAAGAACTCGAAGTTACATGTTATATTGATGACTAACATATCTGTCAGACACTGACAGCATCGGTTGTCAATAAAGGAATCCATGGGACATGATCTGACATGGAGGTTTATCTTGCCAACATCCTTAACAGAAAGATAATCTAAAAAGACTTTCCGTTATATTTAACAAATTAGATTTTTCTCTCACATGTATTTCTAAATAACGTTTAGCTTACAACAGTCAACTAATTTCCATATTTAATATATACCAGGCTCTTAAGCAGCGACCTTTCAGTTTGATTGACAGCTAGACATACAGTATAGCTCATAAATAGGTTAAAATGTTTCAAAAGCAAAATCAGAAACATGTTATTAAGTAACAAGATGTTATATTGAACATCTTGAACATAGCTGGATTGAAAGACATTGCTTCATTAGACAATGTGTTCTAATCCTAAAACTTCAAATATTGAGCCATGCGTTTTATTTTGTTTTAGAAACATGTGAGTTGTTGTTGTTGTTGTTGTTGTTGTTGTTGTTGTTGTTGGTTGGTTGGCTGTTTTTGTTGTTGTTGTTGTTGTTGTTGTTGTTGTTGTTGTTGTTGTTGTTGTAGACTGTACAGACTTATTACATATCCCAGTCAGCCAAAGCTATCGTCCAGAGTCAGTTATTTGCATTAATCGCCATGCAGTCTATATGGTGAGATGCTTTGTGGGTATGTTTTTATGGTGTCTACTGTCTGTTCTAGCTAGGTTTATGTTATTATACAGAACTACCCATGCTGAAATTATCTGTGTAATTCAAATCTTCTGTCCTCTTCGCATCACATTATAGCATCCAATAAAGATCGATATATAACTGGATTTCATCAGCCCCAGTGTAGACAAGTATCGATTGTATGTCGCTGTGTAAATGCATTAACCAAAAATAAAGGTTATGAGGTATTGTCTGTCAGTCTTTGATGGACAAAATTAATGAAGAACAAATGCTATCGTGCTGCCAGATTAACCAGGAATTTCTGCTTGAATCTGACAAATGATCAGCAATCTAAATACAATCCATATCTACATTCCTCTCGTATTGTGACAGATTTGACAGTCATAGCGCCAGGATGATAGTCAAAACCTGTCACTTCGCATTGCAACCGCAGCTTGGGCGACATCATGGGTTCTCTGTCGATCGTTTGCCAAATGGTATCAAAAGATGTAAGATGCCAGGTTTTCCTTAGCACAGATGATGCATTAGTCTGATATTCTTCTATTTACATAATTTAAAGCCAGATATGAACACCTATATTTGCATGGATTAAATAGCATAAGTTAAGCAAATTTCGATGTAAAATACAAGACATGTCAGGAACTTATATATGATTCGACACTACCTTCAGGTGTTATTTTAATAACTATTACATCATTTAGAAATAGGTTTGTTTGTGATCGATGACAATCAAGAGTACCTAATCAACAGCATCCGGTCTACGGATCCGGTTACTGAACAAACGGAAAGAATATTAGGTGGCTGTCACGTCATGTTAGTAGCACACGTGATCTGTGGAGGTTGAAAACAAGCGGAAAGCATTCACGCATGTGACAAGATAAGTTATGGAACCCATCTCATCCAAGACACGGTATGTGTTCTATTGGGTATAATAATAGAAATATGAAGGAAATAGAGCAGACAATTATTTTGATGGTCTAAATCGGCCATACGTGTTCTGATAGGGTAGCTTGTTTAGGGCATGTATAACATATTAGTGCTGGAATACCTTATCTCACTTACACTTGGATTCCTGGAACATCAATTTGTCAAATGATTCTGTACACCGCTGTTGGAAGCTGGGCCATATGATAACAATCAAAATGACTGGGCTCGATAACTTAGTGAAATAGTAATGCTGATTTTGTGTAATGTACGCCTCTTCTAGCAACCAGCCCAATAACATAAATACGCGTGCGTGTATGCGTGCGTGTGTGTACGCGTATATGTGTGCGTGCGTACATGCGGGAGATAGCTCAAATTAAACTACACCAATATTTAGGTTGAGTTCATTATACTAAAAGAATCGTTCACTAGTAGGTGGATGGCAAGTTGGAACACTAGACTTCAATGTTTTGCATTGGCTGGACAGTGTTCAGACTATATTCCTAAAAGCATGAACTGTGTTTCCCTAAATCACGGTTTTGTTCGTAAAGCAACTCAGTTTTGTTTGTATTATATTTCACGATGTAATTGACCCATAATGACCACATGGGATCGCGTCAAACCTGTATCGTCTCAGTGCATATATTATTAGACACGATGTGGCTTGCACATATAGCTTCCATAGCTATCGTGCTATTTATCTTCTTTTAGACACAATTCCTATCACCTACTTAAACAAAAACATAGTCTAATGCAATGACATTCACGAGCATAGCTTTACATCACGCTGAGGTTCTATTAATCGGTCATTCTATAGGTGCATTGTGTCATAGACTTCAGAGGCAGACAAGCCTCATAACATCTACGGCTTACTAGTTACAGAAGCTCGAAGGTACATGATATATTAGTGGCTAACAAATAGCTTAATTTCTTGATATATTGGTTCCATCTTATGCATAATATTAACATAATCAGGAATAATACAATATGAAGCGATGTACAGTTACCACTCAGCTCTGAATGTTAAGCGCAGATTGCGCAAATGCGGATGGCATATGTATTTACTTATCTCATGTTTCTATCGTACATACACAAGCATCTTCATGCGGGTGTATGCCGTTGCATACCTCAGACCACCCGACTGCCACTAATACACAACACAATCAGAATAGACTGTGCCATTTCGTGACCCGGACAAACTTCCAAGTGATTGCAAACATCGAATCAGTTTACCAAATGACAGCGAGAACTTGATGGCTACTTTGATCTGAAATACATTCAATTAAATGCACCTTGTCCAGACACAGGCGGCATCGATTGTCAATCAAGAATCGATGCGACGTGATCGGACGTGATGGTCTCTCTTGCCAACTTCCTTAACAGAAAGATTGCTCAATCTAAAGCACACCTTCCGGTAAATTTAACAAATCAAATTTTCTCTCACATGTATTTCTAAATAAACTCTTCTTTTTTAAATCACGCCTTGAGCTGTGATCTTTCAGTTTGACTGACAGACAGACATACAGTACAGCTCATAAAGAAGTTAATATGTTTCCAAAATGAAAACAGAAACATGTTAGTTAGTAAGAGATGGTTTGTCAAATACATGATCGGACTGAAAGATATTGCTCTCATATGCGGCAATGCCCGCCAATCCTAATAACATTCCAAAGATTCAATTATACGTTTTATTTTGTTTTTGTTTTAGAACCGTGTTAGTTATTACTGAGCTGTATTGTACAGACTTATTACTTATCCCAGCCAGCAAAAGCTATTTACCAGAGTCGATGTTGTGCATTAATCATTAACCTGTCTCTCTGGTGACAATTCCTTTAATTGCATCCACTACCTGTTATGGCCGTGTTTATACTCTTATACAGATATATTCAAGCTTAGATTCTCTGTGTATTTCGAAGCTTCTTAGTCCTCTTCGCATCACACCATATCATCCATTAAAGATCAATGGTAACTGGATTTTATCCTCCCCAATGTAGACACGTATCGATTGTATGTCGTTGTGTAAATTCATTAACCAGCAATAAAGGTTATGGGATAATGTCTGCCAGTCTTTGATAGACATGCAAAGCTAATGAAGAACAAATGCTATCGTGCGTTCATATATACAGGAAAATCTGCTTGAATCTGATAGTTAATCAACTATCTAAACACGATCCATATATACATTCGTCTGTTATCGTGTCAGATTTGACAGTTATAGCGCCAGAATAATAGTCAAAACCTGGCGCTTCACATTGTTACTACGGCTTAGTTGACATCGTGTGTTTTCTGTCGAGCTTTCGGTATCAAATGGTATCAAAAGACGCAAGAGATGCGTTTTATCTTGATTTATATACTCTGCTCTCGTCTGGTATTTGTCTATGTATATTACATAAATTCACCCTGCAGTAACTCTGTCACAGACTTCAACTCAGGTGTGTTATGTCTTAGATTTCCTTGCAAAGCATGTCTGACATTAGACAGGTTGTGGATCGGCAGAGCTGTATTTGCCTGAATGACATAGCATAAGTTGAACGCATTTTGATGTCTCGGGAACTTATATATGATTCGGCACTGCTTGCAGGTGTTATTTTAATAACTATACTACATTTAGAAATGGGTTTGTTCGTAATTGTATGTGTAAGCAGTGTGTAACTATTCTCTCTCATAAGATCTGTCTTTAGCAGAGTTCTTCAATCCTGCTCCTATTAAAAGTAGATTGGCCAGGATTTATGAGTGAACTTGATTTCCCCCAGAGAATTATTTGAGATCGCCATGTAAGATTCAGTATCGATATTTACATGGGATCACAACGCGATTACAATAAGCTGTAATTGGGAACATTTATAAAGAAAATAACCAAGATGAATAGAAAGTGTATCCAATAGATAAAAATCCACATAGCTGTGCACTTCTCAGATTTGTAATCAAGACAGGACAGTGTACGCCAGATGAAGCAGTGATGGATGAGATGGAGACAGTCTTCATGAAATCGGAGAATAGTGTCGAGTGCATCGTAATGTGAGGTAACGAGGCTTACCCTTGCTTTACATCTGCACACATACTCAATTGTTCAGTATAAATGAACGACTTTATCGATTATGTTTTTGAGCACGCACGTTGTCGTCAGTTAACATCAGATGGATACGATCAACAGTTTCAACACAGGTGATTACGTTTGAACTTGAACAATCGAAACGTGTTCCCGATATATCAACATTTTTATTGATTTAGCATCATTTAAAATGGTATGCAGTGCTTCACTCAACTAAAAGAATGAAGAGAACAAGAGCGAATAGAGCTTGCAGACCATCACAATACCGTTTTTGTCAGATTTTGTAAAATGCTTTCGGATTTTCTAGATTTATTCGATGTGTCCGTCCGTCCATCTGTTCGCCCACCCACCCGTCTGCCCGCCTGCATGCCCACCGCTCATCCACCCGCCCGTCCCTCCGTCCGCCCATCAATTCATCCATCCATCCATCCACCCGTCCGTCCGTCCGTCCGTCCGTGTGTGCGTGTCATATTCCTCCAACGGTCAGGTATAAAGACACAACAACTAGGCCCAACTCAACTGCTGTACATAACCAAGCAGCGCAATGCACATGGACTGCGATACTATGTGACGAAAGCTAAAGAACCATTGGTGATGATGATGCTGGTGGTGGTGGTGGTGGTGGTGGTGGTGGTGGTGGTCGTCGTCGAGGTGGTGGTGGTGGTGGTGGTGGTGGTGATGGTAGAAGTGGTGGTGGTGGTGGTGGTGATGATGATGGTGGTGATGGTGGTGGTGGTGGTGGTGGTGGTGATGGTGGTGGTGCTGGTGGTGGTAGTGGTGGTGGTGCTGGTGGTGGTGCTGGTGGTGGTGATGATGATGATGATGATGATGAGGAGGAGGAGGAGGATTTTCTTCAGCCTTCGCCACTTTGTCGTGTATGCTGCCAGCGTCCTAAGATTCTTTAGATACATTCTCGTCTTTAGTGGTCCTAGATTACATTCATTGAGGTCTGACCGCAAATCACTTGGCAAGTTGACGTTGTGGCGTCCTTTGAATACATGATATCACTGTCAAATTCTGGTGCTTTCTGAGCAGGCGTATCGTTGGCATTCGAAGAACATGTCAGAACATAATCCATCGTGATGGTGGCTATATGCTACTTAGTTTGTCGAGTGAGACATTTGATAGGTGATGCAATTGTAAAGCAGTATGGGAATGCATTATGGAAAGGAGCTAGTATTGCTGTATAATAGTACATCCTTCTATTAAGCCAATGTATATGTCCAATGGAGAGATCCTATCGGTCATTCAAATATATAACGGCATAGTCAATTACGTCACATGTAGGCTGAAGTCACAATTAAAGTGCTTAAAGAATGATGCATCTAGGTCCGTCATGGACATTGAAAATCTGCCATGAACATTGAATAGTCCGTCAAGTGTACGAAGTGCAAGTCTATCAGTTAATAAATATTCTCATCGAGTATTTTGAAACTAATTTGACTGGGCTCTGTCCTACTGTGAAACTGGGATTCTGGGAATGCAGGATTCAATGTATATAGATCGATCCCAGCACTCACAAAGCGTGGGCCGACTTAGCTTTAAATGGGCGGGGCATATTTAGATGTGGATGCCTTTATTATTTTCAAAGATGCAAATATTACCTCACTGACAAGCGGAAATCAGGTCATGCCCATACAATCATATTGTTGGTGAAATAATCTATGCTAAGTGGAAGAATAGCTCAGGTACCTGTATTATTCTAAAAATAATTAATCCAAAGATATGTAATCAAACAGAAATGTGTCCAATAGGGATCGATTTTCTGAAGTACGTCATAACTATATATCCCATTATTCTGTTTTTAAATGAAATGAAATATCAGCTATTAAAATAGGATCTTATAAATTAGTGTTGCTTTTCATTATAAATGTAAATTACTCATTCAAAAATAGCCCACTCTGTGCTTCCACGAGCCGTGTATTAATTGTGGTAACCTTGCTCGCTGGAATCGAATGTTTAAAGGTACACCGGTCAGACAGACAGAGACAGCAATCGATTGTTTCTATTTTGGGAGTGTTTTCACAAGTCGACAGTGAGATGCACCACGTGATCGCATTCCACGATAGCCTGCAAACAAATTTATAAAATAAACCAGGCTTGTCGAATATTTAATATCAGGGGCATGTGTAGCTAAATGGGATTCCGTGGCCATCGAATGTTACAAGCAGCCAATATTAGTTTACACGTAGTGATGGTCTAAGGAATATAGAAATGCTTGCTGCCATTTTTTATGCATATTTCTGACATGTATTATGATGATAAATCATGCACATTTTATCCATCTGCTATATGTGGTTTATAGGGTGGGGCATGATCTGGATTTTGTAAATAGCCCTGCATTTTTACACCGATTCAAATTTTGAGCATATTCAATTAGTATATACGTAAAAGGGTTAGAATCCAATTGTTAACAAATTTGTCAACGAGTCACTTGGCAGCCATCTTGTGTTCCAAGATAGCTACCATTTGGCCACCATTTCGGTCAATATCTCTAAAACTAAATGAGTTATGAACCGCATTCCAGTCACCATACCTCTAGAATTGTACGGTCAATGGATCACTCCAAGATTGATATTTTAGGTGACAATCTTGGATTCTTATGGAGGTCCTCATTCGGAGGCTATTTTGGTCGATATTTTAAAAACAAAATCTGCCCTGAGCCTCAGTTCAGTGGCTATACAAACATTCATGTGGCTAAGCAATCAGATAATGCCATTGTAATGTTGATATTTTAAGCCGCTATCATGGAGTCGACTACGTTCATCAACTCAGACTTTGCATTAATTATCACTGCATTTTAAGAATGGTGACTCGAGTAGCTAATTCTATTCTACATGGTAAAGGGGATTTTAATTTATTTTCCAATGGATAGCAGAGCCGTCGATGAGGACACCGCGGGCTAACACATACTTCAAGAAATAATAATGGCAATATATCAGGTCAAGAAACAACATCAATACTGGTGCTTCACATTCTTCGTGCAATGATACGAAATGAGCAAGTCCATCACAGGCAGGATGTAATCCGAGCAAGACAAAAAATGCCAACTGTTGGATCACTGCCTTATATTCTTTTCCCAGTTCATGATTAGTGTACACTTTTGACAGGCTTCAAACATCAGATAACCATATATATAACCTTTTGATAGCCAAGAAAAATTGAGATGTGCAGAAAAGACTGTAAAGGGCAATGGATATTGCTAATTAGCGAGATGCGTGCAGCTTGGACTGGTTTAAGGGGACGTGTATCGTCAATTGAAGACGGTGGGCTGGATGATAATGACACTGTTCTGCTGTTGATTGATGTAAAGCACATAATGTGAACTATTAGTGTACATCTGATTACCATTCAAGCTTTGTTCCAGCTATACCAAAAAAGCTTCCTTGATGATCACCAGCAGATCCTAGCAGCTGTCATCGCTATGCAGGGAAACCCGATTATGGCATCGGCACCATCACGTGAAGGGACATAGCTTCCTCATCTTGAATCACTTGATGAAATCTGCAAGTATCTCTTTCGCTTTTTAAGCATGATCGAGAAAACTATGCAGGAATAGTGACTGTGAACCCTTCTAATATGAAGCAAATACAACAGACTAACCGTACCATCTGGCAGGAGTTCATCAATGGCAATGTCCATGTTAAAAATAATTCGATCACATTTTAGGAAATTGATACTGACCATAGCATGGAACATATAAATAGGTCAGTGAATGTCATTGCTGGTATTGTTGGTATTTCACATTATTCTGGTGAGAGAGATATTGTTTTTCCCTGCGTGTGAACTATGTTATCAAACGGAAGACAAATAGATGGTTGGAATTGCCAGTATTGTCTTTCCTCCAATGCTCGCGATAGGAAGCATGTCGAAAACGTCAAGATAGTCTTGTGTTCCATACTAATCCGATAACTTGCAAATGGGATAACGTAAACTTTATAGCCAAGTTTGTCATGGTTAATGACTTTCAAGAGGATATATGTAATTAAAGATTAAAGAGACTAAAATAAATATGTAACGTTTGTAACCCAGAGGTCCACAAGGTCAACATTTGTATGCAAAGATGAATTTGGAGTCCTGGAAATATTGTAAGAATGTTATAAAGCTGAATGTTGTGAATAAAGCTTGTCAACTAATTGCAGACCGATCATTATTTACATGTTGGCTGATTGTCACCCTCTCCAGAGGTCGATAGTAAAGGATGCTGTTGGTACATTTGAATTTATTGTAATTCCACGATCCTTGCACAAACCTGCTGGTCAACGGATAGCGGCATCAGATACACGTCAGCTACTTGCTGAGCGTGAATGACTTACAAATGGATTAGTCGCAAATGAACAGATGATCGAGTAATCAGTGATGCTTTCAAAACAAGTGGCACTTTTCGATGCTACGGCAATAGTCCAGTCGATGGAAATATCAAATTCTGTTAAAATGTATATGACTATGCATACGTATTTATCGGGATGGTGTGGCAAAAGGTACAAGAGTCTACCGGCGTACACCTTCTAGTTGTTTCATTTAATCTATCAAATTCACTAACGAGTATGGCATGAGAAATTTTCTATCATGTCACCAAATCGACATTAATTGCAAAAGTGTCAGTAAAACAGTTCCTTTCGAGTCCAAAACGAATGACGAATTGATAGTGTACCTGGCTGTGAAAACTCATATTTCATGAGAAGCAACGTAATCTTTATCATAACATTACTGCAAACTTCCTATTAAAACAGTAATGTGTTGTGTTTATATGTCATGCTATAGATGAAACAGACCGAGGAGTACCTTTGATAGATATTTTCTCCCAGGACACAGCTCTGCATAAGGTCGATACACTATACAATGCAACAGTAACCACAACTGGACGGTACAAACTATCAATTACTCTGCAAACTAAGTAATAGAACGCGAGAAAGCAGCAGTTCACCTCGGATTCCATGCTTTTTTGGAGCGTATCAGCCAGGACATTTTACAGACAAACGTAAGACTGCACACTGGCAAACATTTTGTAATACAATAGATAGTGTGATACCAGCTTTTGCAGAACTCCGAAGCAATGTCCACTTCAGAAACAGAAGCCATAATCTGTCACCTGTCAATCTCTGCCATTGATGTGATATGACCAGTCCAGTATTAATAAGATCATCTGCTGTCGGGGCCATCAGATGGTGGTTTACTAATGTGGGTGGTTGTTAAACCACTCATCTTAGATATCCATCAGCATGTGCTCTCACTAGCCATTTCATTTGATAACCTAGTTAGATCACGCGACCATCTGTTTTAGCGACCAGTTTGAAATGTTCCACCAAGTGGCCATTACAGACAGGTTATAATGTAATGACAAAGTGACTCAGAAAGTCTGACTAGGTCTTTGTGTTCATTCTCTTTCAAATTCCAACACACGATGATATTGTTTTGCGATATCAGATATCGCATCGCGTTGTAGTGGGTAGAATGTGTCATTATTTACCTATCAAACAATCTAAGAAATGAGTTTCGTTTTGAATTTGGGATTTATAACAAATATTTGAAAAGTTGAAAAGTTGAACCAGCTACAGACTGCTGCGGAATCATGAAAGCTAATTTGTTCGTAATTAATCCAGCACTGTTATTGAGTCAAGAATCACTTGTAGGAAGGAAGATCAGTTTGTAGTTGATTAGGATTGTCAATTTCGATGTACAAAATAAAGATAAGGAACATAAAAAGTAAAACCGATAGAGGCGCGATGCATGTGGTCAAGTTCGATTCACTAAAAATAGTCAGTTTAGTGTGTTTACAGCTCATGCGCATTGTATATGTGAATCGAACGAGGGATGGTTAGCCATACTTATTTGCTATCCGATTCCAAAAAATGGCAATAGCCGATAAAGTGGGACGGGATTAGGCATTGGCATACCGTAATAAGGCACCATAATTTCATCAAAATTAATTTAGTTCAGGAAATATCGACATGTTTATGTACATATAACACCGGCAAACGAGGATTGGCCGCTATTTTCAATTTTACGCAAATTTTGCATTCACTTATTTTAGAAACTAAGACCATGTTCTCATACAGACACTATTTCTGTAAAGACAACCTCTATCGGCTGGTGTTCTCGTTGAACTGGCTCTTGTACCGGAATAAATAGTCATTTATTTCGAAATTTAATCCAACAAAATCGGCGGTTTATCTTCCCATATATCGCTATTGCTTCCCTATGTGAACGCAACCCATTTTCTCAAATTTTGCACGGATCGTTACCGTCAGTATTTTCTCTCACAATCCGCCAGGTGGCGCTACGATCAGCGCTTTATCTCGCTCTCCACCAGGTAGCGCCACCGTCCAGTCCCGGACTATCTTCAAGCGGCGTGAATGCAAACCGATATATCGGCTATATATTAACCTACATAGTACACGACATAATTAAACAGGATTAGGCAATGAGAAAGAAGCCTTAGACCATGATCTCACTAAAGAGTTAATCAGGAATAATGCCATCGTTCATCAGTAAGGTGTTATTCCGTATTAAGTCGCTAGTGAGAACGTGGCATAAATCTCACAAACTCAACAGTTTATCTTCTGATATATCGTTATTGCGTCCCTAAGGTAGCGTTACCGTCTGTATTTTCTCTGAATTCCCGCCAGGTAGCGCTACCGTGCAGTCCAGGATTATCTTCGATCAGTGTGAATGCAAACAGATATAGACTATATTAACCTACATAGTACAGGAAATAGCTGAACAGGATCAGGCAATGTGAAAGAGGCCGGAGTAAATTGTAGACGACAGCTTCCACTAAATTATTGACGAAATCTCGTCATTCAAATGGGCATAAGTTGTAAAATTTAGCAGGGAATCGCCATTTAGAAATTCACGAACCAATAACCATTCAGATGGGCGAAACGAGATCAAAACTCGGTTCTTGGTTCGATGGACCGCGTCATAAAATCGCCCACATCCAGAATGCTAAAACGCACGAACTATGTCAGTGAACCGCGGACGCCGTCACTCGCGAAAACGCGACCATGTATATAAACACGACCATCAGCTCGTTCCATATTTCTCGATATGAACGCACGTGCAATACTCAACGAACGATTTTTATTGGCTAGATTACGCATAGAACTATTTTCTTTAATTTGATAACGCTAATAATCCCGCAAGCGCTGTGACACCACAAATGTTTCCTAGCAACGACGCTGAAAATGTAAACAATACATATACGTTATGTTAAACATTTCAATTCCGAAATAACGATGTTCTGGTTGTGAAAACTATTTGTAGGGCAGTGGCCAGAACACTTAGCAAGCAAAATGGTCGTCCGTGCAAACGGGTTTCGGGGATCGACTTTATATTGGAAATTTTGTCAAAATATCAGTCTCAAAATAACAATTTCAAACTCTGTCCTATTTCAATATGACTATTATCGCTAGAACTCGTGCAAATGTGACAATTTTCGACTCGGCTGATAATAGTCATATGAAATGGAACAGCATGCTCCTCAGTGTATGACGTCAGACTTAATGACCCAATTTGGACCAGATATTGTATGAATATTTGAGCTCGACAATGAGTCCAGTATCTGAGCCTTTACACGGAGCATTGAATAAGCAGATGGGCTTTTATGCCAAATGCCCATGTTAATGGAGAGATCCGATCTGTCACTCAAGTGGCCTATGTGACGTGATAATACTTACGTCACATTTAGACTGACGTCACAATCAAAATGCGTTATGAATGATGCTTTTAGGTCTGTCATAAACCCAGTCAAATTAGATTCAAAATATTCAAAACAGCTAACATGTACAGCTATACCTTCAAAATGGGATTCTGAGAATTCAGAGTTCAAAGTATCAATCGATTCCAACATGAGCAAAGCCTGAGCGGAGTTTGGCTAGAAATGGGCGGAGTTTGGCTAGAAATGGGCGGAGTTTGGCTAGAAATGGGCGGAGCTTGGCTAGAAATGGCGGGGAATAGCTGGAAATAAGTCCATCTAATCGTCTTGTACTTGAATAATGAGTATCGCCGTTTTGGCCTGATAGATACCATATTGCTATGACCCCCATCATAGTACCGGATGGTATGAGCAACCTGACATTAGTCACCGATTCAGACTGAAGACGGAAGTTTTGATTAAATGATAGTGCAGTAAACAGCTTGCGCATGTGATGAGCGTGCGAGGCGCGTGCGTATTGATTTGGACCATAAAGAGGTGATTAAGCTAACATGCATCGGAATTCTGCGTCGCCGGTAGTCATGGAGTGAATCAATTCAGTTTTCTTTATTTCACTCAGGGCATTACAAATGACATATGAGGGCAATATTTATGCTACAATATGTAGCCATTACGGTCGGATTAAAGCAAACCACTTTACGAAAGGTCTTGTTTTGAAACAATGGGCAGTTCCATTCAGACAATAGAGGGGTTTATATCTAGCTCTGCACCACCCATTTATAACTAAGCGCCAACCGCGCTTTGCCCGTGTTGGGATAAATCGAACACTGAATTCCATGAATCCCAATATCAAGGTAACTTTATAGATACCTAGTGGATAATTTGAAAGTAATCTGACATGGTTCTGTTGCTGCAGTCAAATTAGTTTCAAAATGTCCAAAAGACTTTTTATGAAATAATAAAGACATAGACTTCGTACACGGATTATTCAAGTTCCTGACGAACCTAGATACGTCATTCATTGTGCAATTTGGTCTATATGAGACGAACCTGACTATAACGTCATATCATTGAGTGACAAATGAGATTTATCTATTTACAAAATAACCATGATTTATGTGATACGCTTATTGAAGTTTAGTCGGGCAATGGTATGACTAATAATTTAGTATTTAACCAGCTATCGCCTAAGCTAGCTGCTGTGATTAGCAAACTGTCTCATTATATTTTTTTAGACTCGTGTCTTAGCTCTGATATATTATCCGTTGACAGCCAAAACCTTCAACGAAACGAGGAAAACAATGTCATCCGCTCTCTGTGGCAGAAATCTGTATCTTAAATCACAGCTTCTGGATTGAATCGAATGATAACGCCAATTACATATGCTTGGCAGCCGGGATTTCTAAGCTTGCGGACCAGGAGCAAAGTCAGACTTGCTTCTCTGAGCGTTTTAATTCTCCATTACACATTATAATTCTCCTCCTCTGTCTCACCAATCCCATGACATGGTGATACACATTATAACTCTCCTCCTCTTTCTCCATATCTCATGTTATGGTGATACACATTATAATTCTCATCCTCTTTCTCCACACCCCATGTCATGGTGATACACATTATAATTCTCCTCTTTCTCCACATCCCACATCATGGTGATTCACAATATAATTCTCCTCCTCTTTCTTCACATCCCATATCATGGTGATACACATTATAATTCTCCTCCTCTTTCTCCATATCTCATGTTATGGTGATACACATTATAATTCTCCTCCTCTTTCTCCACATCCCATATCATGGTGATACACATTATAATTCTCCTCCTCTTTCTCCACATCCCATATCATGGTGATACACATTATAATTCTCCTTCTCTTTCTGCACATCCCATGTCATGGTGATGCACATTATAATTCTCCCCCTCTTTCTCCACATCCCATATCATGATGATGTACATTATAATTCTCCTCCTCTTTCTCCACATCTCATATCACGGTGATACACATTATAATTCTCCTTCTCTTTCTCCACATCCCATATCATGGTGATGCACATTATAATTCTCCCCCTCTTACTCCACATCCCATATCATGGTGATACACATTATAATTCCCCTTCTCTTTCTCCACATCCCATGTCATGGTGATACACATTATAATTCTCCTCCACCTTCTCCACATCCCATATCATGGTGATGCACATTATAATTCTCCTCCTCTTTCTCCACATCCCAAATCATGGTAATACACATTATAATTCTCCTTCTCCACATCCCATATCATGGTGATACACATTATGATTCGCCTTCTCTTTCTCCACGTCCCATATCATGGTGATACACATTATGATTCGCCTTCTCTTTCTCCACATCCAATGTCATGGTGACACACATTATAATTCCCCTCCTCTTTCTCCACGTCCCATATCATCGTGATACACATTATGATTCGCCTTCTCTTTCTCCACATCCAATGTCATGGTGACACACATTATAATTCCCCTCCTCTTTCTCCACATCCCAGGTCACGGTGCTACACATTATAATTCTCCTCTTTCTCCACACCGCATATTATGGTGATACACATATTATAATTCTCATCCTCTTTCTCCACATCCCATGTCATGGTGATACACATTACAATTCTTATCCTCTTTCTCCACATCCCATATCATGGTGATACACATTATAATTCTCCTCCTCTTTCTCCACATCCCATATCATGGTGATGCACATTATAATTCTCCTCCTCTTTCTCCACATCCCATATCATGGTGATACACATTATAATTCTCCTCCTCTTTCTCCACATCCCATATCATGATGATGCACATTATAATTCTCCTCCTCTTTCTCCACACCCCATGTCATGGTGACACACATTATAATTCCCCTCCTCTTTCTCCACGTCCCATATCATGGTGATACACATTATGATTCGCCTTCTCTTTCTCCACATCCAATGTCATGGTGACACACATTATAATTCCCCTCCTCTTTCTCCACATCCCATGTCACGGTGCTACACATTATAATTCTCCTCTTTCTCCACACCGCATATTATGGTGATACACATATTATAATTCTCATCCTCTTTCTCCACATCCCATGTCATGGTGATACACATTACAATTCTTATCCTCTTTCTCCACATCCCATATCATGGTGATACACATTATAATTCTCCTCCTCCTTCTCCACATCCCATATCATGGTGATGCACATTATAATTCTCCTCCTCTTTCTCCACATCCCATATCATGGTGACACACATTATAATTCTCCTCCTCTTTCTCCACATCCCATATCATGATGATGCACATTATAATTCTCCTCCTCTTTCTCCACACCCCATGTCATGGTGATACACATTATAATTCTCATCCTCTTTTTCCACATCCCATGTCATGGTGATACACATTACAATTCTTATCCTCTTTCTCCACATCCCATATCATGGTGATACACATTAAAATTCTCCTCCTCCTGCTCCACATCCCATGTCATGGTGATACACATTAAAATTCTCCTCCTCTTTCTCCACATCCCATATCATAGTGATACACGTTATAATTCTCCTCCTCTTTCTCCACATCCCATATCATGGTGCTACACATTATAATTCTCCTCCTCTTTCTCCACATCCCATGTCATGATGATACACATTATAATTCTCCTCCTCTGTCTCCACATCCCATATCATGATGATGTACATTATAATTCTCCTTCTCCTTCTCCACATCCCATATCATGGTGATACACATTATAATTCTCCTCCTCTTTCGCCACATCCCATATCATGGTGATACACATTATAATTCTCCTTCTCTTTCTCCACACACCATGTCTTGATGATACACATTATAATTCTCCTCCACTTTCTCCACATCCCATGTCATGGTGATGTACATTATAATTCTCCTTCTCTTTCTCCACATCCCATATCATGGTAATACACATTATAATTCTCCTCCTCTATCTCCACATCCCATATCATGGTGATACACATTATAATTCTCCTCCTCTTTCTCCACATCCCATATCATGGTGATACACATTATAATTCTCCTCATCTTTCTCCACATCCCATATCATGGTAATACACATTATAATTCTCCTCCTCTATCTCCACATCCCATATCATAGTGATACACATTATGATTCTCCTCCTCTTTCTCCACATTCCATATCATAGTGATACAGATTATAATTCTCATCCTCTTTCCCCACATCCCATATCATGGTGATGCACATTATAACTATCCTCCTCTTTCTCCACATCCCATATCATGGTAATACACATTATAATTCTCCTCCTCTATCTCCACATCCCATATCATAGTGATACACATTATAATTCTCCTCCTCTTTCTCCACATCCCATATCATAGTGATACACATTATAATTCTCCTCCTCTATCTCCACATCCCATATCATAGTGATACACATTATAATTCTCATCCTCTTTCTCCACATCCCATGTCATGGTGATGTACATTATAATTCTCATCCTCTTTCTCCACATCCCATATCATGGAGATACACATTAAAATTCTCCTCCTCTTTCTCCACATCCCATATCATAGTGATACACATTGTAATTCTCCTCCTCTATCTCCACATCCCATATCATAGTGATACACATTATAATTCTCCTCCTCTTTCTCCACATCCCATGTCATGGTGATGTACATTATGATCCCCTTCCTCTTTCTCCACATCCAATGTCACGGTGATACACATTATAATTCTCCTCCTCTCTCCACACCCCCATATCATGGTGATGTACATGTACTGAAATAAGAATAAATCCCTCTCTACAAAAGCAATATTTACAAAGACAGACCAATTATCAATTATCTTCTCAGCGCACCTTGTGAACATCATCCAGTAATAAAATATAAATTAGGCAGAATAAAGAACAATGATGATATTGCTGAGTTTTAATCTCAGCATTTATCTTTATTCGTCTTGAAATGTCTTTGATCCTGTGAAAATGGCCAGATGTTGCGCCTGCAAGTGTAATTTTCTGTGTGTGTTTTAAAATCTAAGATTTAAGCAGATTAATCAAGTTAAAATAGTAAAGGAGGATTGATGTATTATTATTACTATCGACATAATTTAATGAACAACGCAACTTGAGGCTGAGTCTAACAACGCGATGCTGCGTAATTTAATGACGAATAAAAATACACCATAGATGAGAGGTCTGGATCGTAGCTTGGGCTCGATACCACGGGGTAGTTGTAGAATAGGCCTAAGACGGCTCCCTCACACGCACGCACGCACGCACGCACGCACGCACGCACGCACGCACGCACGCACGCACGTACAACCCCACTTCATCGCAGATGTGTTGCTTTGAAAAGTCGTCGTCTGCATTCTAAGCACTAATTTAAATAACTTCCAGGATTTAAGAAAATAATGTACTCCTTGTATGCGTATTTAAAATGTATTCTTCGAAGATCTCAGGACTGGCTAATAGCCGAGTACTTGCATCTCCATGAAACCAACATCCTTGGATGTGGGTGGTGTTTGTGGTGTGGCCTGGTGCAGTGCGGTACGGTGGTGTTGGGTGCGTGGACTCTATGGTGGAAGTTAGGTCACACTCGTAAAACAGATCATGAAGAGCACGAGGAACCCTTTATTCGTATTAGAATTACGTGTGTACAATGTGTGCGTGCGTGCATATGCGTGTGCATGTGCGTGTGCGTACGCGCGTTCGTGCGTGTGTGCGTGCTTGCTTGCGGGCGTGCGTGTGCGCGTGTGCGCGTGTGCCCGTGCGTGCGTGCGGGCGAAGGGGAAAGGGAGCCAGCAGAAAGCAAACTACTAATAATAGATTGTATTGTATTATAACTCTACGTGTATTTTCCTGTCGAGGTATGGCGATACTAACGGCAAATGTCAAATATGCGTCCATCCGACACAAACGATGTAGGCTACATATTATCGACATATACCTCGACAGGAAAATACACGTATATATATATGGGGCATGGAAAACAATTACTATCTGGCTTATGATTATTATCAAATGACTCCGGCATCATTCATGTGGTTTCCTGACGGAAGCACGAGGAACAACGTATATCGCCTTCTTATACCTCCCTCTCTTGGTGCGATATCTACTTCGACCAGAAATGTTTCACTCGTACAACTACAGATCTGTGACAAAGAACCGCAATCACTCGTGTTCAATATCCTGAGGCATAGACATCAGTTGTGTCCATTCAGAACGACTCCGCCTGCTCCAGTTAGGATGTGTCAGGACATTGGTGTTGTTTTCTTCACATTGTTTCTACCAAGTATTGTCATGTTTTAGGATAAATGAAGTTTCATATTCGCTCATGGCAAAGAACTAGGTTTTAAATCAATATGTCTTGAATCATATTGTACGACTGTTTATTAATGCTTTCATGACGAGGCCGCTCAAAACGGACTCTATCGTGGTCTTTAGCAATGTCCATTTGCATGCCAAGCGAATACTATTTTTGAAAATTTACCACTCGAATATGGCCATTCAATAAGCAAATAGTTTTATTTTCTTTGACAGATCTACCAATTGCTAGCTAGTCTCGTCAATATATGAACATAGCTACAACGCCTCGAGACAGCCAGAACGTGTTAATTCTGAATTAGATCACTGCTGCGAGCGACTGGGTCCATGTGTATGAGCAAAACGGACTCTCATTTGAATCTACTTTAAACAACGCAGGCATAAATCTGAAATTGGTGTCCATGTTAAAAATCACAGAATATCAGCCTTTGCTTTTAAATAAATCTCGTTATTTATCATGTATCAGAATATTTTACTGATTCTTATCTGTTTTTCATCCGGTCTTTGCAATATCATTTTATTTACAATGTGATATTCAGTTTCATTTAATGAAACAATAGACGGATGGCACGATGGTCGGCACGAAGAAAAGAATAGACGGATGGCATGATCGTCGGCATCAAGGAAACAATAGACAGGTGACAATGGTCTGTATCAAGGAAACAATTGACGGATGACACTATGGCCAGCATCAATGAAACAATAGACAGATGACACTAAGGTCGGCACCAAGGAAACCATAGACGGGTGACACGAGGGTCGGGACCAAGGAGACAACAGGCGGATGCCACGATGGCCAGTATCAAAGAAACAGTGCACGGGTGACACGATGGTTTGGATCAAGAAAACAATAGACGGATGACACGGTGGTCGGCACCAAGGAAACAGTAGACGGATGACACGATGGTCGGCACCAAGGAAACAATAGACGGATGGCACGATGGTCGGCACCAAGGAAACAATAGACGGAAGACACGGTTGTCGGCACCAAGGAAACAATAGACGGATGACACGATGGTCAGCACCAAGGAAACAATAGACGGATGACACGATGGTCGGCACGAAGAAAACAATAGACGGATGGCATGATCGTCGGCATCAAGGAAACAATAGACAGGTGACAATGGCCTGTATCAAGGAAACAATTGACGGATGACACTATGGCCAGCATCAATGAAACAATGGACAGATGACACGAAGGTCGGCACCAAGGAAACAATAGACGGGTGACACGAGGGTCGGGACCAAGGAGACAACAGGCGGATGCCACGATGGTCAGTATCAAAGAAACAGTGCACGGGTGACACGATGGTTTGGATCAAGAAAACAATAGACGGATGACACGGTGGTCGGCACCAAGGAAACAGTAGACGGATGCCACGATGGTCGGCACCAAGGAAACAATAGACGGAAGACACGGTTGTCGGCACGAAGGAAACAATAGACGGATGACACGATGGTCGGCACCAAGGAAACAATAGACGGATGACACGATGGTCGGCACCAAGAAAACAATAGACGGATGACACGATGGTCGGCACCATGGAAACGATAGATGGGTGACCCAATGGTCTGCATCAAGGAAAAAATTGACGGATGACGCTATGGCCGGCACCAATGAAACAATAGACAGATGACACGAAGGTCGGCACCAAGGAAACAATAGACGGGTGACACGAGGGTCGGGACCAAGGAGACAACAGGCGGATGCCACGATGGTCAGTATCAAAGAAACAGTGCACGGGTGACACGATGATTTGGATCAAGAAAACAATAGACGGATGACATGGTGGTCGGCACCAAGGAAACAGTAGACGGATGACACGATGGTCGGCACCAAGGAAACAATAGACGGATGACACGATGGTCGGCACCAAGGAAACAATAGACGGAAGACACGGTTGTCGGCACCAAGGAAACAATAGACGGATGACACGATGGTCGGCACCAAGGAAACAATAGACGGATGACACGATGGTCGGCACCATGGAAACGATAGATGGGTGACCCAATGGTCTGCATCAAGGAAAAAATTGACGGATGATGCTATGGCCGGCACCAATGAAACAAGAACAGATAACACGTAGGTTGGCACCAAGGAAACAATTGAAGGGTGACACGAGGGTGGGCACCAAGGAGATAAACATCAGATGCCACGATGATCGGCATCAAGGAAACAGTACACAGGTGACACGATGGTCTGGATCAAGGAAACAATAGACGGATGACACGGAGGTCGGCACCAAGAAAACAACAGACGAGTGATACGATGGCCTGCATCAAGGAAACAATAGACAAATGACACGCTAGTTGGCAACAAGGAAACAAGACGGATGACACGATGGTCGGCAACAAGGAAACAATAGACGGATGGTATGATGGTCAGCACCAAGGAAACAATAGACAGATATCACGATGGTCGGAACCAAGGAAACAATAGACGGATGACACGATGGCCGGCACAAAGGAAACAATAGACGGATGGCACGATGGTTGGCACCAATGAAACAATAGACGGGTGGTGCGATGGTCGGCAGACATTGCCCTAAATTTCTGATGCTAATAGAAGTCATCCAATCTTTCACTCAAGTATGTGACGTCATCATCAATCTCTGTTACTTGTTAAATGATGCATGTCCGTCATGAATGTGTCAAATGCACCATAGGAAGCGATTCTGCTGAATATTTTTAAACTAATTTTACTTAGCGATGTTACTGGCAATAACAGCGCCCAGTCAAATTAGTTTTAAAATATTCAACAGATTACCTGTATAGTTAACTTGAGAGTGAGATTCTAGGAATTCAAGATTCAAATTATTTAAATCGATTCCAACACACGCAAAGCATGGGCCGGCCCTAGCTAGAAATGGGTGGGACACGGCTATAAATGGCCAGAGCTTAGCCATAAATGGGCGAGACACGGCTAGAAATGATCAGAGCTTAGCTAAAATTGGGCGGGACCCGGCTAGAAATGGTCAGAGCTTAGCTAGAAATGGGCGGGACACGGCTAGAAACGGGCAGAGCTTGGCAAGAAATGGGCAGAGCTTGGCAAGAAATGGGCAGAGCCTGGCTAGAAATGGCAAGAGCTTAGCTAGAAATGGGCGGGGCACGGCTAGAAATAGTCAGAGCTTTGGTAGAAATGGGCGGGGCACGACTAGAAATAGTCAGAGCTTAGCTAGAAATGGGCGGGGCACGGCTAGAAATGGTCAGAGCTTAGCTAGAAATGGGCGGGGCACGGCTAGAAATGATCAGAGCTTAGCTAGAAATGGGTGGTCCCGGCTAGAAGTGGCCAGAGCTTAGCTAGAAATGGGCGGGACACGGCTAGAAATGGGCAGAGCTTGGCAAGAAATGGGCAAAGCTTGGAAAGAAATGGGCAGAGCCTGGCTAGAAATGGCAAGAGCTTAGCTAGAAATGGGCGGGGCACGGCTAGAAATAGTCAGAGCTTTGGTAGAAATGGGCGGGGCACGACTAGAAATAGTCAGAGCTTAGCTAGAAATGGGCGGGGGCACGGCTAGAAATGGTCAGAGCTTAGCTAGAAATGGGCGGGGCACGGCTAGAAATGGCCAGAGCGTAGCCGTAAATGGGCAGGGCATGGCTAGAAATGGCCAGAGCTTAGCTGGAAATAGGCACGGTTAGAAATGATCCCTCTATTCACCATTAGACCCCTGACTATGCGCGAGAACAGCACTTTCTCAGCGGACAACATTCCAGAGTATCAGTGGGTCTATGGAGTCTGGATATACGCCAGTCACCCCGGAGTGTCCTGAAAATTCTCCTCGGAAAATTGCAATCAGCTGACTCAACTGTTATCTGTGGGACAACGCCGGTGTTCCGTGACAATATATTCATCATAACATCGTTGTAGTCAGTTTATATATAATTACATATCGTGCCATTATTCTATCAGTCATTGCTGTCATCTTATCAGTCTAACGTATTTAAAGCAAGCCTTCATTATTTCCACATTCTGTTATCTCAACATAAATACGACCAAGCACACACATAAATCTTCTTAATATTTTATGATGCAGAGGAGTTGAGACACTTAAAGTTCGAACCATTGAAGGAGCCTGCAGAGCTACCGACGTTAGTGTTCTGACAGATCGTTGCAACATGCCTATCATGAATCTTCTTTCTCAGTTACACAGATTGCCACAGGGCATTTGCTGATGACATGGTTTGAACGCGATAGTAAACAGGTATAACAGAGGAGGATCCTCTTCTAGCTATATCCCGCCCATTTCCAGTTAAGCTCCACCCACTGTGTACAAGTGTTGGATTCGATGTCAACAATTTGAGCCAGGCATTGCCAGAATGCCAGTATCAAGGTAAGCTGTTGAATATTTTGAATCTAAATTGACTGGGAGTTGTTGTAAGACTATATTCATGCTGTTGTTGAAGGTCTTTTGCCACTGTGTGCCACTTGATTGTGATGCCAGCTAACAAGCGACGTATTTTGATTATGAAATTAGCTACATAAGTGACATCTCGCACCTCTCCATTAGGCATTGTTACAATAGCATATTGCTCATTTTGTAACTATATTTGCTCCCTAGATGTTTTAAATTCCCACTTCTAAGGCTAATCCGAGAACATATTCACACAACCTGTTGAGATTGTGGCGACAAATAAACGCCTTCCTTAACTATGAATCTAGATTCTAGATGACTTTTTCGCTGTCGCAGATCTGCAAAGAATGACGGATCATTAACACTATTCGCCCTTCTCCGTTTGGACAAGTGCTAGTATGCTTTCAGAAATCAGGGACTGATGATCATGTGTGTACGGTTCTGTATAGGATGGCGGCTCAATAACGGCACATTAAGAAACACGATGTATCGGTAGCTGAGAGTGATATATCGACTGGTCGCCTAGACGACTACTTAGCGGTAAAGGATTCAATGTAAGACAAGTAGACTAAGTTATGTTACATTGCTGATGCTACATTTCATACTCAATTTAGCCAAGGGTTATATTTAGGAATGGCTCAAGTGTTCGAGAACCCTGGCCTTTTTGATGGCTCATTTCTCTCAATAGCGCATTAGATAGTTTATTTCTTGAGTACGTAAACGGTAGGGTTTAACCATTTTACTGAACCGCAATGGATAAATGAAAGTGTGCGTGCGTGCGTGAGTGTGTGCGTGCGTGTTCATCAATGAATACAGGTGCAGATTAACTGATCATAGGAACACATCGGGAGATATTATAAAGCATTTATAAAAGCCATTGTATACATTTGTATCGCAACATGGCCAATTGGAAAGGGAATCAGATTATTCCGCAGAAAATCAAATATAATATAAGGGATGTGAAAAGTCCGGTACGTAATGAAAAAAACTCGAGATTTGCTGACAGTAAAAATGAGATCTGTTTCAATCTCTCTGCTATTCCGTGAATGTACTGAAGCATCAAATATCATCTTGCACTCCGGTTGAGATGATAGATGTTAGCATGTTTTCTAATCTGTGGATTGATCCGCTTAAAACACAATGACTGTGAATATGAGTGTGATGTATCACGCATATGAAACAATGCTCATTCACACGAACACATTATTCAACCATCTAAAATAATTCAGAAAAATTTGATTAATTTCAAACAATTGTTTTTAATAAAAAAATTATGAGTATCTGGATAAAGACATATATTTTCGGGATGGACCTACACTTCATACAGCTTAATCATTTGCTGGAGTTCGGATTGATATGCACACGTGACTGAAATTCATATAATTGCAATCGCCATCCTCTGAAAGCGTAGTCATTGTCCATGATGGTATTATTAAAATCAATCTGATGTCTTGTCTGCGTCCTACGACTAACCTCAGTCACATCACGAACATATGGTTAACAAATGAGATTGATAAGTTAATAATCGTCAAAGACTAATTTGAGTAAGAAAATGATAATTTCTGAAAACATTATATAAACTGGTGTACTGATGTACTTTTGTAAAGCTTCAAGGCATCATATTCTGTGACATTTTGTTACAAATTTAACATCGTATTATGATGAAATTGCCAGCTATCATATTGTCGTACTTTGTTTGCCGTCATGGATCATACATAAGTTCATAGATACAGAAGATGAGCCACTAACTGTTCTCATTTAACGGCCAGTAAAGACCGCTGTAAACCCACTAAGAGAGGCATAGGTTAAAACAGCAATAATGGTCCTAATGAATGACCACACCTATGTGATCAATACATCAACACCGAACTCCTCAAGCATGAGGTGATACCCTCTCAAACCTCCTCCCAGGCTTCATAATCCCTGCCATGTGCATTTGATACCATCAAGAGAGAACATATTCATAAATTTCTGCATCAAACCTATTGCAACGACTCAGACCCCTTCTGGCAAGCGTACAATTAAGGGATCGCGTCAAAGAAATACTTTCTTCAAAAGTTGGCACACATTAATATGATCAGCACAGCCTAATGCCAACACTGTACATACTGGGCATTACTATTACACTATCTGCGAGTGTAGCGTAACAGTGACGGTCAATATTTGGACATGATCTTCGATATACCAGACAATTCATCATCACAGAAAGTATTGAAGTTTTCAGTACTGGGTGCCAACACGCGTAAGGCACACACAGGGCGGCAATACAATGACTTGTTAAGTATTATGTGATAACACCCGAAAACCGTAAGCTAAGACTACTAAAAGCGAAGGAGAACCTAAAGCAGCTTAGAAACCTCGCAGAGGACAAGACACAGTTGTGAAGGTTTGGGGAAACTGATTATAGCTGGAAGACGTCTCCACTCCTCCCATCCGCAGAAAACAGTCACATATCACATAGTGGCGCATACCGCTAATTGTGTAACTGTCCCTTCTTGCTTTGTCTTGGAGCATAACAACATAATGTAGATAAGCAGGGTTTTCCTCTGTCAATGTCACCATTTCACGTGATGTATGGGTCACTTCAACTTCCACACACTACTTGTTGCGATGCGGTGTTCCATATAGTAACCTTTTTTCTCAGATCGACTATGGATCGATGGGATCATTCGAGATCTGTGCGTGGCATCGCTTATTTTACTTGAATATCTCAGGAGTGCATTATTCTATACTACTTTACTCTCCGCACTCAGCGCCTCATAATCGGAAAACCAATACATTAATCAGTATTCCTATCAATTGTATTATTATGCAGAGCCACATCTCACAAGTCCCTGAAATATTGTATATAAAAATGAGAATATTGAATGTGTGGCCACATACTGGTGAAATCATTGCCAGCTTACATATTCTCTGTGGGTGCATATCATACTTTTATCGTTTTCTATATATTTGATAAATAGCCATGTAATTACGGATTCATAGCAGTCTCTAATAAATAAGGGCCATTGTGCAAAAAAGGTGACATCAGTTTTATATTCAATCCAGGCAGCAAAATAATAAATAATTCCTAACATTTTGCTTCTCTTTGTCATTCAAGCCCGTGGTCGCACAATCTGTTACCAATTAATTAATCCCACAATAACCGTACCCATTTCTTTGTTCTATTAGGTATCCAACACTACACATTGGGACATGCAGTTTTTCCTCACCATCCCAAAATTTAATTTTGCGCACCCAGATTTTCTAGTGTGGCTCCGACTCTGAACAAGTCTTGTGAGAGACCATATAATACCGATCCTCGCATGCCGACACATTAGAACATTCCATCGTATTGCAATTACAGCAGCCATCTGGTGCTCTCTGTCACCCCCCCCCCACCCCCCACCCAGCACGCGCGCGTGTGAGAATGGCCATTCTACTCGCACAAGCATGAATGACATCCATGTGTTCATGCGCCAAATGACAGCGGTTTAACACATTACCCACTGAACGAAATACAATATTAAGATTATCCATGAACCCGCCTAATGTCAGCTATATTAAACCGGTTTCTGATAGCAGTTGCTAGATCAGATATCGCACATCATACATCATCACTGCTTTTCTCATAAAAACGTGACTGAACAGAACACTCAGTAGGCTGCAATAGTAACTGATATGTGTCATCAGACACGGCAGTTCTAACGAGCAATGACTATTTCCCTTGCGCTTAACATCATAATGGCTGCCATATCAGTTTGGTCCGGTCACCATTAGTGACGACATGAACAACGCGCCAGCGGTTGCATGCAGTTATTCTTACCGACGTGACGAATACAGGATATCTCATTCATGAAGAACAACAACAAATCAATTTTATGAGAGAAGGATGCTGTGTTCCGTGAGTCAGAGTGCAGAGGGTAATCTAGCTATTCAGAATGCATTGGAATTTTGGCAGGTGCTGAGAGAGAGAGAGAGAGAGAGAGAGAGAGAGAGAGAGAGGGAGGGAGGGAGGGAGGGAGGGAGGGAGGGAGAGCGAGCGAGCGAGAGAGAGAGTGGAGGGAGAGGGCGATGTGAGGGGTGGGGAGAGAGAGAGGGGAGGGGGAGGGAGAGGGGGAGGGGAGAGAGAGAGAGGGGTGGGTCTGTGATGGAGGAATATGTATAGACAGTGGGAGCAACAACACCCAGTCACATTAGTTTCAAAATGTTCAAAAGCTTGCCTGTATACTCCTTGAAATTGGGATTCTTGGAATTCAGGATTCAAAGTATATAAATTGGTGGTATCCCTTACGCGGAAAAATTGGTGGAGCTTAGGTAGAAATCGGTGGGGAAAATTGATCCATCTATTGGAGTTTCTCTCCTCTAATTTTAACTAGAATTTTAATCTAAAATATAAGATTGAGAAGAGACTCACGGACAAATTTATGCAAAAAAGAATTTAATGGATAGGAAGAATCTGAGCAGCTATTTGCGGTGAGACTATGGAAGGTAAGATATTAGCTATGGTTGACTATTTTAACACATCATGCCAGCTTTTAAAGTTCTCGTGCTCCATTAAATAGAGACACTTTTGCACGAGATATGAGATATGAGATGCCTGGTGCCCAGCATGCAATGCTACCCGGCGTGCAATGCTACCCAGCATAACCCATAATCGTTGTAACTATTGGACGCCATAATCGTTTAGTCTATTGTCTGCACAAGCCAGGATTTCTCAAACAAAACCAACCTGATTGCACGTACAAATAGTCATTTGTCCTCCAGCTCTGGAAGCGTAAGCACGCACGTAGGGCGTCTTCACGGCAGTACATTCGAGAGTCAGAGAAACTGTGTCAATGTCCAGAAGAAAACTAGACAAAGCTTTTATATATATATTTTAACAATAATGTGCATGAAGGTTATTGCTATCAATTACAGCAACAACATTCAGTCAAATTATTGTCAAAATAATTATTAGTTAATGCAATTACTACCTGCTGTGTATATGATACTAATTTGAATGAAAGTTGTTGCTACAACAGCTTTCAATCAGTATATTCTAAAATAATCATAATTTTTAGTCGACGAAAAATGGAGAAAATCATCTTGAAGGTAACCAGAATTCTCTGTTTTACTTTTAATTATACGAAATACAACCGCGATTTGAACAAAAGTTTTCTGTCTATGGAGATTGGTTTGTATGGACAAGTAAGCACACAAGCAAATATATATGTGTACACAACACACCTGTATCTTTACCTTGAAAATGGGGTACTCTGAATTCAGGATTCAAAGTATATAGATCGGTCCGAACACGCGCAGAATGTTGGCGGAGCTTAGCTAGAAATGGGTGTGGCATAGTTAGAAATGGGTGTGGCATAGTTAGAAATTGGTGTGGCATAGTTAGAAATGGATACCTCTCTTAGATGTTATCCACGGACATGCTGTATTCTTGATACACGCAGTTAGAAGAGGAAATGCGCGGGAGTGGGGATAATTGAATGGATAGATTACTGATGGTCCTGCGATGATGTGGCATTCCAAAAATGAGTGTAAATTGAATCTGTGTTTCATTTCAGCACCACGTCTAAAAATCCATCAGCTGTTTTTTTACTCAATTCAGATGCAAATGAGAATATTCTTGCTTGGTAAATGCCTGAATACTTTGCACACACTTTTTAAATGCACGTGCGAGTACATTTAGATGCGACTGCATTTGCTCTTGAATCCATAGGTGATTAGAACAGACTTTCAAGCCGCATGAGTATTGATCTCTTCAGATTCCAGAATTAAGCTGTTAATTCCCAACACAATCAGGTAATTCTTCTGAATCCATTTAGAAAAACAAGTGCCTTCAGAGCGATAGGCTTCGGCATAAAGATTGTTGCAAATAATTATTATTTTTGCAAACTGTTCGATAAAGCGTCCTTCTGTTCCTCCACAAACATGGACCATGTGGTGGTGTTTGCATTTGCACTGGAGCAGAATAAACCACCATTAATCCACAAAATCAACATTTTCAAAGATGTGGCGCTTGTCAGTTACTACATGATAATTGTCAATTACAAGCAGCGCGCTGGAGATAACTGATAATCAACCAACGGAAAAATATAATAAAAAACACGGTCTTTGTTCCATTTAATTCACGCAACCGTGAAGTCCAAGGACATCAATAGCAAGACAAACAAACAAGCACGCTGTTTGAAGTTTCTCAAAATAATTTGATGAGAGCACGAGAAGCGGTTGCTTTTGCAATGTTTCCTAGTCAAATTAATTTCGAAATACTCACAATAATTATCAATTCATAACTCATCTTTGTTTCCATTCGACCAGTATTAATTCAACGATGTGGAGAGGACCAGCTGTTGATGTATGAAGGTCGACCAACCATACATGAGTGTAGAAAACGTTCCAGTCATTGAATATATTAATCAAAATAATAGAAATTGGATTCGTAATTGGTGGTTTATTGGTAGATAGTTTACGCGTGTGCGTGCGTACGCGTGTGCGTACATGGATGGTTGGATGGATGGATGGAGGGTGGGTGGGAGGGTTGGGTGTTTGGGTGGATGGATGGACGATAGGTAGACGGATGGACGGACGGGTGGACAGGCGGACGTCCGTCCGGGTGCATGCACTGAAATAGAATAGAATACGTTAATGCGTTGATCTCCTTTGCAAGTATTCCCTCATACAGCGGTCTATGTGTATCGAATGTATTACTTTTATATTGCAGCATGGAAAACATCACAAACCGTGTATTGTACAGCTATATGGGCATGTCCTATTACACCCTGTCTATTGTATAGCTCTATGGGCATGGCCTATACACCCTGTGTATTGTATAGCTCTATGGGCAGGCCCTATACACGTCCTGTATTGTACAGCTCTATCGGCAGGCCCTATACACATCCTGTATTGTACAGCTATATGGGCATGCCCTATACACGCCGTGTATTGTATAGCTCTATGGACATACTCTATACATGCCGTGTATTGTACAGCTATATGGGTATGCCCTATACACGCCGTGTATTGTATAGCTCTATGGGCATGTCATATACACGCCGTGTATTGTATAGCTCTATGGACATACTCTATACATACCGTATATTGTAAAGCTCCAAGGGCATGCCCTATACACACTGTGTATTGTACAGCTATATGGGCATGCCCTATACACGCCGTGTATTGTACAGCTATATGGGCATGCCCTATACACGCCGTGTATTGTACAGCTATATGGGCATGCCCTATACACGCCGTGTATTGTACAGCTATATGGGTATGCCCTATATACACACCGTGTGTTGTATAGCTCTATGGGCATGCCATATACACGCCGTGTATTGTATATGGGCATGCCCTATACACGCCGTGTATTGTACAGCTATATGGGCATGCCCTATACACGCCGTGTATTGTACAGCTATATGGGCATGCCCTATACACGCCGTGTATTGTACAGCTATATGGGTATGCCCTATACACACACCGTGTATTGTATAGCTCTAAGGGCATGCCCGATACACGCCGTGTATTATACAGCTATATGAGCATGCCCTATACACGCCGTGTATTGTACAGCTATATGGGCATGCCATATACACGCCGTGTATTGTATAGCTCTATGGGCATGCCCTATACACGCCGTGTATGTTATAGCTCCATGGACACGCCCTATGCACGCCATGTATTGTATAGCTCTATGTGCATGCCTATCTTACCTAAAGGCCTTTATTGTGCAGATTCAAAAAGCAATCAGGTCGATCTGTACCCAGCTGACTGATACTGGTTAGATATGAGCAATCATGCTTTCTTTGAAGCGCGACGTCGTTGTCATTTCTGGGATCAGGATGATCGTAGTTGTCAAGAAATGACACGAAGTCAAAGAAACGGAAATAACAAATCGGAAGATAACATTTAGAGCCTATCTTCCATTTAGACATCATGTGGCATGCTGATCTCGTGAGTTATTCCGGCTGTCAGTCATAGTTCTTTTTAATTTGTTTCTGCGATATATTGCCATCATTTGTCTAGGAAGGAATCCCATTTGGTCTTTTAATCCATTCACCAACAAAAGAGAAGCATCTTAATTTCATTACCCGTATATAATTAGTCGAAGATATTTTAGTTAAAATTTCGTTCCCGTCATATGCAAACTGAGCTTCCGCTGAAACTCATCTCCGAAAATGCAACCTAATATTTGGTGCACTATCCAGAATATATGATTTTTTTATAGTAAAATGAGCCTGGAATTGAGATTTTCTGGGAACGTGCTGCATTTAATATGAAGTGCCTCTTGTCCCATCTACAACCGTATTCATACACTTTAGAAAACCACAACTTGAGGATAGACTAATTACAAGTGCCTATTTAATGTTAAAACTAACCATACACTAGCGGATTAGTAATACATCACGTTGTCATCTCGTAAACATTTGTGTGTGAAAGAACATATAGGCCTACACATGTCATTCACGATATGACAGAACCAACTTCAAAGTACTTCTTCATTCTACTTCGTCTAAGGGCAGTCTACCATTTGTGCGGATTATCGTACTTGTGTGTGCCGATGCAAGAATATTGAAGACAACAGGAGCTACCACATAAACCAGATCACCAAGCAGGCAAATCCCACTAAAAACCGATTTGCTTTAAATATAAATCTACACCTATGACCCCGGGAATCTAAAGATCTATGTTACAAAATGCGGGTGAGGCCTTTTTTTGGAGTACGTTAGTGTTATATGGAATCGATTCACAGGTGTCAACATACAGTAAGATTAGTAAGAGATTAGAAACATGAAGCAAAAACCGACTAATACATCAGCTGGATCATTTGTCATGGACATTCCTCAAGACAACAGCAGATGCCTTGAGGGCTAATTTGACCATTAAAGGGATACATTTACACAAGATGAGTTAAGAAGAGTAAAGGAAATCTCAATAGGCTTAAGATTGAGGATGCAAATAAACTCATTTTCAATGCTATGCAATTGTGACAAATGCCTGACCTGATTGAATGTGCCAGCATTAGAACAGTAGAAGTATTTAAATATTCATGTATCTATTTATTTATTTATTTATTTATTACTTCTTTACATATTTCAGTTTATTTTATAAATCTATGTACATTAATCACAATTTTGAAAGCATGTTAAGAAAATAAACGTGTGTAATGTAGTCAATGGATTGAGCGGATCTGGTTCACAATATTACCCACTACAAACGATCTCTAGATACTGGATTCTGCGGAGGTTCGTATGACTATAGATAACTTGAAACACTAGTATTTCACAGAAAATTGGGCATATATCTGACATTTTTTGTCTTCACCGCATGGAAAAACTAGACTGTATCCGGAGAAGATGCTGACTCTCGCCTTTATGCTTTGTTTGCTATAACACTTAGGGGTCTGTCACCTTATTATTTGACCATTTTATCAAAATCTCAAAGCACATGTAGCCAGCCACCATATGAAGGGAAATGCAAAATTTGACGATTCCAACCCATTGTTTTCGATAGTTTTATCAAAAATACATATTCCAGTATGTAA
The DNA here is from genome assembly GCA_034401795.1 of Chaetoderma sp. LZ-2023a. Taxonomy (NCBI): domain Eukaryota; kingdom Metazoa; phylum Mollusca; class Caudofoveata; order Chaetodermatida; family Chaetodermatidae; genus Chaetoderma; species Chaetoderma sp. LZ-2023a. The sequence goes on from CM067370.1 coordinate 16,917,846, forward strand.
TACGGATACCGTGACCTGGATGATTAAGCCCTGACACTGAAACTCAATGGTCTTCTGGCTAACCAGATTATGAATGGGTGTGCCAAATCAGGCCATTCTAGCTTCTTCAATTCTAGAGTTATGACCAAAAATGCACATTTCTGTATGTACTTAATGACCCAGTGACCTAGATAGTTGAGCTTTTGAATTTGATGGGCCTATCATCTTGCAGAGATATTGTCAAAAGTGTGTATTCCATTATGCAATTTGGGACCCCGTAAACTAGATATTTGGCCTTTTTACCATTGTACTTGAAACCCAAAGTAGTTCTGGATATGCAAAATTGGTAATTCTACTGTATTGCATTCTAGCATTATATGCTGTATGGTGCCTTGCACTTAGTGATCACGTGACCTAGATAGTTGACCTTTTGGCCTGCAACTCACATATAGTCATTCCTGCCATGATATGAATGGATGCGCCAAATGTCATGATACTATATTCTTGTATTCAGGAACTGTAGTGTCAATGTTAAACAGATATGCAGAGTAGAAAATAAGAAAATTTATCTTTAGGGGTGATTCCTCTAAAACCTTTGAAATCGAGATGCTCTCAGAGAGCATCTCCTGCAATCCTGGTCTTGTGGAGATAAATGTGGACAATGGATCCCTGTCACAATAAACCTTTCCAGTTTATCCATCTATCATTGACGTCATATGACGTCATAGTTAACTACGTGACATGACGTCGTGAATCACTAGGTTCAGTCCGTCTTAAGCGCTTAATAGCATGGCATGTTGCACGAATTGTATGTCTTTACAAATTAATAAACATGTTGTTGAATATTTTAAAACTAATTTTACTGGACGCTGGCCCAGTCAAATTAGTTTTAAAATATTCAACAGATCACCTGTATAGTTTTCTGGAAATGGATAGACAGCGAGTTCCGAGATAGATCCATCGCAACATGAGCGTGGTGTGGCTGGAGCTTAGATAGAGATGGGCGAGACATAGCCAATACTGAAAAGGTCCATTAGCTGGTTATGAAGCTATTTTATGTTCTCCATGTAATACCATGCTAGATACAGATAGCGTGTTGATATCTGACTGAGCTGTTGCTGCCAAGGCTACCAGCAGCAATCGGTGCCAAATGCATAAGCAGCTCACAGTCAAATGAGTTTCAAAATATTCGACAGAATGTTTATTAAATTGTAAATTCATCTTCAAAAACATATAATTCTTACATGGTCATGACTGACTTTTTAATTTTCGTAACGGAGCTATATAATTTTGATTGTGAACTCGACATAGTACAGAGGCAGAGATCATATAGCGATAAAGTAATACTTTATAACATGGTTTGTCACTGCTTTAGTAGCAATTTATACCTGCACATAACCAGCATGAGCACTGCACATATTGGATTGAATACCTGCACATAAACAGCATGAGCCCTGCGCATATTAGATTGAATACCTGCACATAATCAGCGTGATCACTGCACATATGGAATTGAATACCTGCACATAATTAGCATGATCACTGCACATATTGGATTGAATACCTGCACATAATCAGCATGATCACTGCACATATTGGATTGAATACCTGCACATAATCAGCGTGATCACTGCACATATTGAATTGAATACCTGCACATAATCAGCATGAAAGAAGAAGAAGAAAAAGAAAAAGAATAAGCATGAGCACTGCACATATTGGATTGAATACTTGCACATAATTAGCATGATCACTGCACATATTGGATTAAATACCTGCACATAACCAGCATGAGCACTGCACATATTGGATTGAATACCTCCAAATAACCAGCGCGAGCACTGCACATATTAGATTGAATACCTGCACATAATCAGCGTGATCACTGCACATATTGAATAGAATACCTACACATAATCAGCATGATCAATGCACATATTCGATTGAATACCTGCACATAATCAGCATGAAAGAAGAAGAAGAAGAAGAAGAAGAAGAAGAAGAAGAAAAAGAATCAGCATGAGCACTGCACATATTGGATTGAATACTTGCACATAATCAGCATGATCACTGCACATATTGGATTGAATACCTGCACATAATCAGCATGACCACTGCACATATTGGATTGAATACTTGCACATAATCAACATGATCACTGCACATATTGGATTGAATACCTGCACATAATCAGCACGGGCCCTGTGCATATTGGATTGAATACTTGCACATAATCAGCATGATCACTGCACATATTGGATTGAATACCTTCACATAATCAGCATGATCACTGCGCATATTGGATTGAATACTTGCACATAATCAGCATGAGCACTGCACATATTGGATTGAATACCTGCGCATAATCAGCATGTGCACATATTGGATTGAATACCTGCACATAATCAGCATGATCACTGCATATATTGGATTGAATACCTGCACATAATCAGCATGAAAGAAGAAGAAGAAGAAGAAGAAGAAAAAGAATCAGCATGAGCACTGCACATATTGGATTGAATACCTGCACATAATCAGCATGATCACTGCACATATTGGATTGAATACCTGCACATAATCAGCATGAAAGAAGAAGAAGAAGAAGAAGAAGAAAAAGAATCAGCATGAGCACTGCACATATTGGATTGAATACTTGCACATAATCAGCATGATCACTGCACATATTGGATTGAATACCTGCACATAATCAGCATGATCACTGCACAAATTGGATTGAATACCTTCACATAATCAGCATGAGCACTGCACATATTGGATTGAATACCTGCACATAATCAGCACGAGCACTGCGCATATTGGATTGAATACCTGCACATAATCAGCATGATCACTACACATATTGGATTGAATACTTGCACATAATCAGCATGATCACTGCACATATTGGATTGAATACCTGCACATAATCAGCACGAGCACTGCGCATATTGGATTGAATACCTGCACATAATCAGCATGATTACTACACATATTGGATTGAATACTTGCACATAATCAGCATGATCACTGCGCATATTGGATTGAATACTTGCACATAATCAGCATGAGCACTACACATATTGGATTGAATACTTGCACATAATCAGCATGATCACTGCACATATTGGATTGAATACCTGCACATAATCAGCATGATTACTACACATATTGGATTGAATACTTGCACATAATCAGCATGAGCACTACACATATTGGATTGAATACTTGCACATAATCAGCATGATCACTGCACATATTGGATTGAATACCTGCACATAATCAGCATGATTACTACACATATTGGATTGAATACTTGCACATAATCAGCATGATCACTGCGCATATTGGATTGAATACTTGCACATAATCAGCATGAGCACTACACATATTGGATTGAATACCTGCACATAATCAGCATGATCACTGCACATATTGGATTGAATACCTGCACATAATCAGCATGACCACTGCACATATTGGATTGAATACCTGCGCATAATCAGCATGATCACTACATATATTGGATTGAATACCTGCACATAATCAGCATGAGCACTGCACATATTGGATTGAATACCTGCACATAATCAGCATGATCACTAC
>CM067370.1:16926427-17258927 GCA_034401795.1 Chaetoderma sp. LZ-2023a
TCCACATTCTTCTGAGACTCTTCCCTGACTTGAAAGAGTTCGTATGATATGTGAGAAGACGTCTTATTCCCACTGGTGTTGTTAACTACAGACCCGATAAAAGACGGCTACACACACAGAGAGAGAGAGAGAGAGAGAGAGAGAGAGAGGGGGGGGGGGGCGAGGGAAAAAAGAGAGAGAGAGTGCGAGAGAGAGAGAGAGAGGGAGGGAGGGAGGGATGGAGAGGGAGAGAGAGAGAGGGGGAGAGAGAGAGAGAGATAGAGTTGGTAGGGAGGAGAGAGGGCGCGGGAGAGGGCAAGGAGAGGGGGTGGGGTGGAGAGGGAGAGGCAGAAAAAGAGAGAAGGAGGGAGTGGGAATGAGTGAGTGACGTAGGGTGTGAGGGAGAGAGAGGGAGAGAAAAGGAGGGTGAGGAAAAAGAGAGGGAGGGGGGGGGGCGAGAGAGAGAAAAACAAGGAGAGAAAGAGATAAAGAGAGGGTGGGTGGAGGTAAACGAAAGAGAGAGATGAAGAAGGGCCAGGGAGGGAGGGTGAGTGAGCGGATGGAGGGGGAGAGAGAGAGAGAGAGAGAGAGAGATAGAGAGAGAGAGAGACGAACGGGGAGAGGGTGGGTGAGGGAGGGAGAGAGAGAGCGGGGAGGGGATGTGTGTAGGTGCAGCGAGAAATGGAGAGAACAGGAAAGATGGAGAGAGCCAGGGAGGAAGGGTGGAAGGGAGGGAGGGAGGGAGCGCGCGCACGTGAGAGAGAGAGAGAAAAGCGATAGAGTTGGTAGGGAGGAGAGAGGGCGTGGGGGAGGACAAGGAGAGGGGGTGCGGTGGAGCGCGAGGCAGAGAAAGAGAGGAGGAGGGAGTGGGAATGAGTGAGTGACGGAGGATGGGAGAGAGAGTGGGAGAGGAAAGGAGGGAGAGAAAAAAGAGAGGGAGGGAAAGAGATGGACCAAGTCACACCTACACAATCGCAGAGCTAGGGTGCTGGTGGATGGACAATCTGGACAGAATGTATTGCTGAGACAAGGGGTGCCACAAGGCAGAGTATTATGACCAACTCTGTTCATACTCTTCATTAATGACATTGTCGCAGAGCTGCCCAAGGGGATCCAAGCAGCCCTTTATGCAGATGACCTTGTACTCTGGTGCACCGAGGAGTACACAACGACTGTCACGTACAGAATGCAGCTCGCCTTGGACAGAATTACAGCTTGGGCCAATCGCTGGTGTATTACCATCGACAAAGAAAAATCATCAGCCATGCTATTCTCACTGTCCACCAAACTAAGGCTGGCAATCTGACACATTTGATACTCCACTCGAGTACGAGGACCAGCAGACATACCTGGGACTCACATATGACAGAAGATTAACATGGAAGGAGCACATCCAGAACGCAGAGGCAAAGGCCAGAAGAAAGCTAAACATTATGAGGAAGCTGGCAGGAACAAAGTGGGGTGCCAATGAAAGGATCCTCAAGACTATCTACCAAGGTTCCGTACGACCACACCTTGAGTATGGATCCAGCTCATGGATGACAGCAGCTAAATCTCATCAACAGAACATCGAGAGTGTACAAAACCAGGCACTGCTCATCATCACTGGTGGAGTGAGATCAACACCAATAGAAAAAATGGAGCAGACAGCAGGCATCCCCCCACTTAGCAAAGGAAGGGAATGTAAAGCACTGATCCAAGCTGCAACGTTCAAATCGTTCAACAACCACCCGATGAAGATCAGGCAAGCACAGCTGTCATCAGGAAGACTTAAAAGATCAGGTTTTGTGAAAGAGACAAAAGCACTTCAGAGGAAACACCAAGAAATGTTGCCAGCACAAATAGAAGACCCAAACCACACCCTTGATCTTCCACCCTGGGAAAACAAACTAGAGAGCATAGCTATTTGCACCACAGTACCTCATCTCACAACCAGAGATGAACACAGTGATGTGAGCCAGAAGGCCCTGACCCTAGCCATGCTGGAAGAAATGTACCCTCAGGAGACATGGATAAGGATCTACAGAGATGGATCAGCCAAAGATGCAATTAGGAGCGGAGGTGCCGGACTGCACTTTCACTATCCAAACGGACAACATGAGTCGGCTGCAATACCGACAGGCAAACACTGCACAAACTACAGAGCTGAAGTCGCAGCACTGGTTCATGCAGCTAATACCATCAGCAGAACAGCAGACCCTATTGGACAGATTGTCTTTTTATCTGATGCCCGCTCCGTCCTTGAGGCTATCACCAAAGGTAAGCTGCCACAACTTGAAGAAGCACTACAAACCATCAAATGCTTTCGGATAGCACTGCAGTGGATCCCCTCACACTGTGGAGTTTAAGGAAATGAGGAAGCAGACAAGATGGCAAAGGTGGGTGCAGAAGAGAATCAGACAGAAAACATGGTTACCCATACAGAGATGAAGACTATCATCAAGTCACTCTATAGAACACCTCAATCAGAAGATGCATACCATTATTTCTCGAGGCCAGAGCAAGTGACCATTTTTCGTCTCAGAACTGGACACAACAGACTAAACCAACACATGTACAGGCGGTTCCACCTTACGACATCGCCCGCTTGTCCTTGTGGAGAAGCAGAACAGACCACAGAGCACATACTTCAATGTTGCAGTATGTATATATACACCTGTGCAAAAGTTAAGCACCACCCTATTTTTACGCACATGCGAGGGTATATTCATGTGCTATGAAGAAAGCAATAGCATAAACATTTATGTACCCATCCATCTTAGTGCAAGAGGTAATAATGCAACTAGAGGAATGCTGATTATGATGGTGGGGAAACACTGTATGTTTTTGTTTGAACTTGAAAACGAGGCCTGAATATGGTTACGTTGACACAACTGACAACTATTGCCCTACAGTTGACACACGTGGCTAGATTGTCATTAATGGTGTCTGAAAACGAAGTTTAACATCTGTGCACGAGTTTGAGACTGTTATTATTAATACCGGGTATATCCACCTTGTGCCTGGATGACGGCCTGGACACGACGTCTCATGCTGGTCACCAACCGACTGATACGCCATTGTGGTATTCGTTGCCATTCAAGATGGAGTGCGTCTGTTAATTCCTGTAGGTTCTGCACAGGAGGATCCCTCCTTCTCACCATGTTTCCCAGAATGTCCCAGATATGCTCAATAGGGTTCATGTCAGGGCTCCTTGCTGGCCATGGTAGGGTTTCGATGGCATTCTGGCGGAGGTATTCATGCACAGCTCTAGCACGATGTGGTCGGGCGTTGTCATCCATGAATATAGGGTGGGTTCCAGGTGCATGATTTACAAAATGAGGGACCACAACTCTATCCAGTATGGAATCTTGATATCTTTGTCCATTTAGTGTTCCAGGTACAGTCAACAGATCCAGCTTACAATCAAATGAGATGCACCCCCATATCATAACGGAACCTCCACCAAATGGAACTTCTTCCATGATGTTACGTTGGTCGTACGCCGTGCGTCTGGACCTCCATACACGAGTTCGACCATCTGTGGCATGAAGCAGGAACCGACTTTCATCGGACCAGTGTACCCGTCTCCAGGATCTCATGTTCCAGTGTCTTCTTTCGTTGCACCACCTCAGACGCTCCTCTTTGTGGTGTGCCGTGAGGAGAGGACGTCTGACAGGTCTCCTAGCTTTCATGCCAGCAGCATACAGTCTCCTTTTGACGGTAGACATTGACACTCTATTGCGCGTTTCCTATTGCTGGCTGAGCACTCTGCTGTTGGTGAATGGAGATCTCCTAACAAGGCGTACTAGGGCTCGATCATCACGGGCAGTAGTCTTCTTCGGTCTTCCAGATCTAGGCCTGTCCTTCACCTCGTTAGTTTGCCCATGTTTTGCAATCAAACCAATGTCTGATTACAGTATGGTTAATGTTCAGCTGTCTGCCAATCTCTCTGCATGCCATACCAGTGGTATGCATGCCTATGATTTGCCATTTCACATGATCACTTAACCTTCGTCTTGACATAGCGGTTCACAATCAAGAGCTAATTCTCTCTGTACAAATAAACCACGGTCATGAACACAAAATTCCTAATCTTGTCGCCTAAATCTGTATGTAATGTTCTACACCTCAAACTGGACTTTTACATAACTGAACACGTGTGCTGTTTCCCGCCACGCACGGACATCAAGCGGCGTGAAGTCATGCATGCATGTGCATTTCGTACTTGGAATTATGTCAGCTAACGCGGGGACAAAAAGTATGGCAGCCTAGTTGTACCATCATGTTTCTACGTTCTATTGTTTTTGCTGGTGCTTAACTTTTGCACAGGTGTATATATATATATATATATATATATATATATATATATATATATATATATATATATATATATATATATATATATATATATATATATATATATATATATATATATATATATATATATATATATATATATATATATAGAGAGAGAGAGAGAGAGAGAGAGAGAGAGAGAGAGAGAGAGAGAGAGAGAGAGAGAGAGAGAGAGAGAGAGAGAGAGAGAGAGGTACAAAGAGAGGGGGTGGAGGTAAACGAGAGAGAGAGAGAGAGATGAAGAAGGGCCAGGAAGGGAGGGTGAGTGAGCGGATGGAGAGAGAGAGAGAGAGAGAGTGAGAGAGAGAGAGAGAGAGAGACGAACGGGGAGACGTGCGTGAGAGAGGGGGAGAGAGAGAGAGAGAGAGAGAGAGAGCGGGGAGGGGAGGGGTGTAGGTGCAGAGGGAAATGGAGAGAACAGGAAAGATGGAGAGAGCCAGTCAGGAAGGGAGGGAGGGAGCAGGCGAGCTAGCGAGCGAGCGAGCGAGAGAGAGAGAGAGAGAGAGAGAGAGAGAGAGAGAGAGAGAGAAGAAGAGAGAGAGGGGGTAGAGAGAAAGAGCGGGCGAGTGAGAGAGAGAGAGGAGAGAGAGAGAGAGGGAGAGAGAGAGAGAGAGAGAGAGAAAGAGAGAATGAGAGAGAGAGAAAGAGAGAATGAGAGAGAGAGAGAGAGAAGAGAGAGAGAGGGGGGGGGAGGGAGGGAGGGAGAGAGAGAGCAGGTGAACTAGCATGCATATGTTCAAAACAAATCTGTATATTTGCTTAGTTACTTTCCTAGATATCGAATATCAAAAGGGAGAAATTGCCGGCGATAGAGGTGACAGAAATAAACAAGGAGACAGACATACAAAGAGACAGAGATACAGACGAATGGACGGCCGAACGGACGCACGCATGCACGCACGCACGCGCGTACGCACGCACGCGCGTACGCACGCACTAACACACGGCACGCACATATGTACGGCCCGCATGCACGCAAGCACCTCTGAACATGTCTATTTATTTAATTGCGCACATTAGTATAACATTAGTCCTATATTGGTGAAATCAAGAATGCATTTCCCAGATCATGATAGACGCCACATTTCTGGCATTATTATCCCAGCAGATGCACACGTGTTCAACATGTTCACCTTCCTGCACATTCAAGTGAGTATAATTTATAAATCATGCCAATAGAGTGGGAATGAGTGAGTGACCATGTTGGATTCTCCGGGCTGAACTTTGCTTCAGGAAGATGAGAACATAATTTAGTGGTGATCACTGTCATGTCCATATGTAGTAGACTTAATGTTGAATTGACGAAGTCAAGAATCGATGAATATTTCCAGTGACAATTCACATAACGAACCAAGTAAATCATGGCCAGTAATTGCCTACACAAGACAACCAAAGCTGAAAGATTTCGTACAGTGATCAAAGTTAGACAGGTCTAAGAGCGGCTGAACCAATGAACATGGTTTTGTTTCTATCTATCTATTCTAAACACATTAGCGCACCCAAAATCAATGTTAGAGCAATTTGAAAGCAATTATTCTAGTTTTATATGTACAATTATTCTAGTTTTATATGTACAGTTATTCTAGATTTATATGTACAGTTATTCTAGTTTTATATGTACAGTTATTGTAGTTTTATATGTACAGTTATTCTAGTTTTATATGTACAGTTATTCTAGTTTTATATGTACAGTTATTCTAGTTTTATATGTACAGTTATTCTAGTTTTATATGTACAGTTATTCTAGTTTTATATGTACAGTTATTCTAGTTTTATATGTACAGTTATTCTAGTTTTATATGTACAGTTATTCTAGTTAATATGTACAGTTATTGTAGTTTTATATGTACAGTTATTCTAGTTTTATATGCACAGTTATTGCAGTTTTCGATGTACAGTTATTGTAGGTTTATATGTACAGTTATTCTAGTTTTATATGTACAGTTATTCCAGTTTTATATGTACAGTTATTCTAGTTTTATATGTACAGTTATTCTAGTTTTATATGTACAGTTATTCTAGTTTTATATGTACAGTTATTCTAGTTTTATATGTACAGTTATTCTAGTTTTATATGTACAGTTATTCTAGTTTTATATGTACAGTTATTCTAGTTTTATATGTACAGTTATTCTAGTTTTATATCTACAGTTATTCTAGTTTTATATGTACAGTTATTCTAGTTTTATATGTACAGTTATTCTAGTCTTATATGTACAGTTATTCTAGTTTTATATGTACAGTTATTCTAGTTTTATATGTACAGTTATTCTAGTTTTATATGTACAGTTATTCTAGTTTTATATCTACAGTTATTCTAGTTTTATATGTACAGTTATTCTAGTTTTATATGTACAGTTATTGTAGGTTTATATGTACAGTTATTCTAGTTTTATATGTACAGTTATTCTAGTTTTATATGTACAGTTATTCTAGTTTTATATGTACAGTTATTCTAGTTTTATATGTACAGTTATTCTAGTTTTATATGTACAGTTATTCTAGTTTTATATGTACAGTTATTCTAGTTAATATGTACAGTTATTGTAGTTTTATATGTACAGTTATTCTAGTTTTATATGCACAGTTATTCTAGTTTTATATGTACAGTTATTCTAGTTTTATATGTACAGTTATTGTAGGTTTATATGTACAGTTATTCTAGTTTTATATGTACAGTTATTCTAGTTTTATATGTACAGTTATTCTAGTTTTATATGTACAGTTATTCTAGTTTTATATGTACAGTTATTCTAGTTAATATGTACAGTTATTGCAGTTTTCGATGTACAGTTATTCTAGTTTTATATGTACAGTTATTCTAGTTTTATATGTACAGTTATTCTAGTTTTATATGTACAGTTATTCTACTTTTATATGTACAGTTATTGCAGTTGTATATGTACAGTTATTCTGGTTTTATATGTACAGTTTTTGCAGTTTTATATGTACAGTTATTCTGGTTTTATATGTACAGTTATTCTAGTTTTATATGTACAGTTATTCTAGTTTTATATATATATATAGTTACTCTAGTTTTATATGTACAATTATTCTAGTTTTATATGTACAGTTATCGTGGTTTCATATGCACGATTATTTTTTTAATCACATGCTTTGTCAAAGTTTATTTGTTTCTACCACCTCTATGTAAATTAAAATTCGGTCTCGATCGGACAAATTTAAGTCGTATTTTTATTTTAAGGTCGGGTGCCACTGCGGGGGGCGGGCCGGAAAGCAGGCAGGCAGGCAAGCAGGCAGGTGGGCGATTGGGCGCGTGGGCAAGTGGGTGGACAGGTGGGCAGGCGGGCAGCAAAACAAACACCAGTACGGGACGAGGGTTAGTAAAAATACCATTGCCTTCACCATCCATCAATTTTTATCAGGTTGTTCTTTCGAGAATGTATTCTTACGTAAAGTGTATTGCACATTAGAAATCTATAGTCTCAGTTAGCAATTACTCCATAATAACCATCTTATATCAAATACACGAGTTCTTCCCGATGTTTAGTTATTTACTGCTTCCTATAAAGAAACACGATTCGTGAATATGTGTACGTGTACCTTATATGACCTCGCCCTTTCTTGATGATCGTGAATGTCTGTACGTGTATCTTATATGGCCTCGCCGTTTCTTGATGATCGTGAATACATGTACGTGTATCTTATATGACCTCGCCGTTTCTTGATGATCGTGAATACCTGTACGTGTATCTTATATGACCTCGCCGTTTCTTGATGATCGTGAATACCTGTACGTGTATCTTATATGACCTCGCCGTTTCTTGATGATCGTGAATATCTGTACGTGTATCTTATATGACCTCGCCGTTTCTTGATGATCGTGAATATATGTACGTGTATCTTATATGACCTCGCCGTTTCTTGATGATCGTGAATATCTGTACGTGTACCTTATATGACCTCGCCGTTTCTTGTTGATCGTGAATATCTGTACGTGTACCTTATATGACCTCGCCGTTTCTTGTTGATCGTGAATATATGTACGTGTACCTTATATGACCTCACCGTTTCTTGATGATCGGGAATCGGTTTCTCACATGTGATGTGTTAAGCTCATCTTCAAGTCTCTTACAATATCAGGTAATCGAAGCTTCATACAGATTCCTATCTGTTACGTTTCCCAGCAACACAATATCCCATCTGTGTGCTGGATGATGATGTCCATGAGCCAAAATAAACAAGGGAAATATTTAGTGCTTCCTGTAGATCTCTTATAACCAATGATATGCACGCATCTGTGGATCAAGTTTATGCATGCTTTATACATTCCTCGTTATTTATTTTGTCATTCAGGCGGAGCTATTCATTCTAGAACAGTATGAGCTGAAAATATTCATAGTATTATAGGGTCGAAGGTTATGGATTCTAACCTGGGTGTGGAAGGTTTTATGCGCAAATGGTATGTGGAGGGTTATCGGTGGATGTGGAAGACGCTACTCCCTGTTAGCGCTTAAAATTGTGCAAGCAAGGAGTTAGAAACTGATGGAGACAGCCGAGGCTGATTCAAGACTTTGATAATCAGATCAAAGTCCAATTGTGATGAAGAAAACTTTCACTCCATGTGGCAGTACTTACAATGTGGTCAAATACGTCGGACACGTGAACCATTCCAATACCTTGGTTCAAGCAACTCCATCAGATTATCGCCAATATCGTGGTGTAAGCAGTTCTGTCAGATTATCGCCAATATCGTGGTGTAAGCAGCTCTGTCAGATTATCGCCAATATCGTGGTGTAAGCAGCGCTGTCAGATTACCGCCAATGCCGAGGGACAAGCAGGTCTATCACTTTCTCGCCAATATTGTGGGATAAGCAGGTCTCTCAGATTATCGCCAAATATCCGGATGTTGATTTGTAACTCATACGTGTCCTCGACAGGCTCAGAATTATCATTATGAACGTCAGAGAAGCGAGTACTTTCGGACATCAACGTCAAGCAGCTTTTTGCATTTTAGTAAATATAATTGTATTTCCATTAGCGACGATTGCCTCGTGCGTGCGTCTGTATTTGTAGATAGGTATGCGTGTGCGTGTGAGAGTATGATACGCTCACAAGCACGCACACTATGCGTACGTGTGAGCGTGCATGTGTAAATATGTAATGCTAGAATGTGTGCACATAGGTGTACGTGTAAGTATGTGCATCCATTAGCCCGCCTGTGCGTGAGTGTGTTCACATCGCCACGTAGCCACGTATTAAATAAGGGACGCCGCTCAGGAAGACTTCGCATTATCGTTTCCGATCAAATTATTTAGACCATATCCACCGAGTCACGCGATAGCAGATAACGGGCAAAGAGTTTCTAAGTCACGTCGCCATTAATTCTCAGCTGGACATGACTGGCCATTCCAATAGAAATGAATAGACGAGTGCCCTTCATATCGGCTTTCATAAGCGCTGGACATTTAGTCCAGGACAGTGTGTATGATCACTGTATTCCACCACACCACAGATGTAAGGGATGAATGAAATAATGGGCAAATGTACAACATGCTAATTTAGGTGACCAGGCATAGATATACATTTATAACAGTACTGATCGTATACAGCAATGTCATGTATGTCTACAATCAGACAACCACGCATTTTCCCCACCATAATAAGTTAGACAGAAGTTCAAAATAAATTCAACGGGAGCAGACATTATAGAGTAAAATTAGATGCTATCGATCAAGATATAGGCAGCAGGCCTAATACTGGCGCGCATGTGTATAGAGATGGTGCAGGCCGATCTATAGACTGAACAAGTACACATATTGATGCAAGCAAGGAATCAATGGCAAATAGCAATATAGAAACGATACGGTCGAAGGCACTAAGATGATTCGTATGATAACTCGGCTTAGTTACATATACAGAAGATCGAGGCTGAAAGATGGCGTAGAATCGAAAAGATGACAGCAATCGCGAACAAAGTCTGAACATTTCAGAAATATGAAAGTGTCGTGAAGATGACGAGATTGATGACATCACAGGTAGAAAAGATAGACTTCTACCTACCCAAACAAGGTACCAGGTTCCGCTTGCCTTGGGATTTGGTCTGAAATTGATGAGATTGGTGACGTCACGGGTAGAGAATTTAGACTACTACCCACCCAACCATGGCACCAGGTTCCGCCCGCTTGCTTTGAGATTTGGTTTGAAAACGATTAGCTTGATGACGTCACGGGTGATAAAATCGACCGATGGCTGATGACGATGATTACACTGAGACGATGACAAAGACGAGACGACACAGGCACACTATTATGTTAACATTTTTACATGGTGAGTTCGTGGACTCTTGAAAATAAGCGGCTCCTAGATGACGTGTGAGCCGCTTAGAGATATGTTTCGAACTGATGAGTGGGAATTGGCGATTTTCTCACCAAAACACGGTCACGGGATTGATGAACGAGCACATGGTTTGATGTCTAAATGCGCCGACGTCCATATAATGCCTAAAGATGGTAACAAATTTGATAAAATTCACTGGAAAATAGAATCTCAAAAATAATAATTATACAAGAAAAATTAATAATTATACAATTAAATTGACCAATATAGTAAAATCTAGAGGAACTATTTTCCAATCATAACGGCGCCAATCATGTGCAATGAATATGCCAATTTAATTTCAATTAATATTGATGCCTGGTCTACCGTACAAACATTGGCTTCAAAAACACTATATCGATCAATAGTTCACCGAGTTACATCGTGGGATGGACATAGGCCGTTAGGACAGATCGTACAATTCTATACTCTGTGGTAATCGGTTACAGCCAGGAGCCTAATTAGCATATGAATTGGGAACTACCCGATCAGATGTTTATTTCATGATCATTGGTATGGAATACATGGACAATGGAGCGGCAATAAATGGTAATACTGGATTAACCCATCATATCCATGTTCCCTAAATTACTTAAATCATTAATAATATGACGTCACACACATACTGTGACGTCACACATCATATGCCCCCCCCCCCCCTCGCCGGTAAAAATAACAACTCATCTACTGTTTTTAATGTAGTGGGTCGGTAAGCTGCATAATGACAAAAATGATTGATAATTTAGGATTTAATAAACTACTTGAATATATTAATGATATACAAGTAGTTAATTGATCACTTATTTATTGTATCAGAGAACTTTAAGTATATTATTTGAATCAAAATGCTATTACATAATTTTATACTACTTACACTGAAACCAATTAACTATACATTACTAGTAAAACGTCACTATTTGGCAATGTCAATAAATAATAAAAATATCTTGTTTAACTGTATTGTATATGATGCTTACCAAATTGAATATGACATTTTCTGTCCAAGGAATGGAAAAATAATAACGCGATTTAATTGAAAACCAACAGGCGAAATAATAATTACTCTATGCCAATTTTGACTATATTTCTCAGTAAAGAAAAGTTGATCTCTGTTGATATTATGCAATTTGAATAACTGAACATATGGGTGAGCTAATCTGAATACTCTTGCTAAAATATGTGGTCACTTATTACAAGTGGGTGGACCACATATTACTAAGTGGTATTGGCCGTTTAATGATCAAATGTGTTCATGACAATTTCAAAGATGGGGTCCATTTCTAGCTAAGCTCTGTACATTTTTTCGGCGTGATGGAATCAATTTATATACTTTGATTGACGACTTCCCAGAATCCCAATTTCAAGGTAACTATACAGGTAAGGTGTTGAATATCCTGAAACTAATTTGACTGGGTGCTTTTGCTGACTATGGCCGTTACAGCGCCCGCTCAAAGTGCCCCGCTCAAATTAATTTCAAAATATTCAACAGAATGTTGATTAAAAAGTTAAAACATAAAATTTGTACACTTGACTGACTATTCAATATTCACGATTGAGCTAGAGACGTCATTCACTAAGCATTTTGACTATGATGCGTGTGAAGCTTTTATAGGATGCAATTGATAATGGTAAAGACATACAAAGCCCAGGAAAATTAGTTTCAAATTTTCAACAGAATGTTGATTAAATCGTAAGGCCATATAATTCGTACAATGCCCAGTCAAATTAGTATCAACATATTCAACAGAATGTTGAATATAGTGTGTATGTGTATGGCTCTGTCAATAAAGATTGTTTGCTTACTTAGTTTTTTAACGCACTGGCAACGCGATGACTTCAATTTCTTTACTAACCTCGCCTACGTAGTGCATCCGTCAGTTTACTTTGTTGATCATCATTTATCGAGCCAGTCATTCCCGCGGTAAAATTTCAACAATGTCCACCTGTTAGATGTAAATGTTAGTTTCTCAAGATTACTACAGGAGCCATTTTGGCCAGTTTGATCGGGACAAGTGTTGAAGTGGAGAGTATGAGTCAACAATTAGCGTGTGCTAGTACAACAAGCCCCAATAGCGAGGGTATGCGTTTAATGCGCACGAGAAATCTAGATAATATATCCTAAATCTACGATTCCAATCTAAATAGAGACGCTCTCGTTAATAATAATAATAATAATAATATATATATATATATATATATATATATATATATATATATATATATATATATATATATATATATATATATATATATATATATATATATATATATATATATATATATATATATATATATATATATATATATATATATATATATATATATATATAAATATCTCGCTCTCGTAAGTGTTAGATCTGGCGAGAACGTGAATGACCGCAATCAGTAGTGAAAAATGGCAGCGCCGGCAATGGACCTTTCCAGTCTTAGCTATGGCCCGCTCACCTCTAAGCTCCACCCACACTTCGCAGTCTTTGGATCGATCGATCCCCACGAATGCCCTGACTATCAATTTCCTGAAATCTATACAGGTAAGCCGTCGTATATTTTGTAACTAATTTGACTGGGTGCTGTTGCTGTCTATGGCAGCAACAGCGCCCAGTCAAATTAGTTTCAAAATATTCAACAGAATATGTATTAAATAGTAGACATGCAATTCTTACAACAACTCATAGCCCATCTTAAATGGACCTTTCCAATTGTATCCTTCGATTATATGACGTCATACGACATCATACCCAACTAAGTCACGTGCATGCTGACATCATAATTATTACGTCATAAATGATTCGATTTGGTCCGTCTTTAACTCGTAATCGTCCAACATGCTGTAAGAATTGTATGTCTGCTATTTAATGAACGTGCTGTTTAATATTTTGAAATTAATTTGACTGGGCGCTTTTGCTGCCGTAAGCAGCAAGAGCACCCTTATGGCAGCAACAATACCCAGTCAAATTAGTTTCAAAATATTTAACAGCTCGCCTATATAGTTTTCTGGAAATTGATAGTCAGGTATTTCAGGGATCGATCGATCTCAACACGAGCAAGGTGTGGGTGGGGCTTAGCTAGAGGTGGGCGGGGACTAGCTGAAACTGGAAAGGTCCACTATGCGTTCGTGACGTACTTGTCTAAGTCACGTCATAATGACGTCGTTGATTATGATGTTATTCTACACGTCACGTTGATTATGATGTCATGTAATGGATGGATGATGTGGAAAGGTCCATTCTAGACACAACCAAGTGAATGTGTAGCACTGAGCGGCCACGGAAAGAGATGATGGGCCTACACGCACATTCGTCGTAGTCGTCGTGATTTATGTACATACTTTGAACCATGACTTCCCAGAATCACCTTTTCACGGTAACTATGGAGGTGAGCTGTTGAATATTTTGGAACTAATTTGACTGGGTGCTGCTGCTTGTTAAAGGTCATATTTGGAGAAATCGCTTTTATTTACAATTTTGCAAGTATTTATGGCATTATTGTATAGTAATTAATAACAAACCAGCTGTATGTGTCTAACATTCACCAAATAGCTAATATTAAGTCGCGAAGTCGGCGTATGATCGAATTCACGAAATTACGTGATGACTTACCTCCCTTGATTTTGAGCTCTTCAGCCTCAATAATGACATAATATTGAAACAAGCTATCATACCGTAACGTTGATACATGCAGCTTCGTTCAGGAAATAAGTACAGTTTGGTTGCATTTTCCCGATCAGGCAAAGATAAAAATAGCTTTTTCAGGTCTTATGCCAATGCATAATAGAAAGTTATACGTTGATTGATTTTAACCCTAAATAAACAGCTGACCATAGAGTCTAATGCACGCTCTTACTTAACATACATAATATAGCCTATATACCGGAATGACAGTTTTTTGTTGCTAAATTAAACACACGTGCATACATAAAACAGAACCACGTAGGTCAGCTAGATCTTTCTTATCTGTCTAAAACAAAAATTTTATGAGATCTCAAGGCATTTTCTTTAATTCTGACATTTTTGCTGCAGCTATGTAAGGCTACATGGTTTAGGCCTAAGGGGTGGTTGTTTAGTTAGAATCACGCAAAAACGGCAACAGCTACAAAAAACCAATGCGGCCGATTTTTCTAGGTTTTATGTTTCAAGACATGTTTGAGAACACGATTGCTTCAATGGCGATGTTGTCTCGATAGAAATGTGCGTGCACAAAATTAGCCTGTAAAAGACAAGATAATTTAATGTAGGCCCTACAAGTGTGCGCGTGTTTTAAACTTATACTCATCATTTTCCAGACCAACGGTTTGTGGTTTTATCAGAAACCCTTCTGTTGTTATCTAACATGCATAGGCATGTGTCACTAGAAGATTACAGTTGAATATGCGAAGAAACATCATCGCTATTACATGACCGTAGCGATGGTTGGATGGTGGGGTGGGGGCGGGGCTGGGTGGGGGTGGCAGGTGTATGGGGTGGGGGGAGGGTGGGTTGTGTGGGGAGGGGCTGCCAGTTGGGCAATCGACGGGCCTGCATATTTTGATGATAAGCATATTATTTTGGGAAATTACTACCGAGCTTATTGAAAATTACCACCGAGCGATAAAACAAGCATTCCGTGTGATGAAAGCACATAAATAGTAGCAGATGAACGAATTCAGAACGAAGACTGACATATCGGTTATCGATCGTCTCTCTTTCAGTTCATGCGGACGTCAATGAAAGCTTATAGTAAACAAACAATTTTGGCAGTCTTTGACGCGTAAGCTATCCAACGTAAATTTGTGCACTGTTAATAAACGTCTAAATATGACAATTTAGTTCATCTTACCCACCTGTTATAAATTATTATTGTCACTTTTTTGCGCATCTTCACTCATATATGTGCTTTTTCAGTATACACGACAATTGTACACATTCAGGGCCAGCATTTGTCTCTAGTACGCAAACCTACAAATTACTCCAGTAAAAGCGTTGGAGAGTGAGTGTCGTTATGCGTAAATGTATACGTTAGCTACATTACATTCAAAGAAGTGGTATAGATATATACCCAGAATTTAGCTCCTCGCCCACATATATACACGCGTGTGTAGGCCTATGTTTAGAATGACAGGAAACATAAGTGGCAATGTGTAGGCCCGACCACAGGTATTTAAAATTTATGGCATAATTTTTGCAACTGAATGCAGTGTTATTTGCTTGTTCAAGTAGGTTAATCATGTATCCTATGAGAAATCCACCCCACCCCCTCCCCCATCCCCGGTCACTCATTGCTGGCATAATGTATATCCCTAAATGATATTGTAACCAATGCTTGTAAAATCTATGTTTTAGATTGTCACAAATAGTTTGGCTTTAATTATATAGGCCTATAAAATTTATCCAATATGTGCCTAGCTTTCTCCAGTCTTTGACTTAAACAAATCAATTGATTGCGATACCTTAGACAAATTCGCAAATTCGGATCTACCGGTGGACTTTGCATTTGGTTTGTGTGTGCGCGCATGCTTACGTGCTTGCGTGCATGTGTGCGCGCATGCGTGCGTGTGAGGAGGGGGGGGGGGGGGGGGGGGGGGGGGGAATAGAACTACATCTGGAAAGTATGCGAACCCTGTCCGTATCCGAATCCGATCGCTACATGTAGCGATTTTATTCGGATACGTATAGCATTCGGATGTGGGATTCCTTGAAAATGACGTTTTCATTATGTCATTCATGGGCTTTCCCCAAATCGACACTATTATTCTGTACATGTGTTCCAATATATAAGTTAAATTCATAGTAAGCGCACTGGAATGTGAAACCCACTGAAAGGCTGATAGACTATTTTAGAACATATTCATGCTAGTAGTAGTAGTAGTAGTAGTTGTAGTAGTGGTCCAATTGATTGAGTAAAATCACTACTTTCGGATACGCATACGTACAAAAGCAGCAACAGCGCCCAGTCAAATTAGTTTCAAAATATTTAACTGCTTAACTGTATAGTTTTCTGGAAATTGATCGTCAGGTATTTCTGGGATCGATCGATCCCAACACGAGCGAGGCCTGGGTGGAGCTTAGATAGATGTGGGCGGGGACTAGCTGAAACTGGAACGGTCCATTATGCGTCCGTGACGTACTTGTCTAAGTCATTCATGCCGTCCATGATTATGATGTCATCACATAGTTGATTATGATGTCATGTGATGGATGGATACTGTGGAAAGGTCCATTCTAGACACAACCAAGTGAATGTGTAGCACTGAGCGGCCACGGAAAGAGATGATAGGCCTACACGCACATCCGTCGTTGCCGTCGTGATTTATTTTATATACATACTTTGAACCATGACTTCCCAGAATCCCCTTTTCACGGTAACTATGGAGGTGAGCTGTTGAATATTTTAGAACTAAGTTGACTGGGTGCTGCTGCTTATTAAATAGTAAAGCTCTTCAATTCGTACTGCTGAAGGACTTTTCAATGTTCCTGTTGGACATAACTACGCCAGTCATTACGTATTTTGACTGTGACGTCACCCTACTGGGGAGGGGCTGGTTGTGGGGGGGGGGGGGGTGTAGGGGAACTAATTGATTATAACGACAAGGCTCTACAATATCTGACCGCTCTTGCTAAAATATGTGCTCATTTAGTTATTACAAGTGATTCAACTGCTTAGGCTACGTTATACAGCTCATAAATAAGTTAATTTACTTACAAAACATAAATAGAAATTCTGTCTTGTTTTGCAAACATGTTAATTTATTCTTTAGATGATCTATACCATCGAATCGACGCTTTTACAGTACAGCTCATTCATGTAAATAAGGCACTATATTTGCAAAGAAAAACAGAAATTCTACCTTGTTTTAAAAACGTGTTAATTTATTTTTTAGGTCTTCTATAGCCTACCAAACGGTGTCATGTTTCACAGAAACTGGGAAATAAAACGAACTCGCTTTAACCATTATCTTTCTGCTTTCAAAGGCTAGGCATAGTTGTTTCACGGTGATTACAAGAAAGATTTGTGTAGATTATGTAAACAATAATGCTGAAAGTTGTCTACATATGTGCAGCAACAGTTTACAGCAGCAGTTTCCAAAATGAATAGAAGTTATCATATAGTTATCATATGTACATAAATGTTTGGAATTTCAGCGATGTACGCGTTAGGGTTTAAGGATTTCTGTAATTCTTACCGCCTCTCCGTATTACCGTATTTCTCCTATTTATTTTACCGTAGTTTTGTAGTTCCGTATTTTGCATGCTATTTAAGCAGAATTTCTATTCCAATTAACAAAAAAAAAAAATTTACTGACTTTTGGAGGCTATATACATATCTGATCGTCTGCGTCAGATGTCGGTCAGTCAGTGAAGATCCAGCAGTCGAGACATCTATCCCATCTTCCCCCCCCCCCACCCCCAACCCCCACCCACCCACCCCACCACCCATAGTGAGCGTATGCGTATGAGCGATCTAGCCAATATATATCCTAAATCTATGGTTCCAACTAAAAATAGAGGCGCGCTCTATCTATCTCTCTAGTTAGCTGTTGAAGACCACAATCCTTTGCGCAAAATGGCCGCGCCTATACGCAATTCTAGATACAACCCGAATATAAGCGTAGCCGTGAACGACCACGAAATAACGAATTACGCTCTAGCAGTAAGATGCAATCTGAAAATCCAAAATATATCTTCTTTTAATGGGGCGCAGCACACAGCGCGGTGTTCAATATGTCCATAGTACGTACGAGGCGTTGATCATGCGTCTCTCACACAGCGCGGTGTTCAATATGTCCATAGTACGTACGAGGCGTTGTTCATGCGTCTCTCACACAGCGCGGTGTTCAATATGTCCATAGTACGTACGAGGCGTTGATCATGCGTCTCTCACACAGCGCGGTGTTCAATATGTCCATAGTACGTACGAGGCGTTGGTCATGCGTCTCTCCAAACACAAATCGCTATTCGATAAGCGAGATTCTCTGTTCTTGATTACGGAATAACAACTCGATCCTTATCTTGTGGCATTCACTCAATCTGGGAAAAGGTTTTTATCGTTGGATTCCTAAAGATGCATAATTGTATCCAGCATTAAATGTGCTGTAGAATACCAACTGCAGACATTTATACTTACATAATGCACACAGCGTCACTCTAATACTCTTACAGAGGTATAACAACATCTTTATGATGGAAGAGATATGTTCATGGGTATCTAAAATAACTTAACGATCAGCTGTTGTTACTTAAAGATGTAGCAGCGTCCAGTCCAATTACTTTCAATCTATTCCATAACTCAGCCGCGTGCATCTGAGAACATGAGATAGTGATGGTTCAGTCGTCACAGATGCAGTGACTTGTGCATTTCCTTGTCTTTATGTTGATCGTATAATGCTGGTAATAGGAAATTGTTTACAATCATATCTGCTGCTAAATATTTAGTATATTTTTGCGTACTTGCGGTATGTATATGAGTACTGACAAGTAAAGATAAATGACAAAACACCTCTGTCATTGTCCTGTTTTCTATGATTATCTGTTGACAGAGACAGAGATTGTGAATGCATACGAGTCAATTTGCCAGCGTGCCATTTTTATCCCCGGTCAGCAGAGAGGGCAGATGGGCGGGCGGGCGGGTGGACGAGCGGGTGGGCGAGACAGACCCGATCGCCTCATTGGTGAAATTTCATATTTTCGCCAATAGAAATAAATTGCGCATATTCATACATGCATATCAGTTCGGTTTTTGTATTTAGCTCCGCCTCGTGCCCTGCATTTCTGGATTGGTGACTCTTACATTAACGCACTGATATCGGTTTACCTGTAATCTGCGGATGTAACTCAATGACACGATCGTCATAAGCTCAAGCCATTGTTACTGTTGCACAAAACTCAGATTTACAACGTTTTAAAGGGAAACACTAGACCCTCTATACTACTTTGTATAAAATGAATCTACAGACCGTAACGTTTTCAAAAATATAATTGTAAGCTCTGTGATTAAATTAGAAATATATATCTTCGTTATTTAAATATGTGATACATTAGTTAAATTTCTACTCCCGGATGAGGCGTATAACGTCATAAATTGAACGTTTTTCTCGCTGTCATCCAGTGCTATCGCAATAATATTGCAAATTGCGTTTTATAAGTGCTTTCTCATCAGCGGTGTTAGGTATATATAAACTATATTTGCGGAAATGGTGAAAAATAGTCCTTTGTATGATTTCTCTGATGGTGCCCATTTTGACATCAAGATTTGATCTTGAGATAATCAAAACATCCCAATACATCGTTAGGTACTTATGTTTTCATACTAGCCTCAAAACGTAATTGGCAGGCGGCTTAATAGAAAATGGCCATCTTAAGGTTCGGCAACTAATGTATGAAAATAACAAATATATTCCATGAATTTGCGATAGTATGATCAACGTCTGAATTTCTTCAATCTGTACATATATAAATGATGCCAAAAGCAATGTCACCGATGGAGATATCACCATCCAAATGCACGCACGCCTGTCTTCAGAGTGCCGTTATCATGGTTCTTGTTGGATGGGATTCAACCTATGACATCATAGGTTTAATTAACTAGCAGACAATTATTAGTAACATAGCGTTTTTAAAACCATTTTAATCGGATTTATATATAAATGTCGAAGGAAAGTCTTACACAGTAGCTTAGATATGGGCTCTGCGATAGAACTGCGTGTTTTATATAAAGGACGGTGGCCCTTCTTGAGTTCCCCTTTAAGGTTACATCTGCATCGTACTATGTATTTATGAATTGCTGAAGCTGATCGAATCTAAACTTCTACATGTGGGTTTTTTCTACTAGAAATATGCAACACGATGGTATGACGGTCATAAGGTTGGCAATTAATATCCGGTGACCTTTGTATAGAACTATATTTTTAACTCTAGGTTCTTATGTTTAGTTTATCTTACCTTTATTACAGGATTGGTTAATCATATTGGAACCGAACATGGACATGCATTTTAACTCCACCAGTAAGAGTAGGGCAATGGTATCGACACTAAATATGGCATTATGCCCTTGATACAAATCGATATTGCATTTAAAAATGAGAAGTTCCGCAATTTCCAACAATAACTTTCTTGTCTTTGTAGTTGACTAAAATGTTCCAGACGTGATGGACTTGGTCAAACACGATGGACTTGGTCAAACACGATGGATTTGGTCAAACACGATGGACCTGTTCAAACACGATGGACCTGTTCAAACACGATGGACTTAGTCAAACACGATGGACCTGTTCAAACACGGATGGACATGTTCAAACATGATGGACCTGTTCAAACACGATGGACTTGGTCAAACATGATGGACCTGTTCAAACACGATGGACTTAGTCAAACACAGTGGACCTGGTCAAACACGATGAACTTGGTCAAACACAGGGGGCCTGTTCAAACACGATGTACCTGGTCAAACACGATGTACCTGGTCAAACACGATGGATTTTGTCAAACACGATGGACTTGGTCAAACACAATGGACTTGGTCAAACAAGATGGACCTTGTCAAACACGATGGACTTGGTCCAATACGGTGGCCTTGGTCAAACATGGGGTAAAAGAAATGAAATGGGAACGTTTCATCGCTGAAATCTCAAGGTCTGAGCAGTAAAGATGTTGAATGAAATAAATTAAATTAATTAATTGATGTCTTATTTTATCCTAATGAACTGTTCATATCAGGTCTGGTGTGTTGAATATGTTGTTGTTCTTCTATAATAATAGCAGGGAAATCGCTGCAAATAATGGTGGTACAGTAATCTGTTTGCTAGATACAATAGCTTAAGCACCTGTGAACGCCTACACCGTGAGCTTGTGACAGTTGGATATTCAGCTTTCTCTAATGGAATGCTTGCGCTTTCATCTTCACTAGTACCTGTCAGTGAATGTACGCCATCTGTCATCGTATATGTCTAGTTGTGTTTATGCTTATTATCAGAGAAATAATTAATCTGTGAAAGAAACGTATTTTTCACCAAAACTGTAAAGAAAGCGATGCTGTTATTAGAAGAACCAGGAGAATATTTAGACGAAGGTGGCGGTCTAAAGGCCTACGATAGCTTTAAGCAGAGGAACGTTAATCTAGGCCTATATGCAGGATGCCATGTTCATCATTGCTTATCTAAGCAGTATTTTCCTGTGATTGTCGACGACGACATTTGCTTTGCGATGGTCGAAGAAGCAACTTATACAGCAAGGTATGTGTCCAGCTCTTCTCTATCTCTTCATATTATCTAGAGGCCCATCAAACTCGCATAGCTTTAATAAAACAGGCACGGCGAATGATAGCCCACGCATGATGCAACATCTAGTTCTCTGCCCTATTCCATTCAAAAGAACATGTCATCATTTTGCTATCAACCGCTTTTTCCTATAGAATTAATCATAATGAGCAGACAATGGAACAGTATTTGGATGACCTAATAGTCAGTCGCAGTTTCAGCTTCAGTTTCAGTTTCCTTTATTCACTCAGGCTATTTAACAAACCTATAATTTACATATTGATATATAATATACATATATATAGCATGTGAGGGAAAGGTTATTTATACTATTGTAGGCGGTAGGCCATTATTATTATTATTATTATTATTATTATTTTTATTATTATTATTATTATTATTATTATAGTGAGAGGGGTATCAGTAGTAGTAGTAGTAGTAGTAGTAGTAGTAGTAGTAGTAGTAGTAGTAGTAGTAGTAGTAGTAGGACTAGTAGTAGTAGTAGTAGTAGTAGTAGTAGTAGTAGTAGTAGTAGTGGTCGTTGTCGTTATCGTTGTCTGTTGTTGGCGTCATTGCTGTTATTGTTGTTGTTGTTGTTGTGGGGTAGTAGTTATAATTGTCGTCGATGTATATATACACACACACATATATTTTTTTTTTGCTGTTATCATCGTTGCTGTTGTTGTTGTTGTTGTTGTTGTTGTTGTTGTTGCTGTTGTTGCTGCTGTTGCTGTTGTTGTTGATGATGAGTATAATGTTGTTGTTGTTGTTGTTGTTGTTGTTGTTGTTGTTGTTGTTGCTTTGATAACCTTAAAAATCTACATAGTTTGCTGAGGACTGGCATGTTGCATATTCCAAATAAACCCTGTGTCTTTTCTGTACTGTTGTCTCTTGCATAGTATTCTGGGATAAATCGCTTTCTTTCATTCTGATATTTGCTACAGTAAAAAAGGAAGTGAATTTCATCTTCTATGACATTACATACATTGCATAATCTTTCATTCCGGTCGATGCTCACCCATCTTTGTGACTCAATTGCCAGTTTGTGATTAAGCGTCCTAAAGTGACATAAGCTTATAGCATCGCCGTGTGACAGTAATCTTAAGTAGCTTTCAAACTGAAATTTGAATTTTATAACTTTGTAAAACGTTAACCTAGTTGATTCATGTAGCTGTCTCGTCCATTTGTCTATGTATTGTTGTTCCAAGGCTTTCTTTGTTTGATTGACTACCTTATTTATGTTTATGTTTTCAGAGTTGAATACATGTCGCTGACCTGTTACCTCTAGGATAGTTTTGATTGTGTTAATCCAATTAATTTGTATCTGTCGTTGGATAATGACGTCTAGACATACATAAAAAAGAATTGACGAGAGTTTCCCCTATCCTGCATTTACTATCCCTCCCCAAAACCTAACCATGTTACATTTTGTTTGTACATCTAAGGGCATTTTTCCCAATTCACCATAAACCATAACATTTGGGGTGCTTTTCTTCAAGCCGAGTACACTTTTAAAGAATTTAATATGGCATGTTTCTATCTGAATTGTGTTCTCAAACCCTCAGATTTCTGAGCCATAAAGTAGTATTGGTGCAATCATGGTATCAAATAGTATTATCTGCAAATCTATTGGTATATCATGTTGTTTGAGTTTTGATAACAATGAGAACATTGCCCTCGTTCCTTGTTGGCAGTTTCGAGTTTTACAGTTAGAGAACCCCCCGTTTGATTTTACCATGACCCCCAAATATAGGTATTCATTTACGATTTCGAGTAGCTGGCCACCTATGGTAAAGTTTGGGTTTTTCTTTAATTTACGTTTGGAAAGAATCATAACTTTAGTTTTTGTAGTATTTATTTCAAGCTTCCATTTAAGACAATAGTCATGAAATGCATTGCGTGATTGTTGCAAGGCTTCCGCTGACTCGGCCATTATAATTATGTCATCTGCGTATAGTAAAATAATAAGATAAAGATATAGATTAAAATTTTTGTATGCCAGTTTATTTAAACATGTTAAACCAATAATTCCATTTTCTTTCAGATATTCTTCTAAATCGTTTAAAAATATTGAAAATGAAAAGGTGAAAGATTTCCCCCTTGCCTTACACCAATGTTACTGAAAATAAAATTTGGGTTTGTACGATTATGATAGACAAATGATTTTATATCGTTATACATATTGTATATAATTTTAAAACATTTTCCGGATATGCCGCTCTTAAGAAGCTTAGTCCATAGACCAACGCGCCAAACCTTATCAAACGCTTGTTTAAAGTCAACATAACAGCAATATAGCTTTTTCTTTTGTGCAAATAGTATTTCTTTAATGAGGTAGAGGGAGAGGATATTGTCTAAGGTAGACCTATTTTCCTAAATCCAGTTTGGGATTCAGAAATGATTTCGTGCTTTTCTCACATTGAATAACAAATTTCGTTCGGCACATGAATGTTAGCTGCGTTTTCGTGTGGGCAACTATTTGAATATATAAATAGTACCACCAGTGACAAATCTTAATGAACATTGCCGCTTTTGTTCTGTATATTACTTACATTTAGAGCATTATATTGCCTCGTTGGCGTGATCAATGCGTGCTTAAATCAAGAATATTGTTCAGATTAACGGCGCCGGTATGATCTTGGGTCAGTTTTGTCCTTCCCTTGTTTTGGGATAGGAACCACGATCCCAGTTTTCCAAACTGAGGGCATTTTTCCAGAGCTCCATACGAGGTTGTAGAGATTGAGTAGCATTTGTTTACCCTCCTCTGGCATATTACGAAGCATGTCGTATTTCAGGCCGTCCTCACCTGGTGAGGAGCTTTTGCCTCTGCCAAGGGCTTGCTCAAGCTCCATTCTGTTGAAGGTTTTGTTGATGTCTCGGTTGTTAAGATCTTCGCATTTCCCTGAGCTGAACAGGTGATTGATATGCTCATCGACCTTTGTTTTGGTTGCTACAAAGTCATGGTCATGGTTATCATTGCTACTGGTTGCAATGAAGACTGTGGCAAGCACTTCAGCTTTTTCCTTGTCATTGGCGTGCTTTACCCCATTTGCTATGAGGGTGGGTAAGGGGTTTTTGGACTTGGTTTTTTCGCTGGCTATAGCTTTCGCTTTGCGCCATATTTGGCTTGAGGGTGTGAACCGAGTGATTTCAGAGCAGTATTGTCGCCAGTGATCGCGTTTTGCCTTTTTGATGGTTCTTGTTACCTTGGCATGGAGTCTCTTGTGTTCAACTAGGCGTTCAATGCTGAAGTTTCTCTTTAGTCTATTCCAGGCTGTTTTCTTGAGCTTTACTGCTTCTTGGCACTCGCTGTTCCACCAAGGCACGCGTTTGTGTTTGGGGTTACTGTCTGGCCTTGATTGGGGGATGGCTGAGTTGGCAGCCTTGTAGAGAATCCCAATACATTGCTCATAATATTCCTCGGTGCTGGTACTAGTGATTGGTGTCTCCAGCTCCATGGCCATTATGTGCTTGTATTCGGTCCAGTTGGCCTTTTTCAGATTCCAATTGTTCCTGTGCAGTGGCGCCTCGTTCTTGCTCTGTAGGCTTCCTATCTGTATTTTGATAGGGAGGTGGTCGCTGCCGAGGAGCTGGTCTTGGATGTCCCAGCTGGGGGTTGGTCGAAAGCCAGGTCTTATGAGGCAAAGGTCCAAGACCGACCATTCCCCATCACTAGAGTTATATCTGGTGGGTCTCTGGTCATTTAGTAGGCACAGGTTGTAGTTATCAATAACCTGTTCTAATATTCGGCCTTTGGGGTTCGTGGTTTTGCTCCCCCATAGGGCATGGTGGGAGTTGAAGTCGCCCAGAAGTATTGTTTCACCTTCTAGGCCTTCAAGGAGCTTGTCGTAGTCCGAGGAAGAGTGCAACCTGGGACTATAGACGTTTACAATATTAATAGTTTCGTGATTGATTTCTATTTCTATCATAAGGTGCTCTACGCTACTCTCACATTGTGGCAATCTTTTGTAGGAAAGATTACTTTTTATGAGGGTCGCTATGCCGCCGCGCCGCCTTCACCCCTAGAGGTGGTTGCAGATTCTGTGGTACGGTCTTGTCTTTCGACATTGTAGTTGTACCTTTTGAAATCCTGGTTGGGTTTCAGACGGGTTTCCTGTAGACATATAATGTCTGGGTGGTCATTTTCGTTGTGGAATGTGTTCCACAGTTCGTCAAGGTTGGTATTAGACCGGGTGCCTCGAACGTTCCATTGAAGAATTTTGACCCCCATGATTAGTTTGATGAGGAGCAAAGTTCTACGAATTTCGCAACGAGACCGTCGACATCGACCTTGTTCCTTGCTGCCTCGTTACCAATACAAACTGATGATATGATCGTCTCTATGATCAGTCGGAAAGTTTGGACATTTAGAACAATTTTATGCTCTCCAACAATCGGGGTGGGTCTTACCTCGCTCGTTGGTGTCCCTCTGGTGATCTCGGCCGGCAGGTCACTGCAGCTGCTAGTACTGCTAGTGGGGTTCACAGGTTTGATAACCTGTTTTTCCACTAGAGTTACCTCCAATGGGCCGATTGGTTCAGCCCTTTGGTTTCGGGACCTGCTCCTGCTTATGACTTTCAGCCCTTTGCAGGCGGGTTTTTTAGGCGTTTTTATTTGCCTTTTGGCCTGTTTACAGGCTTTGCTGGCCGGACTCCCAAGCGGGAGGGTGGGCGTGGCCGTCTCTATTGTGGGTGGCTCAGTAGGAGCCTCCTCCCCTTTTCCCTGGTGTCTCATCACTGAGCAGTCCCTCTTGGGGGTGGCCAGCTTCCTCCTTACGGATTCAGCCCTTTTCTGCCATGCTGTTCTTTCCAGAGGTGTGGCTGGTCCAGGTGCTGGTATTCCGGCTGGCTGTTCAGTTCCCCTGCTTGTTTGCTGGGTAACCCTCTTCTTGGCCTCCCCGTATGAGATCTGCTCTGTTGTTTTGACCTTGAGGATGTCCTTGGCTTTTTGCAAAGCCGGGCATCCGCGATATGCAGCACTGTGGTTACCCTTGCAATTTCTACAGTGGGGGTCTGCTGGCAGTCCTCGCGTTTGTGGTTCCCTCCACAGTTGACGCATGCGCTGGCTTTGGTCCTGCAGTGCTTTGCCACGTGACCCAGCAGGTGGCATTTGAAGCATCTGACGGGCTCTGGGATGTATGGTTTGACTTTGAAAGTCATCCATCCCAGTTTAACCTTACTTGGCAGTGCGTCTGAGTTGAAAACCAGTTTCACTGCATAAGTCGGTCTGGCTGTTCCGCCAATCCGGCCCACCCATTCCACTTTGCGTTCCCCCTGGGCATTCAGTTCTTCTTTTATGTCGTCATTCGTGAAGTCCCTAGGGACTCCCGATATGACACCTACCGCTTTACTTAGTCTGGTGTTTTTGGTGGTGTATTCTTCAATAGACACCACGTGGCTGCCTATCGTTGTGATTTTCAGCAGCTTCTGGAACTGCCATTCACTGCTGGAGGTTACCAAAACCTCCCCGTCCCTTTTGTCTAGGCCTGCCAGCATGCCCACCATGGCATACAGCAACCTATATATTACCATGCGGGTTAACCCCGCAAAATCATCTCCCGCGAGTCCCTTGACCCTGACCCTCCTTCCCTGGGTACCATCTCTCTGCCCCCCCCCCTTATGTCCCACCTCCCTCCCTTCCCTACTGGACGCACCACCCGGGGAACCCCCGCTCTGCGTGGTGGTTTGGTCTCTCCCTCCCGCTGGGGAGGCCCCCTTGTCCCGAGACCTCTTGCTGGGAGTGCCTTCCCTTTCTCCCACTTCCTCCCCCTCCTCTAACACCCCGACCATCCTCTTCCTTTTGGGGCCTGGTGTATCACCACCCTTCTTAGGGGTGCTTTGTGGTGTGTTCTGGAGATTGCTCTCCAGGATCACCACTTGCTGGGCCACCTGTTCGTGGGTGAACTCATCCATTGCCACTTCGTCATTGTCTTTGCCACCATTTGGCGCCGAGTTGGCTGTGTCCAGTTGACCACCACCAGTATCATGCGCCACTACAGGAAGCTGTTTGAGGACGTCAGCTTCCTCCATGTTGCTTACCCAACGGTGTGGATTATTTAGAAGGTAGTGTGTAGTAGGAAAATTTAGTAGGTACAGTATGAGAGATAGGATAGAATGCAGTAGGATTAATGTGTTAAGGAGATGAGTAGAGTAGGCTGTGAAAGGCGGAAGTGTAGAGAGAAGAGGTAGAATATGCCTAGTAAACGTTACCAGTAAATCAGTGCTGTGTCATCCCCTTCGGTAAAATTCGCGAAAATTCCAAGTAAGCACTGAAAGGAAGATTTCAAAAAAAAGAAATTTTTTTTTCTTTCGAAAATTGGTGTCGAAACCGATCAAGTCTAGCACTAATGGCCGACAAATGCGGCTGTTTGAATGGCGAAAAATCTAGTGTTTTAAAGCACGCAGACGAACATCCAAAAGAAAATTGATCAAAAAGGTTTAAACAGGTTTTAAAATTACGAAAGTTATTAAAATAATTTAATAACAATACCTTGTAGTTACGACTCGGGGAGCACAGCAAATAAACGTAAAAATAAAAAGCTTTGTTTTCGAAAATTGGCGCCAAATAGAAACGAACAAGACAACACTAATGGCCGACAAGAACAACGATTTTACTGGTGGAAAAGCTAGTGCTTGATGCACGCGAACGAACCTCAAACGGAAAATGTTTAAAATAGTTTAAAGAAAGGAACTATCGAATAACACTGTTCTTTAAACTCTAGTCTCACTTAAGCAATCTAATTTTGTCGCAAACGCAATAATGGACGCAATTTACACTAATCTAAAACACGTCTATCATCAACGAACGCACATTTTTGTGTCTCCCTGACGAGCTGTCTATGCAAAGTCATGGAGAGGATGATCAAAAACCGTCTAGAACATGAGTTCGAACATAACGGTCTACTCCACCCCTGGCAGAGCGGCTTCAGAAAGGGCAGACGCACTACGGACCACCTAGTCAGATTGACTGAGGCAGCCAAGAAAGCCCTAGATGCGGGAAGAGGAAACACAACAATAGGAGTTTTCTTAGACGTCGAGAAAGCCTTCGATATGATGTGGCGAAACGGAGTCCTAAAAAAGCTCTATGACTTTGGTTACCGTGGCCGCATCCTATTCTGGATACGAGATTTTCTCGAGAACAGAAGGATTAGCGTCCGCGTTAATGGGCAAATGTCTAGGGAACAAACACTGGAAAACGGCACCCCGCAGGGTGGGGTAATAAGTCCCCTACTGTTCAATATCATGATGAGTGATCTACCCAAAGACATTGAAAAAGACCATGCACTGGGTCCCAACGCAATAGGCGGGTCTATTTTTGCTGATGACACAGCACTGTGGAACAAATATGCGAAGATAGACCGTGCACGTAAGACCATGCAGAAAGTTCTGGACATAGTCTCACGGTGGTGCAAAAAAAATGGTTTCAAACTGTCTGCGGAAAAAACAATTCAAATCAACTTTACCAATGTTAAATACACAGGCCATGATGCAAATCTGTACCTCAATGGACAGAAAGTCAAGACATGTGCTGAAGCCAAATTCCTGGGACCAACATTTGACGGAAAGCTCACATGGAAACCCCACATCAAGAGTCTGAGGGAGAGATGCTTCAAGCAATTAAATCTCCTTCGCTCATTAACAAAGCACACCTGCGGTGCAGACCTGCCGAGCATGCTTATGCTATACCGTGGCCTAATCCTGTCAAGGATAGACTATGGATGCGAAGCATACGCCACGGCGAGAATGTCACTGTTAGAAACCATTGACACCCTCTAAACAAAATGCCTGGGCATTTGCTGTGGTGCCTCACAGAGTAGCCCTTGAGACGCAATCAACGTAGAGTGTGGAGAAATCCCATTAGATCTGCGAACAGAGGAACAGCTTCTCAAATTCTGGACATACCTACAAAGCTCTGCACCCACACACCCTACCAGGGAGGTATGTTTACCATGCAAGGAGCACCTAAGACACAAGGTACTGCCCAAAATGACCAAAAAGACCAACCCACCAGGCCTGTTAATGACAGAGCTCGCCAGTGCCACTGAACTGGTAAACGTCGAAATACAAAGCTCAAGGCCGGCTCCTGACCCGCCATGGCTACTTCCGCAGATCAAGGCGCATGACAGCCTATCCTCACAGATAAGCAAGAAAGATCAACCAGCGCTAATCAAGAGCTATGCTCTGGAAAACATTGACAACAGATGGAAGGATCACAGAAAAATCTATACCGACGCCTCCAAAATGCCCAACTCCGGCGAATGCGGAGCAGGAGTAGTCATAGGCGACCAGGAAGAAGTCCTCAAGTACAAGCTCCCGAATCACCTGTCAATATTCACAGCCGAACTGGTGGCAATTAAAAAGGCTCTAGAATGGATTAAAACAGCTAATCCAGGCAAATACGTTATACTCACAGACTCACTAAGCTCGGTGAAGAGCTTCAAATCTAGCAGCAGCAAGAGCAGGGACAACCTAATCAAGGAAATCCGGCAGCTGTATGCAACTGTGGTGACTGACAACAAATCAGTGGACATCGACTGGGTCCCAAGCCATGTTGACATTAAAGGCAATGAACAGGCGGACGAGGCAGCCAAGCAAGCGCTCAAAGATGGAACTATGACCAGCATAGGACTCTCAAAGTCCGAAGCAAACGCCCTGGTCAAAAGGCACATCAACAACAAATGGCAAAGACAATGGGACGAAAGCACAACCGGCAGATCCCTGTACAGAGTCGTCCCAGGAGTCAAACACAAATACCAAAACCACATCCCAGGACGCCAAGGCGGCGTTGTATTACGCCACATCAGAATGGGTCGGATCAGCGTTAACCAGATACGAAAAAAACTCAACCTGTCAGACACAGACCAATGTGAGGCCTGCAAGGAGACTGAAACTCTAGACCACTTCTTCCTACGGTGCACTGAATATACAGACATTAGAAAGGAACTCATCAATACGCTGAGAAAGGGAAACCTCAATCTTGACCCTATAGAAGACATTATAGCGATGCGTGACCGACAGATCAACCACGAATTAATCAAGTTCGTGCTTGCATCGGACAAACACATCACATAATCAGAACACATTCTGATTAGCCCAGGACACCGACCGAAACAACAACTGAGACAACCCTCATGAGGTGTCAGGTCCGAAACGCAAATCACTTCCCGTAGGCGCATGAGGTGTCAGGTCCGAGGGGAATCACATCACACTGTTTCCCCTAGGCGCATGAGGTGTCAGGTCCGAGGTGAAATACGTGTGGGCGAATGATTTGCTGTGTGCATGGCCTATACAGTATGTTATCTGTGATGTCAAAAAAAGCAAACACGTGAGATGGCGCAAGAAGCACTCTTCTGCGGCCTCTACGACCCCGGCCTGTCCCGCAGCATTTACTGCCTTCCAATCCCCGGCCTCTCCTGCGGCATTTAGTGCCTTCCCACCATCGACCCCTACGGCCATTGCAGCATCTACTGCCACCCCACCACCGACCCCTATGGTCACTGCAGCAGTTACTGCCTCACCACCCTCGTGAGGTGTCAGGTCCGAGGAGTAACGCAAATCACTTCCCCTAGGCGCATGAGGTGTCAGGTCCGAGGGGAATCGCATCACACTTTTTCCCCTAGGCGCATGAGGTGTCAGGTCCGAGGGGAAATACGTGTAAGCGAATGATTTGCTGTATGCATGGCCTATATAGTATGTTACTTGTGATGACATTCTATGAATTGTTATTAAATTCTTGAAAACTTTTTACCTGGCTTGACTTTTCCACTTAAGGATCGTGAGATTGTCATGAATGATGACCCAGAGTATGTGAGTACATGCCCCAAAACACCTGTCCACAATGTCTGTCTTCTCCTTCTTTTTCTTTCAGCATTGTTCCCCTCCTTTTCTTTCAGATCCAGAGCTGGAGCTGGAGCTAAAATGCAGCAACGAACACAACAATGACAGACGTCAGAAAGACAGATGGAAGACTGGAATGGACAACAGAACAACAGATGGGCCTGCCTGCTGGCGGAACGCGAGGAAAATGGACGTGTGTCCATCTCATTCGTGGCCCATAGGCAGGTATGCTGGTCTGTCGAACGGACTGACAAACCAAACAACAAATGGACAGACTGACTGCCAACTCTGGGCACAGCAAGCTGCTGGAGTACGCTTAAGCAATGTACTTGGCCCCACTTGCTCAGTCTTCTCGGATGGGACTTTAAATTGAGGTCCCGTCATACAGTGCCCATCACTGTGCGAACGTGAGCTAGGGTTAGGTAGGGAAAAAAAATCTCGGCATAATCAAAGTAAACCGGATGCTGAATGGATTCGTCCTCGGATGGAACCACACAACATACGGATTACAAAAGCAAAACAAAATTGTTAGAATTAGAATCTTTCGGACCTTTCGATGGGACTATGGAGGGATGTAACCCGGATGACTGATCGAGTTCGTCCTCGGACGGACACAGTCACCATACTGGCTACCTAACCAATCAAAATCAAACAAGTGCGCGCTGGTGCCTGCTCGGATGATGGCCAGAAGAGCAAATGGGTCCCAGGACCCGAAAGACCCCACAACCCAACCTCCCCACTCCCCCCAAAGGGGCCGGTGAGGTCTCTGACCTAAAGCCCCGCCCGCCCCCCCCCCCGGGTGCATCAGGTCATAAGACCGTACGCACCTACTCCCCCTCCCCCGACCCAGCACCTACCCCATCCCTTCCCCACCCCAGTTAGGTCCAAGTTAGGCCATCGCCATCACCCACGCCCAAGCACGAGGAGCAACAGAAAAGCCATGGACAAGAACAGCAACATGAGACAAAATCGAGAGACAACGATCAACACACACACACACACACACACACACACACACACACACACACACACACACACACACACACACACACACACACACACACACACACACACACACACACACACACACACACACACACACACACACACACACACACACACACACACACACACACACACACACACACACACACACACACACACACACACACACACACACACACACACACACACACACACACACACACACACACACACACACACACACACACACACACACACACACACACACACACACACACACACACACACACACACACACACACACACACACACACACACACACACACACACACACACACACACACACACACACACACACACACACACACACACACACACACACACACACACACACACACACACACACACACACACACACACACACACACACACACACACACACACACACACACACACACACACACACACA
This sequence comes from Chaetoderma sp. LZ-2023a, assembly GCA_034401795.1. Lineage (NCBI taxonomy): Eukaryota > Metazoa > Mollusca > Caudofoveata > Chaetodermatida > Chaetodermatidae > Chaetoderma > Chaetoderma sp. LZ-2023a. Next base: position 16,959,600 of record CM067370.1, read on the forward strand.
CACACACACACACACACACACACACACACACACACACACACACACACACACACACACACACACACACACACACACACACACACACACACACACACACACACACACACACACACACACACACACACACACACACACACACACACACACACACACACACACACACACACACACACACACACACACACACACACACACACACACACACACACACACACACACACACACACACACACACACACACACACACACACACACACACACACACACACACACACACACACACACACACACACACACACACACACACACACACACACACACACACACACACACACACACACACACACACACACACACACACACACACACACAGATTAACGGCGCGTGATATAGTCAAGCAGCTTTAAATAAAAAGTCGTTTCTACAGTGTCTGTGAGATATTTCAATACAGGCATTGTACTGGTCATTGTACTATCTTCATTCTACCATCCTCCTGTCTTAGCGTCCTGTCTTAACAAGATCACAAACGTGACGAAAGATGAATTTATCTTCATTAGGTGCGAGAATATGAGGTGGTGGGGACGGAATCCTGGGCTCACCCATTTACAATTCGGACGACATTACAGATCGCTCTGTAGCAGGAAATAGTGCTTTCCGGTCCCTCTGAAAGCTGTAGATTATGTGGCTCTAATATTCCCATGAAAGTCACGTGCATGGGTCTCCATAATGCTACACAACTGTGACGGTTGAGCAGCTCCAGGGATGCTCGCAATCACAGATATTTGCGAGCCATCTCAAACCACCTCTGGGCACACAGCCTAATCTCAAATTAGCACGTTACAAAATGCACTATAATGCACCACCACCACCACCTCCTCCTCCTCCTCCTCCTCCTCCTCCTCCTCCTCCTCCTCCTCCTCCTCCTTCTTTTCATCCTCTTCCTCTTTCTCCTCATTTTGGTCCCTCTCACTCCTCTCCTCCTCTTCCCGCCCCTCGCCATCCTCATCCGACACCTATCCTCCTCCTCCCGCTTCTCCTTCGCCACCTCACCCTCCTCTCTCTCTCCTCCTTGTTCTCTTCCTCCTCCTCCGCCTCCTCTGCTCATCCGCCTCTTCTTCTCATCCTCTTCCTCTTTTGGCTCCTATTCCGGTCCGTCCCACTCCTCCTCCTCCTCCTCCTCCTCCTCCTCCTCCTCATCCTCCTCCTCCTCTTCCTCATACGGTACCTCCTCTCCTCTTCCTCCTCCTCCTCGCGCTCCCCCTCCTCCTCCTCCGCCACCCCACCCTCCTCCCTCTCCTCCTCCTCCTCCTCCTTCTCCTTCTCTGCCTCTTCTGCTCATCCGCCTCGTCTTCTTTTTTTAAACTGGCACGCTTATTTAGTGTTATGTTAGGTGTAAATCTATGCTTTATGAACGTTCATTTGTACAGCAGTTGTTCAAATATCTGCCATGCTATCGGATTCTTCTTATGCGTTACTTGTATTGTAGACCCCTTCTATCTTGTCTAGGAGAATCGCAAGCGGGCACTTTAAAAATTCTACTGATGTACGGAGCTTAGATTTCGGTCATTTACATAGCGTTATATAATTCCCACCGTCAGAATTGGCTTAGATTTCGGTCATTTACATAGCGTTATATAATTCCCACCGTCAGAATTGGCTTAGATTTCGGTCATTTACATAGCGTTATATAATTCCCACCGTCAGAATTGGCTAGATTTCTGTCATTTACATAGCGTTATATAATTCCCACCGTCAGAATTGGCTTAGATTTCGGTCATTTACATAGCGTTATATAATTCCCACCGTCAGAATTGGCTTAGATTTGGGTCATTTACCTAGCGTGATATAATTGCCACCGTCAGAATTGGCTTAGATTTCGGTCATTTACATAGCGTTATATAATTGCCACCGTCAGAATTGGCTTAGATTTCGGTCATTTACATAGCGTTATATAATTCCCACCGTCAGAATTGGCTAGATTTCGGTCATTTACATAGCGTTATATAATTGCCACCGTCAGAATTGGCTTAGATTTCGGTCATTTACATAGCGTTATATAATTCCCACCGCCAGAATTGGCTTAGATTTCGGTCATTTACATAGCGTTATATAATTGCCACCGTCAGAATTGGATTAGATTTCGGTCATTTACATAGCGTTATATAATTCCCACCGTCAGAATTGGCTTAGATTTCGGTCATTTACATAGCGTTATATAATTCCCACCGTCAGAATTGGCTTAGATTTCGGTCATTTACATAGCGTTATATAATTCCCACCGTCAGAATTGGCGCTAGATTTGGTTTTGGTCATATGCTAGTTCTTCTTCGCCATAAATCTACTGACAGAAATTCTTTTTGCAATTTTACCGAGGTCATTTAATAGATTGACTGGACTGGTTAAATGAAAAGAACAGTAAAAACAGAAATAAATAAGAACCATTTATGTCACTCCAGCGGGAATCAATTACTGACGCATCTCGACCTATGAGCTCTGGTGTAGGCCGAGCGAATAGATGATATCCGGGATAGCCGGTCACATAAGCTCAGTTATATTCGCGTTAACCTACTTCCTACAGGTAAAATACTGTCTAGTGTTAACTTAATTTGACTGAACGCCGTTGTTTCCAGAGACACGTTCAGTCACACGAATTTCAAAATATTCAGTGGATATCATATAGCGACCTTGGAAACCAGCAGTGTAGTTTGAAATCATGTTGAGCAAACTTGTTACTTCCACATGAAAAATTGACTTTCAAATATACCGTTTTCAAAAGGATCAATAGTGAATTATCAGTAGTGAGTTAATAGCTCTACACGGGCGCCTATAGAGAATACTATTCATACCGCTTACAAAACTATAGTCAGGTGTGGTTTCGTTATCTTTAATCTTCGAATGAATGCCCTGGCGTTCCTCCGAGATAATGCAGTGTTGCTGAACGCATTTAGGCGCTTACGTCGCTACATAAAATATATGTGCTGGAAACAGTAAAAGCTGCAGTAAATGAGGATAGCGGATAACTGGGGCTTATTGCTTTTCCTAACTACTTTATTGGATTATATCGGTGAAGAATATTGAATGATTCTGGAATGTGTTTGCATAGCGTATTCTAACGCACACATTGTGATGCATGTAATCCACAGTTCTTAGTACGTACGACGGTAAAGCACCGTCTAAAGACGTTCAAGGCCATAGATAACAATAGAGACATCCACATACAGGGAATATTTCATAATCAATAAGAAGGGTCAGTTTGAGAGGTCGGGGGCATGGGCTTTCCGTTTTTTACATATTATAGGTGCTTCTTGCAAAATAACATTATGGAATCTAAACTGACCATTGGCGATAACGCGTGCACACCTGCCTTCCTATCTGTCTGTTTGTCTGCGTGCCTATCTGCCTGCCTGCCTGCATGTATGCCTGTGTGTGCGTGCGCGCTTGTGTGCATGGGTGGGTACACGTGGTGGCGGTATTATATAAAGTTATGCACGTTAATGTGTTTCTACTTCTCAATAACAAACAGTGACAGCTGGTCCTAGATGGCAGATTAAGAGATGACCACATCAAGGATCGATCTACCATTATATGAAACTGTTCTTATCTCGAGACTGGGTCTCTTTGATCGTCTCAATTCTGAACTATCAGTATTATGCTTTCGAATCAGCAACACAAGTAAGACGTGGAATATTTTAAGCTAGTTTGACTGGAATGGTGCTTGTTGTATTTCGTCTGCAAGAATGCAATGGTTACCGATGTGTGTATTCCTGAGCGATTGGTGGATGTATTCCCAAAGCTCCTTTGATTTAATATGGCACGTGTTCTGATAGGTCAAGTGTTACACAAACAATAATCAATTTGATACGAGTTATGAAGAACAAAGTCTTTAAGGGCCTAGCTTTAATAGTAGACATGCTACCAGGCACTAGTAATTTCTGATTGAAAAAGCTTTCACGAGACATTACACGATTTCCATGGAAAATGGCTACCATCAGAACGCGAATAAACCGTATTATTACTAGAGAGATAAAGCTTCTCTGCTGCATGACGGCGAGGGTCCAAATGTGGTAATCAGGCATGACATTTTGGACAATGGGAGATGGTATTAGCTCGGTTTAGCTCAACTGATATGTCTATCTGTTCAGCTAAAGCGACCATTCCAACTGCCGTCCGGCGTCCATTTGTCCGCCCATCTGTCTGTCGGTATGCCTCTCCGCCTGCGTCTCTACAGTGGTGACACATTTCTTATTTGCCTCACAAATTTAGAGCAGACCTAGCCAACATGTCCGTATCAGCATTTATTATCTGCATTGCAAAAATTAAGCTGATGTTATGAAAAGTTGCCAGAGTTATGACCCTTGACTACTCTCCCAAGTATGGATCCCAATTGGGAAGCGGCATATTGCATCTCAGTTATTATGTGTGTATTTAAACGTGTACATGTACGCTATGGGGGCTGTATATGTATGTATTTAATAATTGCATGTAATAATGTCAGATCCAAGGCTTGTATTTGAAGACAGGGAAGCAGCATGTGTGATAGACATGTTCCTATTTCAGCCACACGCATTAGGAACATTGTTTCTGTCCCAATTACTAAGTTAGAGATGATGTTACCATGTCATGCAATGGGAGGCCGTTTTGGATAACGAAAAAAACTGTTAACATAATAAATGCTTTTTTGCATTTTCAAGCTTATAGCGCTGATATATAGGCATAGTCTGGATTATTTCACATATCCATGTCGTAAGCGACTATAAGGCCAACACTCAATATATCCCAATATTGTGTGTTTGGTGCAGTTTCTGCGAAAATTGGATAGCGTAATAAACATCCTTAACAACGGCTCACAGGATTGGATATTTTGATAGCGTAATAAACATCCTTAACGAGGTCTCACAGGATTGAATATTTTGATATTTTTTAAAGCTCAAAAAAGTTATCTGACTTCAGGCTATTGTTCACATATATACCAATGCAATTCTTGTGCCATTGGTGAATGTAGTTCGGATCGACCTGTCAGGTGCCGGCTGTGCCAGCTAAGCTGGGCACGTGCCGCCCGTCCCGGATTTGTTCCCTGAACACGCCCCCCTGGGTAGAGCTATAAGCGTATATGAGCCTATGGGAGAGATCGCGTCGTAAAAACGACTAAGTTCGTTAAAGCGCGTAGCGCGCAGGCGTGCGCTTAACTCTGTTTTGACAAAGCGCGTATTTCATGACCAAGATAGGATGGCGCTTTTAGTGTACCGAGTAGGTACTATGTAATCCTTTATAATTACTTGTTCCCGCCGAATCTGGCATCAATCAAGACTGAGTTATCCACGGAATACCCCTTTGATTATCTTTAAAATAACCACGTGTACGCAGAAATTCTAGAATGTTCTAGAACATTCAACCGCGTCATTATTAGCTGCGCGCTGATTGGCTATTGCTCAACCAATGATTGGTTGAAGCCTGCCCCGATGACGTCACGAGTAGTATAAAAGGAGATGAAATTCAGAACTCCAGAGCATCCTCGGCCAGGGGCCGACTAGGTTGGATCTGTTACAGCTACTATCAGCGAGACGGGTATTAAATAGATCACCTCGGTCTCCGTCAGTTTCTCTCTCGTAGCCAACAGCAGCAACCCAACCCACAGCACCTAAAGCAATTTTGTATCTCCCGATTATTCGGGAGAATTTTTTGGAACTTTTGAATATTGTTCACGACTAAATAAAGAACTAACTCGGAACACAAACTTGCGGTGAGGCCTTTCCCGGCCTGGAATGTGAATCTACAGATGTAGAGGCAGCGATGTTCTTTGGTGGATGACTCGCCGGATCTGTTGGTCACGCCAAAAAGTGGTTATTCAACCTCCCCAGCACTGATGTCGTGCAGGTTTATTTAAACTTTTTGACTGCAGCAAGTAAACGGTACGTCTTAAGAGCTAACTGACGTACCCCGCACCGCTTAATTATGTATCTTCATCCGTCTTCAACAACCCCCACTTATGAACGGGTTGTTCTTAACTTCCATCCGTACCATCGGTGTACTGGAACTTTCTTCCTAGCAGTACTGTTATTGTATCACTTACTGACTGCTCGTTAGACATTCTTATATTGTGATTACCGTCCTGAGTTCGATCCGCTCCCGTCCTGGACTGCATGCGGGAATCCTATTTGCGGGAACTGACATGCGGGAACTTTCCAGCCTCCAGAGAATGCGTCAACTCAAGTCACACCAAGGATGACGTATCAATTTCAGTAACACGATAACCCGTCATTAAGGATGGCTACCGATTATTCAAGTAACTATGCTTAACATCTTTAATTATTCCGTTAATTACAACTTTGATGATTATACTTTATGTATGTAAACGGTCCCGATGACTAAAAGGAACCGTAACGGTCTTAGGACCGCTAGTTATAATTTCATTATCTGTTTATAGTTATTCTTATTTTACTGTAAGGTGTTTTTACTAACCGTACCATAGTAGGTCCAACAACCTGTGCTATGTGTATTATTCTAATCATTTCACATTGTATTATTTGTACTGGTTAGTTTTATATATGGCAAGCAGCCATTCGTTCATATGTTTTGTTTATTTGCAGAAAACACTATACAGCAACATTTATATATGCATCACGTTCTCCCACCACCAACAATTTCTCACTGAGGTCGCTGTCCGTGCTATAACTCTGTTTATCCCGACATGCTACCGACTAAGGTGGAAATACACTGCTGCGTGTGCGTGAGCGTGCGTGAGGTCGCGTGCCTACACGCATGCGTGAAAGTGAATACATTGCTGCGTAAGATATATATCTTAAGTTATATCCACGACTAGCCCAATTGCATTCCATGTGTTCCTTGCTAATTGCTGATCTTTGTGGCGCTTATCAATAGAATTGTACAAGAAACTTTTTTCCCTAACAAATTCGATCAATTTTTCGGTGATGTTGTCGTCTAGCTCTCCTTTCTTGCCCATTTTGTCAAAATTAGAGAATTTGATGTGATTTGCTATGATATGATCTAGAGAAAACATGTGCTCGCGAAATGTTGTGGATTTCACGTGCGTGAACTCATGCACGCGCGCAGGCTTTGCACGCTCATAGGAGCGTGAAAAATGCCGCAATCGCAACACGCACACGAAACACGCGCACGTACACGCAGCAATCTATTATGCTCCTACTTGTTTCTATGATATTCATTGAAACGCACCCGCACACGCAACACGGACACGCAACACGCACGCGTACACGCACTCGGTGTATTTCCACGCCTTTCTATTCAGCTCGATATGATAGGTTTAATATGATTAAAGACAATTTCTTCGTCAAGAGAAACATAGTGTACGCCTCTTTTCCGGTAGTTGCGATAATCTAGCCCTGCACTCCGGCAAGGTCGTGTAAAATTGGCCAACATACCTATTGGGCCTCATATATATATATTTATAAGTTATTGTCTCTCCTCATGTTCCACTAAGCCTTATGGCTTCTTAATTGTTTGGATGTCCCTATCCGTACCATGGACTGCTCCGACCCTGGGAAACCCTGATGGCCAGGGTGTGGTGTCACATACATTTCCCGTGTATCTTCGGATACCTAGTAGTTAGTTATCCTTGCCAATGTAGGAAGCACTGCGAAAACATATTATAATTATTAATTTCTTTTTCACCTTCTAAGAAAGTATCCTCGGCACCGCAGTGCATAACTGGGCAACGTGCGCTTAAACCTAACATCAGGTTAAAAAGGTTAGCCCCATAGGACCTGGTGACAGATACGCATCCCCACCGAATTTTGTAAGAATGTCTGGGCAAGATGTTAGGATTTGCCACGCCCTCACGAAAAAGGACATTCACGGTGGGTATTCGTCTCTCTTACCCCACCATAACGATAGATAAGTTGCCTAAACTTGCGTTTGTGAAAAGTAACCATTGTCCTGTGACGTTTTATGTGGTTATGGAGCAAGGATTCAGTGACGACGGCCCACGCGAGGCTACTACTTCTCACCAGAAACTAGCACCAGGAGTAGTGCCTGCGTGAGGTACATAGCTTTTCGACACTATAAAAGATGATTTTCTTTCCTTTCAGCTTAGAGGTATAATAGCTTATATTAAGTTAATTAGTGATCTCGTGTACGGGTGCCTCCCTTGCAGGGATACCTCTGCGGACCTGCGAGTCTGTGTGGTACCTCCGGGTACCTCCGGGAGTCCCGCATTTAAAAGTTTATCAGGCTGTCTCTATGTCTTGTATTTTCGTATGCGCATTTTATTATCTAGCATACTTGACGGTCTGTTTAGGTAAAACTATTGTATAGACTTATTTTAGTTAGGTCACCAAATAAAATCTTGTAAGTCCATAGATCACGAAATTGCTATGGACAGGCATACCGGTGACACAAATTCTTGGAATGAGACCGGTGTGTTTAATGTTCGCGACAATGGTCGCACGGCCCCACCAGAACGATTGAGTTCCACCGCCTTAGGAACCGGTCCTTGATACCCGTAGGGCAGTATCGCATGGGATCCGTAACCCCGAGACCGGGAGTTAGCCAACATCATCACTCGTCGTGTACATGCGACGCGGCGAGTCGACACTACACACCGGAACGTCCCGACACTACCCCGCGAGCTACAAGAACATAAAAAACAGTCATAAATACATAACGCAATAAACAGCATCTTCGCGGACACTGCCTACTGACTAGAAAGTAGCTTAAACTCAGCAGTCCGACAGCTAAATTGTAAATTCACTAAATACCTGCCATTCAAACACTTAATATCGGACCGTTGCCACTTTCGTAACAAACATACGTCATCAAATAGTGACGTCAACTAACATGCGTATTTAATTATGACGCAAGATGCCTGAGTGACAGATCGGATCTCTCCATTGTAGAGGTATACTATTGATTTTATAGATATTTATTTGCCACAATAGGCCATAGGCCCTTGAGTGTAACAACTCAAATACATATATTCAGGGAAAAACCATACAATAATTAATACAGATGTTTAGTAATAATTTATGATTTAAAGTACATTGATAATTTACCTTTAACAAGCCACCAGCCCACATATGAATAGTAATCGCCCCTAAATACTCCCAACCCCTCCCCTGATCAACCGGCGACAATGCTCAATTCAATGTTGAATATTTTAAAACTAGTTCGACTGTTTACTTTCTCCTAGTACCATTTTCAGGTGTACGAATTGTATTGTAAATAAATTCTGCAGCTTAATGACTGTTGAATATTTGAGTCTGAATTGAAACTAATTTGACTGTGGAAATTGATCGATTTACTTTCTCCTAGTGATATTTTCAAATGGACGAATTGTATGTCATTGATAAATTTGCAGTTTAATGACTGTTGAATATATTGAAACTAATTTGACTTGTGATAATTTTCAACCTACTTTGTTCTTGTGGCATTTTCAAGTGTACGACTGGATATCATTAGTGTTTGAATGTCTAAGGTGAACGATCACGGCTTACACTGTACTAGACAACGCAATAATAGAGCAGCGCTTTTAATCAGTACTCACTCGCTGGTGTTTAAGTGTGCATAACTTGAAAGTTAGTAACCCTCGCTGCTGTTAAGTGCGCGGAACCGAAAAGTGAGCAACCATCGAACCCACATACCTGCAATCTGCACTCACAGGTACCATTTACTGAAGCCTCCACCAATGTGTGTTTCGTTCATATCGTTCATATCGGCTCACGTAATGGAGTAGGAGTAGAACAGAAACGGATTGTGTATTCGTCTAAGTGGCATGACAACCAATGATTTGTTGTTAAATATGGTGGGCTTCTGGGCTATTTGATGTGAATAGGTGTCCATGTTGTGCATATAGGGCCTACACAGAACAGACAATATGTCGCCAATATGTGCTTGAATGGCATGCGAAGCTGATGCTTGACTATAGTTACCCACTCCCACAGAGTTATAGAACAGATTGCATAGGTTATCCAAGGCGCACACCCGTCATATTTGTCAACTCAACAACCACTCTTCGAGCGCTAATAGAGACAGATCTGGAACGCACTTGGATATAAGAAGCAGTATAGTAATATCTAATGACCTAGAGTCTCGGTCTTCTCGGATGGGACTTTAAATTGAGGTCCCGTCATACAGTGCCCATCACTGTGTGAACATGAGCTAGGGTTAGGTAGGCAAGAAATTTCGGCATAATCAATGTAAACCGGATGCTGAATGGATTCGTCCTCGGATGGAACCACGCAACATACGGATTACAAAATCAAAACAAAATTGCTAGAATTAGAATCTTTCGGACTTTTCGATGGGACTATGGAGGGATGCAACCCGGATGACTGATCGAGTTCGTCCTCGGACGGACACAGTCACCATACGGGCTACCTAATCAATCAAAATCAAACAAGTGCGCGCTGGTGCCTGCTCGGATGATGGTAAGAAGAGCAAATGGGTCCCAGGACCCGAAAGACCCCACACCCCAACCTCCCCACTCCCTCCAAAGGGGCCGGGAGGTCTCTGACCTAAAGCCCCCCCCCCTTGGGTACATCAGGTCATAAGACCGTACGCACCTACTACCACCCCCCCCCCCCCGACCCAGCACCTACCCCATCCCTTCCCCACCCCCGTTAGGTCCAGGTTAGGCCATCCCCATCACCCACGCCCAAGCATGAGGAGCAACAGAAAAGCCATGGACAAGAACAGCAACATGAGACAAAATCGAGAGACAACGATCAACACACACACACACACACACACACACACACACACACACACACACACACACACACACACACACACACACACACACACACACACACACACACACACACACACACACACACACACACACACACACACACACACACACACACACACACACACACACACACACACACACACACACACACACACACACACACACACACACACACACACACACACACACACACACACACACACACACACACACACACACACACACACACACACACACACACACACACACACACACACACACACACACACACACACACACACACACACACCGACGTCACAAGAATTCACAAGAATTCAACAGAAACCATAAAAGCCAGGCGTGAGTCTAGACCCTAGCATTGGGAACTAGCATATAAACGCCTTAAATATTACAACACACACACATATCTAATGACCATATATCAACTGTATTTCTGTATAAAATATCTTGCCCGATGTCATCATGTTGAATACGTCCGTATTCAGGAATATTAAAATCTGTATAGGAAGCACCATAAATGACACACATTGAAGAATTTCGATCTCCGATTACACAAGATTATGACTACCACTACGACTACGGAAAGACCCGTGATGTTTAGAAGATTGCTGCGACAATCTATCTTTCCGACGCTGTAGCGGTACTATTGCTGGCTCGCCTCTTCCGATTTTATGAAGATATTTCTGTTAGCAATACGGGCCTATCTGACTTATCAAAGATGCGCAGGTAAGGCACGATGGTGTTTCGTGCTTCTGGAATAAAACACAACTACGACTAGCTACTTATATTATTACGGTTATTTATTGGCTATTATACTTATAACAATGTCGACTTTTACTGTCGAAAACAAAGGCTAAACTGTGAATATATTTCTGAATAATTACTAGATGGATTACTCCCAGCTCTACTGATCTGATATCCAATCTAACGTTACACTATTTGACTACTCAAATTCTATTATACGCTACTGCTATAATACGAGATAATGCTTCCTGCGAAATCACAGAGGTAGGCTCTTACCTACATGAATCAACGATCGTAAAAGATTAAAGATTTAAGAGACAAAGTGCCTCTTATATACAATTTACATTTTACTAACTTCTATACATATTACGATATATAGATCTATATATATCGTAATACATAGTTCCTGTTTCTTTCATCCTTCTAGGTAGACATAACCACAGCTTGATTGGCCCACACATTCTTGTACCCCAATCAACATCTGCTTATCTCTTCCTAGAAGCTCGTACCTATTTCTGTTGGTCGTTCTGACCAATCCCTGTTCGCCTATCTTTCGATTTCACTCTGAAACTTAGTTCTTTTTGTTTCTCTGCCACAGAGTCTGACTTGACTCTCATTGATTATGACGTCATCTCGACTAATCAAACTCTGGGCTTCTCTTCTAGGGATTCATTACTAAACATGTTATATCTACACACTAACTCTGGCAAAGCGGTTCTAGCTGGTTCTGATTTGATGCGATCTGTCAGCTAACTAACAACATTACGGAATGTGTTGTTGTAGCATGCCTTCCTTTGATTGACATATAGTTGATATACAAATTTCGATTGTGTTATTAATTCCTACAGGACGCTACAATGCCTCTGTCCTGTCCCTTGCCTATCGTGGATAAGCCTGTAGGAAATGAACGTTAATAAGCACATGAGCTGTATGATCTCATTGCCAGCTGGTGTTGTTGTACTTGCTTAAGGGAGTCGGAATGCCGACCGTCAACAACTACATGTCAGTCTGTTTCCTATAATTCTCTTGATTCCCATCGATTCGTATCTATTCTTACCACTCTATTATTTACTAAACTAACGGCCTAAATGACTGCTGAATTTCATAAAAGTGTATGCCGATCCCACAGCAACAACTTTTATCTTCAACTATTGACAGATATCATCAACTCAGAACCGTCGGTTTTATTCCAATCAATTCTAACTTCTAACTTATAATGATGAATATACTACTACAGTTTCAATCTGGTTTCTATCCTATTTCCGCAAAACTGTACCACTACTAGCACTGGTCAAAGTCAACCAGTGCATCCTACTACTACGTATCTAATTGCTACTGCTACTTATTCACTCAATTCAGTAGCTCACCTGGTATTTTCAAACATGAGAATTTCACTGAGGTCTTACTTGCAAATATAAGACGTCTACCGGGGTCATGACTTCCCATAAGACAATCCGATATCTACACATGCCCCTCAACCGAAGTTAATTAACCATCTCTTAAGGCCTTAAGACATTGATAATTAACTCGTTGTGCACTATCAACAACCAAACCACACTATACCAGGGCTACCCATAATTGACGTCCACAAGCTAACGGAGTCCTCCGTTAACACTTCAACAGCGAATCTATAATGACGATAAAACATATCTAAATGATCAATACAATGCTAAACAATAAAATAACTAACTACAAATCCTAATCCTACAGTCAAATCATTACAGGTCATATCACTGGCCATATTGACATCCACAATACATGTTATAACAATTAATACGTGGCACAATAATAAAGTTCGTGCCATAATTCCGTAAACACCTCGTGATCCATTATAGGCGTTAGGAAATACAATAATAACAAAACATAGCACTTATAATAAAGTTTGTGCTACAAAGATAAATCCTCGTATGATATATGAATGTTAGGATTGTCAATTACCACGTCTATCCAGTGGTCAGCCGTCGGGTCGATCACGGTCCTGGCAACAGCGTTAGGCGACGACCCAGCCGACATCCTCAGCGGCTCCGGTAGGGCTGCAGGTCTCCGGGGCCTTAGAGGGTGAATAGTCCGCGGCGCACTTCTCTGGGCCGCATGTGGCTTGCAATTAATCCATAACCACACGCGTGCAAATATACTGCACTTCCACATAATTACCACAATGATGAGCACCACAACGAAGGAGCCGGTAGAATATGACACAAACGACCGTACCCCCATGCCATCGACCATCGCTGGGTCGACCGCAGATAAAGGTGCTAGCGGCACGTACTTAGACTTCTGCAAATGGTCCCATTTTTGCATACTCAATTGATCAATTATCATTGACTGGTTCAATACCCCGGCCACATCCAACCGTGGCGTATCTATGGCCAGACTGATTCGAGCGTAAGTCCGACTATAAGACTGTACCGGCTCAAATCGCCAACCCTTGCCACTATAATCACATTCTCCAGACATCAGAGCAAACACACCATTCTTAACTACACACCGGTCCGTCAGTCGTCCGCCGCAGTGTACCTCGACAGTTTCCCCGAACGTTTGCAAAACCACGCCTATTTTCTTATTGGCAAATACTTTACTAGACGTTTCGTTGGACTCGGTCAGTCTAATATTACAGGTACTATCCATGGTATTTGTTAGCAGACTAACTATACACGGCACGTGGGTCCTATCGACCCTTAATTGCCCGTGACATACTCGAGGTTTATTCCCTTGGCACTCAGATGGTGTAAAATACCAACCCGTCTTAGTGTCAAGTCCAATACTGGTTCTAGCTATCAATACCTGCATATAGTAACCCCTCGTGACCAATGGTTCGGGCCACGAATGCAACCCATATTCTATGTACTGTCCTCCGTCGATTAAGGGTAAGGTAGCTACATAATGCAGTCTTTCGTCGTCCTTCCACAGGGGATATACTACTACGTTCCGGTAGTACCATTGGTAGGGACGGATTAACCGGTTGCCTACGCTGACCTGCTTAGCCACCTCGGCCAGGTCCATAGGGCTAAATAATTCCTCCGTTAACCTACCCAGTTCGAGCGAGGCCGTTTGCCTATGGAACTGAGCAGCAGCTTTCTGGTAACTAGATACCACATTCTCGGCTGCATCGACGAGGTGTCCAAGACGTACTAATGCATACAGCTCGGCCTGACGCTTTGCCTGTACTTTGAACAGTCGGCTAACATTGCCGGTCAATTCTACCAAACTGTCGGACACATCGTTGATCCTATCCACATTGGTGTCTATTGCTTTAAAAGCAAGTTTCACGTGAGATGCTAATTTGTTAGAGAAATGGACCAATCGGTTTACATTCCTCATCGCTTCCTTCACTACATCCCGGATCGCTTCTATGTCCCCGGATGTAGCAGTCCCAAATAAGGATGACGCTATGTCTCCCACAAAATTAAAGAGTCCACGCTTTCTTCTCCGAAGATTGCGTTTCCGCAAGGTCCGTTGTGTACCCATGGCAATCTTTCTTATGCCCTCAATACGACGTTGGAGTCCCAGAATGTCGTTGCCGCTTAACGAAGTCTTTTGACTGATATCCGCAACGAGAACACGAACTTGTATTAACTGGTCAAGAAATTCATCAGGTAAATACGGATGGTCTATGGACACCACTACCGTCCATTCCGCTCGTATTAAGGAAATTTCCTGATGACCGGTTATCATAACACCATTTGGTAATCTATGAATATCAGAATTCCGGAAGACACTATGTACTACACCTACTACTATCACTATCATACATAAACGTAATGTATACATGATGCTAGCCTTTGCTATGCTACTCATACAGCGATGATGAAGAGAGTAAAATTATCTCTGGCCACGTCGCCTTATAACCGCTTCGATACGACCGATGAAATCATCATATCGAGCACGGCCAAACGCGCCAATCCTGAGTCTCTTAGGGTCTGAGTAGACATCATGAGCGAGACTGCGCTTGCGCAGAAAGTAGGGATGAGATGGAAGCGTTTCCATTGGCTCATTGGCAGGCTCAGGTACATCCTCCGAGGTGTCCATCATTACAGTACGAGGAGTCACTTGGGTTTCCATTGGTGACTCATGGTTTCGGTGTTTGCTCGTACTAGGCTGATCTATACGTACATCCACCACTTTACCCACCTTGCGCATCTTTGGCTCCTCATCAGAAGCTGGTCGCTTCCTACGAGCCCTCTTACTCGAAGTCGCATCGGAGTCGTTTACCGGCAAAGGTTTGGACTCGGGTACTATCACTCGAGGGTGATGGCTAGCTTTCGTACCCTTAGCAGGGTTACGAATAGGGCGTGGTCGGACCTTGTCCCAACACATCTCTGAGTCAACTACACGTAGCTTAGATATATTAAGTACGCGTACTTTCCCAGATCTCTGATGTCGGACATGAGCCACGGGACCATTGATCTTAAAGATCTCGTACTCAGGGTCACTGCGAGAGGTCAATTTCATCCTCTCCTCAGCTTTTACGACCACTGAATCGCCAACCTTGTATTCACCAGCGTTGGCACGCTTGTTAATTTGTTCTCGGTGAACTTCTCGAGACTTAGCCGTTTCTCCACGAGCGCGCAGTAAGGCATTATTAAGACACGTAAGTCTTTCACCCAGATCCTGCGTGGCATCCAGTGAGACAGTTAACGGAAGCCTTGCACGACGACCATACGTCAGATAAAATGGCGTATATCCAGTCGTGGAGTGACGAGAGCTGCGGTATGCTGTTAAAGCCGCGCCCAGTTCGTCCTCCCATGCACGAGATTCATTATTAACACCTTTCTGGATCAGCTCCTTGAGCGTACGATTGAACCTCTCGGTATGTCCATTGGTTTGTGAATGGTATGGACTCGATCGTCTATGATCTATACCGTGTTCCTTAAATCGTTCCTCCAGACTATTTGAACAAAATTCTTTACCCTGATCTGTTATTAAGATTTCAGGGACACCATGACGAGCGATATACTCATTAAAGAACTTGTCTTCCACATTCTGAGATGTCTTGGCAGCAATTGGGTATGCTTCTGCCCATGCAGAACAGTGATCAATTATCGTCATGATATACACATAACCTCTGCTTGACTCCAACAGTGGACCGATCAAATCCATACCAATTATCTGACTTGGATAATTAGCCATGGGCATCTCACTGTATTGAGGCCGTGTAGTGACGGGTCGGTTGACCTGGCACGTTGTACACGTTTCAAGCATACGAACCACATCTTTCCTTAAAGACGTCCACACAAAAGAATCTCTTACCATACCGATGGTCTTTTTCAGACCTTGGTGACCAGCTCTCTCATGAGCCTTCCGGAGCACTTTCTCACGGAACAGGGTAGGTAATACAATTCTGGGATACTCAGCGTCCAACGCTGAGGGTGTCACTAAAGAATACAAAATACCGTTTTTGACCATATACTCCTCCGGTGTGTTCTTGAACAACTCCGGGTATTCCTTGGTCTGCTTGGTACGCAATTCGTCGTAGGGTATGTCATAAACCTCTAGAGGGACATGCGGTAACGCACCTTCGTCTACCTCAGGTATGACATAATCACCCGTGTCTAACGTGGCGACTTCCACCGGACGACGTAATCTGGACAGCATGTCCGCTCGAATATTCTTCGAGCCCTGGATGTATTCAATCTTACATCCGTACTCAGCAATCAGCACTGCCCAGCACTGCACCTTCGTGTTTTTCACATCACCCACAAACAAACTCTTTAGGGGTTTGTGGTCAGTGTACACGGTAAACTGCGCGCCAAATAGATATGGGCGGAGCTTCTTCAATGCATAGATCACAGCGTAAGCCTCCTTCTCTATTACGGGCCAATTAAGCTGACTGTCTTTAAGAGTAGAGCTTACATATTGAATTACTCGCTCTATACCCTTAGCATCGTCTTGTACCAGTATAGCACCAATAGCATAACTAGACGCATCAGTGTATAACTTATAAGGGGCATTTAAATTCGGATATGTGAGAACCGTCTCACTGCACAGCAAGTTCTGTAATTTCTTGAACGCTTGCTGTTCCTCCTTGCCCCACTCAAAACGCTTATATTTCTTTGTTAACTCTATTAAAGGCTTGGCAATTTCGGCATAGCCTTGCACACAGGATCTGTAATATCCGGTAGCTCCAAGGAAACTTCTTACTTCACCTACATCACGTGGTGGTGACATTTCCCTAATGACCTTGACCTTCTGAGCCTGAGGAGCTACTCCTTGTGCAGAAATGCGATATCCTAACAAGTCTACAGACTTACTGGCGAAATCACACTTCTTTTTCTTAACTTGTAAGTTATACTCTCTAATCTTGCGCATGACCTTACGCAAGTGATGTGCATGTTCTGTCGGATCTCGTGAATATACGACTATATCGTCGACAAAAACGTGCACATATTTTCCTACAAATTCCCGGAAAATGTCATTCATCGCCCTTTGAAATACGGCACCTGAATTGCAAAAACCGAACGGCATACGAATCCATTCGTATAAACCTTCGCTGCAGACGAACGCCGTCTTTTCTATGTCTTGGCTGGCCATTGGTATCTGCCAATATCCAGACTTCAAGTCCATAGTAGAAAAGATTGTTGTGCCTCGCATCGAGTCAAAAATATCAGATATATTCGGTAGCGGGTAATTGTCCTTACGGCATACCGAATTCAATTTCCTATAGTCAATACAAAACCGTGTGTCACCGTCCTTCTTAGGAACCAAAGTAATGGGCGACGCCCACGGGGATGACGATGGTCTTATGACGCCCGCATCAAGCATTTCTTTTACTTGGTTCTTGACCACATATTGCTTGGTTAGCGGTAGACGGTAGGCCTTCTGCCTTATAGGATAAGCATCTCCTGTCGGTACCGTACATTTCACTTTGGGGACCAATCCTAAAGTGTTTGGACGAGCCGTATCAAAGATATCCGCAAAGTCATCTATAACTTTGTCGATATCTTTATATCCGGTCGTTTCCTTACAACTCGCATTCACATATCGCAATTGTTCTCTATAGGGATATCTAAAGGGATATACCTGACCAAACCATACTACTACTTTGGTCCGATAGTCAATCTTTGCATTTCCCAAGTGCAAAGCATCCGCTCCAATCAAACATTCATGCCTCATACTCGCCACTACCGTACTGGGAATAGGCCGGGCATTCTCAAATTTGATTTGGGTTTCTCCCAAAAGTTCTATTGGGGCCCCATTTACTGCTAAGAGCATTCTTGCTCTTTTTAACGGCCTAGCATCTAACATGCTACGCCAAATATCCTTTCGAATTAAGGATGTGCTAGCACCCGTATCTACTAGAGCATGCAGGTACTCACCCTTATTCACAAGACCGTTTCTTTCTAATCTCGGACGGATCAGAAACCGCTCGGTCGGTGGCCTCACCAACGGTTTCCTCCGTCGCCATTTACCGGACTCCTTCGTCCGCTAACTACTCCTGCATACGAATTCCTCCTTCCGGATGAATCGCGTTCAGTCCCATATCGTCCATACTCGTCGGTGTTCTCACTCGTCAGAACGAACCCGTCCCTGTCCTCGTATTCGTCGGGGTCTCTCATCCGATTGGCTATGTCCCGCCGTACGTTGCGGGAACAGTCCCTCGGCGTCACTTCCTGTCTCAACTTCCTGTCACGATCTCCAACTTCGTCTATTTCCATGTCCAGGTCCCATTCTTCTACTCGTAGAAAATGTCCATCTTTCCCACACCGGAAGCACGTAACAGTATTGGGTCGGTTTTTGCCTTCTACAAACCCACCCCGGTTGTTATTACAGTCCCTGGCCATATGACCCTCCATACCGCACGTAAAACACACTAGGGGCGGTCTTTGTCCCCTTTGCTGTGGTTTCTGGGCTCTCTTCTGCCAGAGAGTTTGTCGGGGTGGTTGCGCTGCCTGGGTACAATCACTCTTATAGTGCCCTGTACGGCCACAATTATAACACGTGATGTGATCCGCACCTTTATTCCCGGTTACCCGTCTCGGTGCGGGTGGGGCTGATCTCTGCGTTGCCCGGGTTGGTCGCTTTGGTTTCGCTTCTCTCCTGTCTTGTGGTCGCGGTCTTTCATCGGCCACTTTCATCTCGCCAATTATCCCACAGAGTTTTTCAATCATCTTATTCTGCTGCGTAATCTGACGTTTTAACGAATTCACTACTTGCCATATGCTTTGTTCTTCTGCCGGCTCTAACGCATCAATCTCCATTCGCTCCTCTGACCTCCCGTCTATCCGCATTGCTTTCAGGAGATCGTTATACGTCTCCTCTTCTTCTGCGATTTCTATCACCTGGTTCAACGTTCCCGCCTTCTTGCGTACGATCCTCTTACTCAGTCCTTTGTCGCTTACTGCCTTTAAATAGATACCTAGTACTGTCCTTCGGTTGTCCACATTCTCTACTGGGTATGCGCGGTTGGCTAACTCTCGATATCTTCTATTAAAGGTGATTATCGTTTCATTTCGTCTTTGCCTCACCCCTTCCAGGTCATATTTTATCCTCTCATGGCCATTCGACGATACGAAGTTCGAAGTAATATACTCCTTCAACTCGTCAAAAGTCACTTCTTCCCGTATCCTTCCTACCAGGAAGCCATCCACTGCTCGTGCTAACTGACCACGGGCAGCTCTAGTGATTATATAGGCGGGTACACCCTCTAATAGTCCCGCATTCGCCACCCACGCCCTTCTTGTCTCGTCCAGAAATGCAGGTACCTGTTCTGGTATTAAACCGTCACAGGGCTGAATTCGCTGGATGGTCTCCCTAATCTCCTGCCGATGTACCCTGTCATTCTCACGTTGATTGCTACTGTCCACAATGGTATTGGCCATTGCCGTCCCCATAGCTCGCATGGCGGCTACCGTCTCCGGTCGCAGCTCGGGCCTTTGGGGTAGTTCTATCGGAGGTAGTCCTGGGTCGGCTGGTTCAACTGGTCTCCGTGGAGATGCCATCGTATGGATGTCTACTGGTAATACAGGCACACTATTACTCGTTGAAGTCGGGGTTGTTCAGGGCAATTAATGTCAGTGGTGATTTTTACTAACGAATTGTCACGGTATTCTCGATGTTGGGTTACTTTGGCAGAGTCTGATTGTTTAGCTATTTCCACGAATACCTGTACCCGGTCGGCAATGTCTTTCAATACAATGTTAGCTGGCCGGTCTACTTGGGCCATAAGTACTCACAGTTTGCGTTATTTACTCCTATCATGGCAGGTGAAGCCACTGAAGAATTTCGATCTCCGATTACACAAGATTATGACTACCACTACGACTACGGAAAGACCTGTGATGTTTAGAAGATTGCTGCGACAATCTATCTTTCCGACGCTGTAGCGGTACTATTGCTGGCTCGCCTCTTCCGATTTTATGAAGATATTTCTGTTAGCAATACGGGCCTATCTGACTTATCAAAGATGCGCAGGTAAGGCACGATGGTGTTTCGTGCTTCTGGAGTAAAACACAACTACGACTAGCTACTTATATTATTACGGTTATTTATTGGCTATTATACTTATAACAATGTCGACATTTACTGTCGAAAACAAAGGCTAAACTGTGAATATATTTCTGAATAATTACTAGATGGATTACTCCCAGCTCTACTGATCTGATATCCAATCTAACGTTACACTATTTGACTACTCAAATTCTATTATACGCTACTGCTATAATACGAGATAATGCTTCCTGCGAAATCACAGAGGTAGGCTCTTACCTACATGAATCAACGATGGTAAAAGATTAAAGATTTAAGAGACAAAGTGCCTCTTATATACAATTTACATTTTACTAACTTCTATACATATTACGATATATAGATCTATATATATCGTAATACATAGTTCCTGTTTCTTTCATCCTTCTAGGTAGACATAACCACAGCTTGATTGGCCCACACATTCTTGTCCCCCAATCAACATCTGCTTATCTCTTCCTAGAAGCTCGTACCTATTTCTGTTGGTCGTTCTGACCAATCCCTGTTCGCCTATCTTTCGATTTCACTCTGAAACTTAGTTCTTTTTGTTTCTCTGCCACAGAGTCTGACTCGACTCTCATTGATTATGACGTCATCTCGACTAATCAAACTCTGGGCTTCTCTTCTAGGGATTCATTACTAAACATGTTATATCTACACACTAACTCTGGCAAAGCGGTTCCTGCTGGTTCTGATTTGATGCGATCTGTCAGCTAACTAACAACATTACGGAATGTGTTGTTGTAGCATGCCTTCCTTTGATTGACATATAGTTGATATACAAATTTCGATTGTGTTATTAATTCCTACAGGACGCTACAATGCCTCTGTCCTGTCCCTTGCCTATCGTGGATAAGCCTGTAGGAAATGAACGTTAATAAGCACATGAGCTGTATGATCTCATTGCCAGCTGGTGTTGTTGTACTTGCTTAAGGGAGTCGGAATGCCGACCGTCAACAACTACATGTCAGTCTGTTTCCTATAATTCTCTTGATTCCCATCGATTCGTATCTATTCTTATCACTCTATTATTTACTAAACTAACGGCCTAAATGACTGCTGAATTTCATAAAAATGTATGCCGATCCCACAGCAACAACTTTTATCTTCAACTATTGACAGATATCATCAACTCAGAACCGTCGGTTTTATTCCAATCAATTCTAACTTCTAACTTATAATGATGAATATACTTCTACAGTTTCAATCTGGTTTCTATCCTATTTCCGCGAAACTGTACCACTACTAGCACCGGTCAAAGTCAACCAGTGCATCCTACTACTACGTATCTAATTGCTACTGCTACTTATTCACTCAATTCAGTAGCTCACCTGGTATTTTCAATCATGAGAATTTCACTGAGGTCTTACTTGCAAATATAAGACGTCTACCGGAGTCATGACTTCCCATAAGACAATCCGATATCTACAACATGTGTGTCAAAAACCTTGCACAATTTCTTTCCTTGTTCACTCGATTCAAGCTTTTTTAACCTTTAAAGCCTATGTTTGCCAGCTTCTTTAAATAAAACCCAGGCATTACCGTGAGGTCGTTTCTTAAAATAAATTGTTAAAATATTGAAGAAGACGAAGAAGAAGAAGAAGAAAAAGAAGAAGACTTTTCATGTACTTTATTTTGGATTCATAAAAAACGCTTTAATTTAATACATCACTCATAAATTATTTTTAAAAACACGTCATAGACAATATAAATATATTCCTGAATCAGTCTGAGTATGATTTAAATAAACATTGTATTTATGAAGAATAACAAATATGTCAATATATCACAGATCTACGTCAATTTTGTAAAAAACAACAATCCAATCCGTATAAAAAAATCAATGGGAATCAGTCATCAAAATCATCAGTCATCAGTCATTAAAATGTAAAATGATGAAAGTGGACAAAATAATACTGAAAGGTATAACTAAATACCATTAAATGTAAAAATACCGTCTTCAGTACTACAAACGAAGTGGTCAATTGCCCAAAAATTTGTAAAGTTTTCTAGTGACCCATTTTGCTGGTGGTATTTAAATTCAATAGTCACACGAGGTCGCATTCGAGAAATACATTCTCGAAGGGCGTCCGTCTGACCATTGCCATCCATTAGACGCTGCCGCGTTACATAGGTAGCCATTTTAGCGTTTGCCATGATCCAATTGCATATACGATGTTTAATTTTACGTGCAGATTTAGACTAACAATGGGGGGATGGAAAGCCTTTGACATAATTCTCAGGCTTAAATTCATCAGCCAGTGTTAAAAATAGAACTGCTCGTCTAACAGCACACAAAAGTGGTTGGAGACGTGAACATGTTATAAAAAGATGTGCTAAATCTTCACGATCGCCACAGTAACTACATTTATCATTAATACAATATCCGGCCTTAGATAGAAAAACACCAGTGTTGAGTGCCCCATGGAAAACCTTCCATGACAAATCTCCTTCGTAGTATGTACATGGATATTCATAAAAACAGAGACAATTTTCTGTAAAATCAATATTTAGAGAAAGTAGATCTCTCCATATGTTACTTTTGGTATTATGGGAAATCATTGAGTAACATTTTAATAAAGACATCTTGTACAGTTCCTTCTTGCAAAGAGATGGTGTCAATACAGTAAAAACCGAGTCATCATTAATATTGCATGATAATTCATAATTGTATACTGACCTGGGAATGTCAATAGGTCGATCTAATAGTTCAAACCATTCAATGGGTATGCTATCCCATAGAGTGTTCAAGTTTATTTGAAGCAATCGTCGAGACCTGTTGCCAATTTTAAGGAGTAAGTCTTCAAGTGCAATTCGTTTATCATTTACCAAAATATCAGCTAGAATGGTAGCATTCGCACTTATAAAATCTTCGTAGCAAAAAGTAAATCCAGTGGAGATATTCTTGATCAAAGGATTTAGAAACAGTGGTTCATTTAAAACATCGATTTTACAGCTTGGATGCGATGTTCTCATAACATTGAAGAAAAACCAAGAATTGAGCACACTCTTATAAAAGATAGGTAGATTACGAATCATCTGAACATCCAATTGAATAGAGAAAATCTGGTAATCGTAATTTAGTTTATGTATCTGTTTGAGAAAGTAGCTGCTAAAGCTGAAACACGGATGAAAAGCGAAATAATTCATAAAGGATTGTGCATACTGAATACGGAATGTCCGTATCCGAGATTCTAAATGCACGAGTCCTTGCCCACGTTTGTCTAAAGGCAGAAACAGTAACTCTTTGGGAAGCCAGTGCTTTCCAGACCAGACGAAGTTAATTAACAGTTTTTGAATAGCATTTAAAATATTACCAGGGACATCGATAACAGCTAACCTATGCCAAAGCTTAGAAGCAGCGAGCAGATTAGTAATAGTGATCCTACCTCTAAACGATAGAGCTTTTGATAACGGGAGCCAATTAAAAAGTTTTTGTGCTGATTTCAATTTCAAGATTTTCCCAATTTTGTTTGCAAAAATCCAAAGAATTGCCAATATAAATACCGAGAATCTTTAATTCATTGCTATTCCATTTTAACCCCAAAGGCTCGTCAATACGCCCTTTCCAGGAACCAACCCAAAAACCTTCTGACTTTGAGTGGTTAATTTTCGCGTTGGAAGCGGACTCATATACATATATCGAATCTCGCAATTTAATAAAATCATCATTACACGTACACAAGGCAGTTATGTCATCAGCATAAGCTGAGCAAGAAACCCTGTCACCCGAGATATCAGGCAGGGCCACCCCCCTCAGTCCGTTATTTGAGCGTATCTTAACTAACAATGGTTCGATACAGATACTTTACAAAGCGCCTGATAGGGAACAACCCTGTCTGATACCACGGCTAAAAGAAACAGGCATAGATAACAAATTATTTATTTTCAGTAAACACGAAGTGTCATTGTAAAGAAGCTGAATGCATTTAACAAAAAATTCACCAAAGCCAAATGCGCGCAAGGTATTCAATAAGTACTGGTGACTTGCCCTATCAAACGCCTTCTCCTGATCTAGGGATACAACGCCAAGAGGTAACGACATGAAATTTGAATACTCGACGACGTCTGTTATCACCCTAATGTTATTGGAGATCTTACGTCCTGGTACACAATAGCTTTGGTCTATGTGAATAATTTCTGCGAGTACTGTACGTATACGATTATACAAGGCCTTGGAAAATATTTTCAACTCTACACATAAAAGTGATACAGGTCTCCAGTTCTTTAAATTGGTTAAATCCCCTTTCTTAGGTAATAATGTCACAACCGCTCGCCTGCATGAAATAGGTAATAACATGTCTTCAATTGATTCATTAAAAACATCAAGAAGATCAGAACCGGTAGTTTCCCAAAAGGTTTTGTAACATTCCGTTGGTAGTCCATCAATTCCAGGAGCTTTGTTGTTATTGAGATGGTTAACAGCGTCAATAAGCTCTGGTAAACTCAGGGCCCGATCTAACTCGATTCTGGAAAGCTCACTTAGATTAGGAAGATCTGATAAAAGCAGGTTTTCAGACACTTTGCATGAGCTTGACGTCGCATATAATTCACCATAGAAATCAGAGGCGTGGCTCAGAATATCCGTATCAGAATTAACCATTTCACCGGTTGGGATCTTCAACTGTGAAATAGTTTTATTCATCACACGTTTATTCTCAAGATTAAAAAAATATGTAGTAGGTCTATCTGATTCATTTATATGCTGGAATCGCGATCGAATCCAAGCACCCCTATTTTGCTCTTTGAGGAGAGTTGTTAATTCAGATTGCTTTTGGTTAATTACCTCTAATAATTCATTTGTTTTTGGAATTTTGACCGATAACTGATCAATTTCAGCTTGTAAGTCTGATCGTCGCTCACGGAAAAGGACAGCTCGTTCTCGGGAATAATGCTGTGATAAAATACATATATGCTTTTTGGCCAAATCCCACCAATCCTGTAGACAATCAAAATCACATTTTTTCCCTTGCCAACCATTCCAGAAATCATTAATTAAAAGCACATAGTTTCTTTCACTCAACACAGCGGTATTCATGCACCAATATGCGCTTTTCCGTTTTACACTTTTAAGCTGAAATATTGCTTTAACATAATCATGGTCAGGATTGGTGCAGGGAATTATGGAACAACTGCTTAAAAACTGTCTAAATTTACTATGAATGTAAAAACGATCAAGTCTTGATGCAGTCCCATCGGACATGTGCCAGGTGAAATTTTCAGACTGTGAATAGAGGCAGCGATATGCATCAGTAAGACTATTGCTTGTAATTAAAGATTTAAGCGAATCCGCAGCTGGAGGGTGTGGTTCTGTTGCTGATGTTCTATCTAACTCATAATCAAGTGTACAGTTAAAATCACCACCTAATATTATAGGATATGGTTCGGACAATGCGGAAATATGAGTTTTTAGCATATCTATGCATTTCAATTTGTCATGAGACTCTGTGGGATTGTAAACATTAATCAAATAAAAATAGGTGCCATGTATGTTTGCTGTGACATGTAAGATTCTTCCCTGAGCAACTGTGATCGTTTCAATAATATTTACATTTAACTTGGGTTTAAATATTATAGCAACACCAGCTGTATTTGTATTAAAATGTGAAAAGACAGCTTGACCTCTCCATATAAGTCGCCATAGCGACTCATCCGGCTGAATTGTGTGAGTATCCTGGAGAAACACAATATCGGCAAATGTGTGTTGTAATATTTGAGGCGTTTATATGCTAGTTCCCAATGCTAGGGTCTAGACTCACGCCTGGCCTTTATGGTTTCTGTTGAATTCTTGTGAATTCTTGTGACGTCGGTTTGTGCATTAGCTTGTGTCTCTCTCTGTGTGTGTGTGTGTGTTGATCGTTGTCTCTCGATTTTGTCTCATGTTGCTGTTCTTTTCCATGGCTTTTTTTGTTGCTCCTCATGCTTGGGCGTGTGTAATGGGGATGGCCTAACCTGGACCTAACAGGGGTGGGTAAGGGATGGGGTAGGTGTTG
Organism: Chaetoderma sp. LZ-2023a; assembly: GCA_034401795.1. NCBI lineage: Eukaryota > Metazoa > Mollusca > Caudofoveata > Chaetodermatida > Chaetodermatidae > Chaetoderma > Chaetoderma sp. LZ-2023a. Next base: position 16,986,528 of record CM067370.1, read on the forward strand.
GGTCGGGGGAGGTGCGTACGGTCTTATGACCTGATGCACCCAAGGGGGGGCTTTAGGTCAGAGACCTCCCGGCCCCTTTGGGGGGAGTGGGGAGGTTGGGGTGTGGGGTCTTTTGGGTCCTGGGACCCATTTGGTCTTCTGGCCATCATCCGAGCAGGCACCAGCGCGCACTTGTTTGATTTTGATTGGTTAGGTAGCCCGTATGGTGACTGTGTCCGTCCGAGGACGAACTCGGTCAGTCATCCGGGTTACATCCCTCCATAGTCCCCTCGAAAATTCCGAAAGATTCTAATTCTAGCAATTTGGTTTTGGTTTTGTAATCCGTATGTTGCGTGGTTCCATCCGAGGAGGGATCCATTCAGCATCCGGTTTACTTTGACTATGCCGAAATTTCTTGCCTACCTAACCCTAGCTCACGTTCACACAGTGATGGGCACTGTGTGACGGGACCTCAGTTTAAAGTCCCATCCGAGAAGACTGGTATCGGCAAATAAATCTTTGCGAAGTTCATTAAAAATACGAAATCTTTTAAAAGAGTCACGAGAACCCCTCGTATTTAGTGTAACAATTGAGAGGGAAGTCATAATTAAAAATAATTGAATAAATCTTAGAACAAAGATACCCATAATTGTTTGGTGTAGAAAAGAACTGTTCGTTACTAGATTGACCATAGGCGGAAACAATTAATTCCGTAAGCTACGGTGTAGCTTAGTGACTATTTTGGTGACACGAGACTTGAACGCAGATTCTAAGCCAGGTTGTTTCTTCAATCGTATCAACTGATGTATCAGTAATTTTAAGTTGGGTTGAAAGGCTTTGCATTTATCTATTACCTTTTTACTATATTTTACACTTTCTATAAATAGTTTCACATCTTCAAGAGAGGGCATTACCTCCCTTGAATCAATAAAATCTGTCATGTCCGAAAGTTCTGAACCAATAGACATGCTGTCAGCGTCGCTGGTGTCCTCGTCCAGCAGTTCACCCTGCGATAAAGGCGGCATACCACCTGCTTCTATTCCAAGCCTGTCCGAATCACAAGGATCATGTCCAGGTTTGAAAACTATAGATGCATTATTAACACTGGTTGCTTTCGCCAATGAGATATTTACATCGAGTTCACTTAGGATTTCTTGTGTAGACATAACAGTTTTTTCAGCTACACAACCCTCGTCAGATAATAGAACAGGGTCGTGTAATTCCGATTCACGGTGAATTTGAATGACAGTGACAGCAGAGTCCCCATTGGCCGCCGTGTTGGAATTACCAGGTTCATTTGTGAACAGAGCTGAGTTCTGCTGACTAGCCTGGTCCATTGAAGTAGCATCATCTACAACAGTGGAATTATCTGACGGTGCACTGGTAATGTCCGCCTCATTATCGGTTTCAGGATCAGTGACAATTAAATCATCGCTCAAGACGCTATAACGATTGCAAAACTGAGTCTTACGACGTTTATTCTGAGGTGATTTCTTAGGTGACGATTTACTGGCTTTATCAACTGGTTTATCATTTCTTTGTGACAGTGTTTGTGGAAAATTGTTATCATTTAGCACAAGATCGGAAATCGGTATGACGTCACGATTTTTACTATTGACCGGCTCGTCCGCAACATTGTTGTTAAAGTTATCATGACCCACCGAATTGTCGTGAATGTCATTCAATGGGCAAAAGCGTTGAAAATGTCCTTTCTGAGCACATTTAAAACAGACAATCTCGTCCGTACGTATAAATGGTCTATGGGACCTTCCTATGTACGGGATGTCCACAAACTCCGGTAATGGGGACTTTTCCATTGCAATCTGGATCTGCCGTCTAAAACTTTTCACATGTCTTAACTCTGGTGACTTGCAGCCTAAAGGTATTGGCCGACAATTTCCGAGCACCTTTCCTTGGCTTTCCAACGCTTGTTTAATAACAAAGTTCGGGATGTAGGGTGGGACATTAGATATAATTAGTCTCGTCGGCTCATTCTCCAAGGAATACACATTGTGGTAGCAGCCACCTACGTTTATACCGCCAAGACAGTCTATTGACTTGTTGCTCCGTTTTGACATAAACCGCGATTCCTCCTTTAATTCGTGAAGCAGCTACAATATTCTCCGGCTTTACGACGGCCTTTCAGGTAGGCCTCTACCGCCACACCAGCTAGACTATCAACGCGTACATCGTGTTTCCTATCAATACCGGCGAATGGTTCGTAATCTAAAGCAGGGGTGGTGACGGGGTCACTTCGAGTCTCTCTCAGGCGCTCCGCATAACTAACCTGTCTGGCCATTGTCCAAACACAATAGCCTAATCAAGCGTCCACTTCGGCCAACAGGCGGACTACCCTATGCTAATGGTGTTACAGGTATATATAGAGTTACGAAACCAGAGAAAAATCAAATTATGTATGAACACATTAATAAAACACAAAGTTATTAACACAAACATAAGTACATACGCGTTAGCGCATACAAAAGACAAAAAGTAAACACAACTGACAATTATAAACAGTCAACAAACCGACTAAACTGAGAGCTCTTCTAAAACACGTCTTTTCTCAAAGAAGAAGAAGAGGAAGAAAAAGAAGAATGCGAAGGAGAAGACGAGGACGAAGAAGAAGCAACAGCAGCGTGAAACAAGATTAACAACATATTAGATAAATTATTTTTCGTGTTAAATTTCCATGATTTCATTCTCCTCCATATAATAAAGCTAGGAAATTGTCCTTCTCATGAAGATATTTCAAACATGGAGTTTATATGTGACGAATTACAGAGGGTGAAATACCGCGTGAATAGTGTGAGCTTAAAGTGAATTGATGATATTGCTGCCTATGATAGCAAAGGAATCCAATCAATTTGTATTGAACTATTAAAAAGCTTTACTGATTCTTTTAGTAAAGTTGTTAGAAATAAGGCAATTGGGATTGAATGTGTGACCGCTTGATTTAATCACGTTGCTTTAATCTTCAGATGAATGCACTCGCGTTCCTCTGAAATAATGCGTTGTTGTTGAATGTACATACTCCGTTACTTAAAATATATATGCTGGAAACAGTAAAAGCAGCAGTAAAATGAGGATCACAAATAGCTGGGCTTATTGCTTTTCCTAGCTATTTTATTGGATTACTTGGGTGAAGAATATTGGATGATTCTGGAAATTGTTTGCATAGCGTATTATAAATCACACATAGTGGCGCATGTAATCCATAGTTGTTAGTAAGTACGACAATAAAGCACCGTCTAGAGACATCACGGTCATAAACAACAATAGAGACATCCACATACAGGGAATATTTCATAATCAAGAACAGACAATCTATGCTCTAAGAACCGTCAGGTTAAAAGGTCGGTGTGGGCTTTATGTTGTACATATTATTTCTGCTTCTTGCGTGCGTGCGTGCGTGCTTGCTTGCGTGCATGCGTGCTTGCGTGCTTGCGTGTTTGCGTGCGAGTGTGCGAGTGTGTGTGCGTGCGTGCGTGTGTGTATGTATGTGTGTGTGTGTGTGTGTGTGTGTGTGTGTGTGTGTGTGTGTGTGTGTGTGTGTGTGTGTATGTGTATGTGCGTGCGTGCGTGCGTGCGTGCGTGCGTGCGTGCGTGCGTGCGTGCGTGCGTGCGTGCGTGCGTGCGTGCGTGTGTGCGTGCGTGCATGCATGCATGCGTGCGTGCGTGCGTGCGTGCGTGTGTGTGTGTCTGCGTGTGTGCCTGCGTGTGTGGCGTGCATGTGTGCATGTGTGTCTGTCTGCATGCCTGTGTGCGCATGCCTGCGTGCGTGCGTCGGTGAGTGACTGCGTGCGTAAGACTTTGCGTGCGTGGGTGTGTGCGTGCTTGAGTGCGTGCGTGCGTGCGTGCGTGCGTGCGTGCGTGCGTGCGTGCGTGCGTGCGTGCGTGCGTGCGTGCGTGCGTGCGTGCGTTCGAGTTTGTGTTGACGGTATTGTATGGCGGTATACACGCGAATGTGTTTCTAATTCTCAATAACAAACAGTGACAGCTGGTCCTAGATTGTGGATAAAGAGATGACCACGTCAAGGAGCGATCTACCATTATTTGAAATTCTTCTTCTCTCGAGACTGGGTCTATTTGACCATCTCAAGTATGAGTTATCAGCATTACGCTTTCGAATCAGCAACACCAGCAACATGTGGAATATTGTAAGCCAGTTTTACTGTAAGCAAGTGCTTGTTGTATTTGGTCTGCAAGAAGGCAATGGTAAAAGATTAGTGTATTCCTGAACGATGGTTAAATGTATTCTAAAAGCTCCTATAATTTAATATGGCGTATCTCATGACAGAGCTGTCAGCTAACAAGTAGTGTATCTACTTATGACCCAAGATGTTTGAGTGACAGATCGGATCACTCCGTTGTATAGAGCTATACTATTGATTATAAATCCGGGTGTATACATGTCTAAGGTGAACGATCGCGGCTTAAGTGAGCATACCATGAAAGTTAGTATACACTCGCTAGTATCCAAGTGCGCATGAAAGTACTAGTACGCACTCACTGGTGTCTAAGAGCGCATGACTTGAAAGTTAGTACTCACTTGCTGGTGCCTAAGTGCGCATGACCTGAACGTTAGTACACACTCGCTGGTGTCTATGTGTGCAGGACTTGAAGGTTAGTACACACTCGTTGGTGTCTAAGTGCGCAGGACTTGAAAGTTAGTGCACACTCGCTGGTATCTAAGTGCGCAGGACTTGAAAGTTAGTACACACTCGCTGGTATCTAAGTGCACAAGACTTGGATGTTAGTACACACTCGCTAGTGTCTAAGTGCGCATGCCCTGAAATTTAGCACACACTCGCTGGTGTCCAAGTTCGCATGACCTGAAAGTTAGTACACACTCGCTGGTGTGTCAGTGCGCATGACCTGAAAGTTAGTACACACTCGCTGGTGTCTAAGTGCACAAGACTTGAAGGTTAGTACACACTGGCTGGTGTCTAAGTGCGCATGACCGGAAAGTTAGTACACACTCACTGGTGTCTAAGTGCGTATGATCTGAAAGTTAGGACACACTCGATGGTGTCTAAATGCGTATGATCTGAAAGTTAGTACACACTCACTGGTGTCTAAGTACGTATGATCTGAAAGTTAGTATACACTCGCTGGTGCCTAAGTGCGCAGGACTTGAAAGTTAGTAACCCTCGCTGGTGTCAAAGTGTGCATTACCTGAAAGTTAGTAAACCCTCGATCCACACACATGCAATCTGGACTTACAAGTGTCACTTACTGAAGCTTCAGCCAGAATGTGGTTCGTTCATATCGTCCTTATCGGCTTAAGTAATTAAGGAATAGAACATAAATGGATTGCACTCTTCTAAGTGTCATGGCAACCAATGATTTGCCTTTAAATATAGTCCCACTTCTAGGCTATTTGATGTGAATATGTGTCCAAGTAGCACATAGGGCCTACACAGAACAGACAATCTGTCGCCAATATGTGCTTGAATGGCATGGGAAGCTAATGTGTCACTATGGCTACCCACGCCCACAGAAGAACTGTGGTTATATAACAGATTACATAGGCTATCCAAGGCGCACACCCGTCATATTTGTCACCTCAATAACCACCCTGTGAGCGCTAATAGAGACAGATCTGGCACGCACCTGGATATAGGAAGCAGCACAGTAATGTCTAATGACCATATATCAACTGTTTTTCTGTATAAATTGTCTTGCCTGGTGGCATCATGATGACTACTTCGGTATTCAGCAACACTTTTATTTTTATAGGAAGTACCATAGATAGCACAAAGGTGTGCCAAAACGTGCCCAATTTCGATCCTTGTTCACCCTATTCGAGCTATTTTATCCTTTAAAGCCTAGGTTTGCCAGCTAATGTGTTTCTTTAAATAAAGCCCAAGCATTAACATGAGCTCGTTTCTTAAAATAAAATGATAGTTACGACGTGAACCCATTACTCCCTATGTTACGCAAGAAATTTAAAAAATGAAGTATCCATTAAGCATAGGTAGATCGTGCCAAAGTGCTATTCATTGACATATATATGGTCCACTTAGAATAATAACTATGTCATTAGTGACGTCCATCGGATATTTACCTGAATTAGACATGTGCATGTACATAAGAGCTGTAATACCCGTCCAGGTAACCCTTTCATGGCGAAGCCGGTCAAAAATGGTCTGGCAGTGGTCTTGAAAAATATAGATTTGCAAAGCAACAGAAGAATAGTGTTGAAAATTTAACAATGGAAAGACTGGTTCGTCAATAAGGCCATATCTGGATTTCCGTGACCAGATTGAACCATTAAATGGCTAAAGACATTCAACATGTAAGCTTAATCTTTTCACTTGGAAAGCAGATGAAAGATCTGTAATCAAAATGCTGCAGACAATGTTCATTCCAACCCCCTCCCCCCCCCCTTCTTTCTTAATATACGCCAACATCGTAGATAATAGTACATTATCGGTGTGGGGGTTAAATCCATATAAATGGGAAGGGGCATGGAAAATCTTAGTAAATGACATTTATTGGATTCCTTAAGACAGTTCCAGTGAATGTGGCATCTCACCCCCCCCCCCGCCCCACCCCCACCCTCTCCCTCTCACCCCCCCCCTCCCCCCCCCCTCTCCCCCTCCCTCCCCCCCACCACCCCCCTCCCCCTCTCTCTTTCACCCCACCCCCGCCCCTCTCACCCCCATCCCCCACCCCACCCTCTCTCTCTCTCTCTATCTCTCTCTCTCCCCCTCTTGACAAAGATGATAAATGATATGGTGTTATTATTCGAGAAAAGGAAAATAAATTATCCTTATCTGTAACACTGTTGCAATCGTGCCAAAGTATTAGTTTATCAAACAGTAAAGTGCTTTACGGCGACATCACATTCGTACATCATACCAAGCTGTCAGTCAGCAGATACATCAAAATAACGTATTAGAAGAGAACACATCGTCCTCTTCATGGAGGCGCAACAATAACACATTCAAATAACTATGTCTACTTCGACCTTAGCATCCATTTATAAACGAGAAATAATGAAAATAATGACTTTATGTCAGTCATTAGTGTGCTGTTGTATTTAGATCTATATTTTCAGGGTGAAAGATGCTCGTGAAAGATCTATTATTTGTCACAACAGACTCTAAACTAGATGAAGATAAGATGGACAGAATGAATTAGGGTATGTGGATGAAGAATGAATAGGCTGTGTGGGGGCAAGTTCCGACAGAATGACTAGGGTGTGTGTGGCCATGTTCCGACAGAATGACTAGGGTGTGTGTGGTCATGTCCGATATAATAAATAGTGTGTGTGAGGGCGTGTTCCGACATAATGAATAGGGTGTGTGTGAGCATGTCCGACAGAATGAATATGGTGTGTGGGGCATGTTCCGACAGAATGAATAAGGTGTGTGTGGCATGTTCCGACAGCATGAATAGTCTGTGTGTGGCCATGTTCTGACAGAATGAATATGGTGTGTGAGGGCATGTTCCGACAGAATGAATATGGTGTGTGGAGGGCATTGTTCGACAGAATGAATAAGGTGTGGGTGAGAGGTGGGGTGGGCATTGTCCGACCAAATGAATATGATGTATGGGGGTATGTTGCGACAGAATGAATAGGGTGTCTGTGGAGGCATATTCCGACAGAATGAATATGGCGTGTGTGAGCATGTCCGATAGAACGAATATGGTGTGTGGGGCATGCTCCGACAGAATGAATAGGGTGTGTGTGGGCATGTTCCGACAGAATGAATAGGGTGTGTGGTGTATGTTCCGATAGAATGAATATGGTGTGCGTGTGTGAGCATGTTCCGACAGAATGAATATGGTGTCTGTGGGCATGCTCCGACAGAATAAATAGGGTGTGTGTGGGCATTTTCCGACAGAATAAATAGGGTGTGTGGGGCATGTTCCGACAAAATGAATAGGGTGGGGGGTGGGGGCATTGTCCGAGAGCCCGAATATGGTGTAGGGTGTATGTTCCGACAGAATGAATAGGGTGTCTGTGTAGACATATTCTGACAGAATGAATATGGCGTGTGGGGAATGTTCCGACAGAATGAATAGGGTGTCTGTGGGCATGCTCTGACAGAATGAATAGGGTGTGTGTGGGCATGTTCCGACATAATGAATAGGGTGTGGGGGCATGTTCCGATAGAATGAATAGGGTGTGTGGGGTATGTTCCGACAGAATGAATAGGCTGTGTGTGTGTGTGTGTGTGTGTGTGTGGGCATGTTTCGACGGAATGAATAGGGTGTCTGTGGGCATGCTCCGACAGAATGAATAGTGTGTGTGTGTGTGCGTACGTGCGTGCGTGCGTGCGTGCGTGTGTGTGGGCATGTGCCGGCAGAATGAATAGAGTATGTGGGGCATGTTTCAACAGATTTAATAGGGTGTGTGGGGCATGTTTCGACAGAATGAATAGGGGGTGTGTGGGCATGTTCCGACAGAATGAATATGGTATGTGATGCATGTTCCGACGGAATGAATAGGGTGTCTGTGGGCATGTTTCGACAGAATGAATAAGGTGTGTGTGTGTGTGGGCATGTTCTGACGGAATGAATAGGGTGTGTGTGGGCATGTTCCGACAGAATGAATATGGTGTCTGTGGGCATGTTCCGACAGAATGAATAAGGTGTGTGTGCATGTTCCAACATAATGAATAGGGTGTCTGTGGGCATGTTCCGACAGAATGAATAAGGTGTGTGGGCATGTTCCAACAGAATGAATAGGGTGTCTGTGGGCATGTTCCGACAGAATGAATATGGTGTGTGATCCATGTTCCGACGGAATGAATAGGGTGTCTGTGGGCATGTTTCAACAGAATGAATAAGGTGTGTGTGTGTGTGTGGGCATGTTCCGACGGAATGAATAGGGTGTGTGTGGGCATGTTCCGACATAATGAATATGGTGTGTGGGGTCATGTTCCGACAGAATGAATAGGGTGTCTGTGGGCATGTTCCGACAGAATGAATAAGGTGTGTGTGCATGTTCCAACATAATGAATAGGGTGTCTGTGGACATGTTCTGACAGAATGAATAGGGTGTGCGACAGAATGAATAGGGTGTGTGGGCATGGACCGACGTGCGATACTCGTTGCATTCATTCAGCTCTTCTTTGCAGTAGATGTAATCATTAGACATAGCTTACATTGCTAATGGCAGACATTCAGGAATGCGGTAATTGGTCGCTAAATGGTCGTTGTATTAAATTAGTGAAAATCTAGTGTAAACTATAGTAAGATTATCAAGTATTCAAAGACTATTTATTGGATGCTCATTCTAAAAAATATCCCCCTGTGATGGATCCATGGGGTGCTGCAGGGGTTTGTGCACCGCTCTTCTCGACAGCGGTACCCTAACCATCTTAATTGATGCGCCATTTCCCCTCTCAACATCTACACATATTCAAAAACCAATTCAAATAATATTACATTCAGAAATGAAAGAAACATAGTCTGAAAGCATCTAAGTTTCAGAAACCTCCAGCGAAATTACGTGTGTGACCGTCCACCTCTTAAGACATATGCACGTTTAGTGCAAGAATTCAATTGAACTGACATTACCTCTCTGGCACCATCTAAATATGACAAAAAATTTCGGGGACTTCCTTCGGGAATCTCTCGCGGAACCCTCACCCGCACCACCGCCCCTGCCCCCCCCCCCCACATTAGTGTGCGCCCTTTCTTCCCTATGCATCTACCCAATATTTAAATTAATATCCCAGTAAAATTATGAAGACCTGACGTCTGAGACCTGAGTTATGAATTTCATTGTTCGTGTTTGCTAATGGTTTTGTGATTTCTATCAGTTAATGATAAGTTTCTGTTTTTAGAATAACGGATAATATTGTGTTTCCAGAATTACTCTCACCAGAGTTGTCATATTGGTCATGTGATGCATATCTCCTATATGCGCGTAAAATTACAAATCCGTTGATTCCACACGTCACGCAAAGAGGCGCGTGCAAACTTCTCCTGATTCGTCTTAACTAACCCTTCATGTCTAAATCTCGGTATCTTACTTTCATCTTACATTCAATTCAGAATATTTTTAACATAATTTTACCGGAAGCTATCGTTTAGTTAGATAGCACAATCTACCAATCGAATTATCTTTAAAATATACACTAGAATTGCAGTTACGTCGTAATGAAATTATAGTTTGTAGTTTATATTGTTGAACTCGGTACTTTATCAGAGAAGCTAGACTCTCCATACCAAACTATGATGAAGCGTTTAAATTATGTAGTCTCCTTTTCGTCACATGCAGGAACAAGAGATAAAAACGAGGGAATGAATAAACCACACATAACCCGCCTGAATATCGCTGAGTACTCGGCTCTCAAAGACGATAGAATAAAAACGATCTCCATTAAAATAACCCACACACTGGCCACGATGAAGACAGGATCCGGGTAAGCAGATCTGCATCCAATTTGGAGTCACCGCCTATATTTCAGCAATATGTGCCGCGCGTGCAATGTCTGAATTACATATGCAGGAACCTGAGCATCTATAATGACATCGAGGGGACTAAAGTTAATTGACCTGTTTATTTCCATATTTATCTATAGGACGTGTTGAATGTCTATTGTAAAATAGTATAGAGTTATTTACTCATGGGAGATTCAAGTGGCGTTAGCTTTGCTGCATACAAATCCCGCTAGATTTATATATAGAGTTTCGACATCGAGTATTAGCATTGCAACAAGGGATGTACGGCAGCTGAATATAGTCAGCCATCACTTGAGACAATGTTTCAAACAAACACAGAACCTTATAGCAACCATCACTTGAGACAGTGTTTCGTGATGAATTTAAAGAGCCTTCGTCGCCGTCAGAGCCGGGTGAGCCTGTTTAAGTACGCGTGGGTTTAATCGAATGATGGCCATGTAGGCCTAATAAGTATGCGGCGTGAATAGCAGACATTATGAGCTTTCATTATGTGTTTGAATTTGTATGCATAATATTTATACACGGGCGTCCGATTCTAGATTGTGATAACCTGTTTATTTTTAGTTGCGACGACTCGCACCTAGTTTAAGTTGGTCTGGTTGTCCGCCGGTCGGTCTGTCAAATGTGTAAGCTGCAAGTCTAGCGCTCACACTCGTTATTCCCATATCTCTGCTTTAGAAATTTAGAAGACAGGCGTTCCGCGCGGAACCGTCGATATATCAAGATAAGCAGAGAATATGTAGTCATGTGATGATAATTGTATTTCTCGAACAATCAGCAATCACACAAACCTTCGCTCTTATAATGGTACGATGGAACTGTGTTAATGATCCATAATGTGTATCAATCATACATGTGTGGAGTCTGTGCCGCAATAAATACGCCATGTATAGCTCTACTCGTTGGACATTTAAAAATGTGTGTGGCTCATTGTTTATCACATCTGGTCTGGCATCTAGACTGATATATAGGACAGACAAACGCGGATCACTCTAAATCTACAGATTACAAATTCATCTCATGGTCTGGCTGATGATATTATGTTGCTTAGTAATATGTAATATATACCGGACAATTTATATTAACACTTGCTGTACCGACTAAACGTTTACTATGGTAGTGGAAGTGACCTATTTATTAAGACTACGTGGTCTGACATTCATCACTAAAGTCACTTGATCTGACATTCATTACTGAAGTCACGTGGTATATGACTAGATATGATTATCGGATGATTGATCTACTTGGCTAATTAGAATAAAATGAAATACACACCGCTATTGATACGCAGTTCGTCCTTGAACATTCGGTTCAGCTATATTAAGCTTAGTACCGCTGTATTGAAAACAAACGAACTAATGAGCTAATTAGAGATTTGCCCACACTCTGATGGACAATTGTCCAAACACACCACTCAAGTATTCCTTAATACACATTTCATAAATGAGCTGTATCATATGTGAATAGCATACCTCGATCATCTTGCATCGAATCTTTATAACTGCTTTGATAGATAATACAGGAATATAATTCATTAAGATAATGTTATAGTGTATGCCTTGCTGAACATTTCATATTTTAACACTAGACATTTCGGGATGAGGACAGTGTCAAAATATTGCATTCTGTTTACTGACGTTAAAGGGATGGGCGTGTTGACAGCAGGAGTAGGCATGCAGACAGCAAGAGTGGGCATGTTGACAGCAGGATCGGGCATGCCGACACCAGGGATGGACGAGTCAACACGAGGGGTATGCAGGTCGGCTGTCAAAATATGGCATTCTGTCACAAGAAATCTAGCCAATAGGCGATAGCTATAAATGTATATGAATGGCAATATTTTCCTGGGAGTAATTCAAATTCAACTATTGATATGCGCTTTGTATTTTTGACTCACATTTTCGCATCCATATAGCAGAATTGGAATTATCATGAACTAGAGATAAGCGTCTAGATGAATATCATTGGGTAGATGTCGAGATATTTCCCTTGACATTAAAGCAAACGTAACTCTGTTAACTTTGGTCGGTAATGTGCTTTATGGCACTAGTGACGCGCCCATTGTATGCTAATTAACATGTAACTTGGTATAGTTGTACATGATCTCCGCGTCTACCACCATAGAAACTGTAAATGTGAAGAATTATTTCAGTTAATATTGTATGTTAATATGCCCATACAATAATCTATGACTTTCAGCGTATGTTTCTGATCTAATTAAATAATAAAGTGCAATGATTATTGTATCGTTACAATCTGACGTTCATTAGAATCTGAAGGAGTGACCCGCTGATCATTCATATAGAGTGACTCAAGTTTCAGCAATAAAACCCTCTACCAGCAAAGCACTAGTATCATTCATCTTAATCCCAAAATCTGAAGAACTCTGCGCTAGATCCCATCATTGGGCAACGCCTTCTCTCAAGGCCATTTGTGGACTACCACATGTACACTAGCTGCTTTAAATATTAATTTCCAAACTCTTGACCGCTGTGATGTGCCCAGCATTCCATGAACAATACATTGATAGTTAGCTTTTGATTAATCTCCACAATTTAAATCATGTCGTTCTCACTCTCTCCTGCGCGCATGACTATTAGAAGAGGCAAAAGCCAGTAAAATACTATTATAAAATTCGCAAGCTGAACCAACCTAATTATCTAACCAGCCAGATGAGGCTACTCTGCGACTTTTGCAGTTCAATATAATGTGTAAAGCATTGGTTGTATAGCATCACTGACTCCATCAGGCGACCTGATACAGAAATAACAATTTCACATTTAGTTTGCCACGGGGTTGATTACGCTAACCAAACATCATGTCTTCTGCAAATAAGTTTGTAATATAATTCGGGAAATAAATACAACCCTAGTTATTTGTCACGAATGAAGATGTGCTTCAGTTGTCTCTGAAAACATCACTAAGCAGCTTTGGTAGAAAAACACAAACAAATTAATTTTCAAGCCCTATGATGCGAAACTTAACTAACTACAGCAACGAATTCTGCAAGGGATTTCGTAACTTATGATTCTCTGCCTGGTGACTTCCAGATATAGCCTGAATGGTGAACACACCCTACATCTGACCGTCACATTAGCGAGTACCGTATTCAGCTGTACTGCAGAAATTACCAAGTGAAGTAAGGTTGTGTTAGTGTATTAGAGTTATTCTTCGCTTCCTTAAAGATTATGCGAAATTTTTAGAGATATCTTTAGGACATGGCAGTCGTCATTTTAATGTGCTTGTTTTCTTCATTCGCTGACTGCGTTGTACTTGTAGATATGCTTCTAAAACCAGGAAACTCTGTATTTATAGGAAAGTATTGTTATCAATCGTTCCATATTCTGTATTAAGCAAAACGTTACACAATATGTCTCTCTCTAAGAAACGGTCTCAGAAGCAGGTGCTGACGACCTTCTCTTAAAAATATATATGACTATATGAATACGTGTAGACTCGACATAGACGTCTAAACAACATAATGGGCGTGGCTTAGAAGACAACGGTACATCCATATCGGTACCCTAGATCAATAAGTCGTAGAACAATGGAATGAGAGCATTAGACCGATGGAGAGAACAACACATACGTCCATGTTGGTACCCTACAACAATAGACCGTGGAACAATAGAGACGTTTATATCGGTACCCTAGGTGCGCTGTCTATAGAACAATCATAGACCATCTATACCGATATGGATGTCTAAACAATAGAGACGTTTATATCGGTACCCTAGGTGCGCTGTCTATAGAACAATCATAGACCATCTATACCGATATGGATGTCTAAACAATAGAGACGTTTATATCGGTACCCTAGGTGCGCTGTCTAGAGAACAATCATAGACCAGCTATACCGATATGGATGTCTAAACAATAGAGACGTTTATATCGGTACCCTAGGTGCGCTGTCTATAGAACGATCATAGACCGGCTATACCGATATGGATGTCTAAACAATAGAGACGTTCATATCGGTACCCTAGGTGCGCTGTCTATAGAACGATCATGGACCATCTATACCGATATGGATGTCTAAACAATAGAATGGATGTCACTGACGTCCATAGCGTTACAGACGGCGATATTATTCTCTCTAAGGCCTGTTGAGTCAACCCACTTGGTGGGGAAACAATGGAGCTTGGTACATGACCTCTTTCGCCTGTAACAATGGTCGGTGGAACAATGGAGCTTGATGCGTCGCCTCTTTCACCTGTAACAACGGTCGGTGGAACAATGGAGCTTTCCAGTTGGTACAATATCCACGTAGTTCCTCTCTCAAATATCTTTACATGAAATTTCTAAAGTTACGAAGAGAGACCATTAAGACACAAATTTCTAATGTCTTTGTATCCGATTGTATCACTAATCTAATTTGGGGACACTGTTGAACGTTTGGCGATATTTTTCAACAGTCTTTTGTGAAACTACCATGCCAGCAGTGTAAGCCTCAGATATATGTGTCTAGATACATATAGGAGAGATGGTTTTGTGCAATCGTAGAGTCTGTGACAAGGGGACCATCGGTCATCCACGTGACATTACAAATCACAACAAATATTTTTCTTTGAACCCTTTGTATTCATAAGTCAACATGACATTTGAAAATCATGACTAGCAATGGATCAATCATATTTGCCCAAAGGAAGCCGATGCCTATAACAAGTACATAGCAGCTGCAGACTAATTATAGAGATTTGAATTTTTATCCAGCAAGCAGGCCATATGATCTAATAGTAGGGGAGACAACATGCTAAAAAGCCATTATTTAAGGAGTTCGCATATCGGAAAATAATAGTTGATAGCTATTCATTTTGTAAATCTCATCTATGTTCCTTTTATGAAAATACTTGTTAGCAAGAATATCTGGAATTCAAAAATGAGATTATTGCTATATTAAGGACCACACCAACATTTCTGTTTGAGATTGCCATTGGGGAACACATGCCTTAAAATGTGAATGTCAACGTTAATGAATATATCATATCAGCATTTAATATTGAAGATTACATGACACAACATGTTTTGAGAAAGTTTTGAAGTGATACGATCATTATTTCTTGGAAAAATGTATTTTCACTCTTGAAAGTTTGATTTTTCAGGGTTGGTGAGTGTGTGTGTGTTTGTTGTAAGCATGGTTAATTATAAAATACGCCCAAAATACTCTGTTCAATTTGTCTGTTTAATAATTTGGCAAAATAATACCATATATATACCCTAGCCTTTAAGGTATGGCTTAATGTAATTGGCCGAAGCATTGCAGAGATGTAGAGCCCAAATTAAACCTATCCCCATCTTTTCACATCGATTAAAATTGGGAAGTCAACGGAGCTGTCACCTCGTGACTTTATCGAATTATATTTTTAGCAAATTTACGTCATTATACTATTTGTACAATAGTACATTTGTATTCAGTGAGTTGTGCAGATGGTCTATAGAGGTTATCTGGTTGTGGGACCACGTTCTGGTGGTTCTCTAAGACATGTGGTTATAAGGAGGCTCATTTCAAAATTACCTAAAAAACTGTTACAACGTCAGTTAATCAAGCCCACCATAGTGGATAACGTATTAAATGTCCACGCGCTTTATTGGTCACCGTTAATGCTATTTAATGCTATTTAACATGGTTTGACAGATGCGCAACGGTATATAACTCATGCAGCAGAACAGGTAAATGATAATACTGACGTAAAAGGGGTACTCATACCAGAAAATATGCTGCCATGTTTGATTACGCAATTTGCTTTTGACAATTTAGATTTTCATGAAAATACTACAGACGAACCACCCCTGCATGCTACTACACACATTCTATACCAATATAACCAAGACAAAAATGCAACACAGAAACAGCTCTATTTGCTACATGGTTTCGAAAAAAAATAAGAAAACAACAGTAAAGGCTCCAAATCCATTCACTGTAGATGTGGCCCATTTAAGTCTGAAAGAGAGAAGACAAACACGGCTTTTGACTGATACAAATTTACAGGACACAGAAGATAATGAATATAAGCTCAATGACACAAACATAGTTTGGATGCTGTCTCGAATGATACAAGCAAACATTATGCCAACCGATAAATTGAACATAAGTCCAACATGGACAACCTTTCAGAAAAGAAGTACAATGTAGAAGAGTCAACAACGATATGATATGGACCACTATTCCCAGAATCCCCAACCAAACCAGAGGTTGTTCAAGCATCACTGGATGATTTCCTCAAGGCAAGAGAAGCACCGAACAGAGATGTTGTTGTTACAGCAGATCAAGCAATATATGGCATTGTCAAAGGTCTGCAAGCAAAATTCCCAGATAAATATGGTTCTATTGTAAAGCGGTTAGGTGGATTCCACATTCTAATTAACTACGTACATGGGTTCCCTCGGCAAAATGATGACTGGTAGCGGAATTGTAGATGTAATGGAGAAGGCTGAGTTATGCAAGAAATGGACAGCAAATAAAGTACTGGCTGGTAAATTTATTATAAGATGGTTCAGTGTCATTCTCTTGCAGCGGAAGCAATGTTTTCATTTGAAAAGTGGATGGTGGAGAAAGGTGATATCGAAATACAAAGTCGTCTACCGTCTACCATTGGCAGAGTTTGAAAAAGATCCAGGTGAAGAAAAGTTTGATGATCTGCTAAGACTTATGGAGGATATCAAGCTGCAAGAAAATTGGGATGACTTCACCTCGACACACCATACAGCAGCCAAATACCGGGATGCATATATCGATGCGGTAACCATTGTTCTAGGCTACATTGAATCAGAAAGATCTGGTAATGGACAGAAACACTTAGAGGAAGCTGAGAAAATGCTACCATTATTAGTGTCCATGAAGTATCATAATTACATGGTATGTCATCGACAGTACCTTCATGAAAACTGCCAAATACACATCCGAACGTGTACAATCAGTTTTGTTGTGGCAACTTCACAGTAAGACTGACAACAGCTTCATTTAATGGCATGTGGAAAGACTTAGGACGTGAGCAGACATTTAACAAGGTGTGGAAAATATCTATATTCAAGGGAGTCAGTCTTAATGAATCCGCATGACACAAGTATGTTAAAGGAGTACCTTTCATTATTAAGGTTCGTGAACATGTTACGGTAATGACCCACCTAAACAATGAAGAGCTAGCTACAAACAGGAAGGCCATTGAAGAAAGTGAGGTGGTCGCAGGGCTCATGGATGTTGTAAGATTTGAGATGATATATCCCTTTTCAGGTGTTGGAAAAGATGACTCTTTGATAATGTTGCTACTAGACAAAAATCAAGAAACACACGTTTGGCTCTTGCGATTGCAAAAGGGAAAGAGGCGGTTAAAGCAGCAAAAGAAAGCAACTCAGATAAGATTATACCACCCATTGTAACACTATTTACAGAAACAATGACAAAACGGAGTCACATAAATAAAGAAAATATATCAAGAGGAAACAACAGTGCCTCATTCCTTGTGTTTTATATCCAATGAAAACAGCAAAGAAGTAAGAAATGAAGCATTCAGCCATCAATGGACAGAATACCCATCTTCTCTGTTTGAACCTGATGTGCAACATGACACGCATAAAATGAGAAAAGTTTGTAAATCAGATTATTATGATGAAATGATAACATATGCAACAATGAATGAGCATTCTTACTTGCCGGTTTGTGATATGCCAACCGCATTTCTTGTAGATGCGATGTGTTTCCGACAAAAATTACAAAACATTGGCACTAGAACATTTGAAGATTTCAAAGATGCGTATCTCAACAAGATAATCGCTATGAAGCCTGATGGCGGTGACTTAATACATTTTGTTGGAGATAAATATGACTTTGGGCCAACAAAGAGTTTGAAACAAGAACGGCAGAACAGGACTAAAGTTGAAACCGCAGAATCCATTCCTGCATCGGGGGTATTACTTCCTGCATGGGCCAAGCTGATGGGGAATGAGAAAACGAAGGCAAATATATTGGACTACCTCTCAGAAGAATGGATGAAGCCGGAGTCGAGACAAAAGCTGGATGCTATTACACTAGTTTTGGGTAGAACATTTAAGAACTCGTGTAAAGCGGTGTCACTGACCATAAATGGTGTTGTTGACATTGATGAATATTATCCTGCTTGGACCATGAAGAGGCTGATACGCACCTCGTGGTGCAAGCCAACTATTCAATGAACAAATTAGCTATCATTGTGTAGTAATTTACTCAGATGACACTGCCGTGATAATGATGGCCATATAGCATGGGGAAATTTCTTCCTATTCACGACTCGGTAATTCGTTTGACAGCTATGCTGACTCACACAGCTAAATACGTGTCCTCCATCTTACTCGCCACCTATGTCATCACAGGTTGCGACACCGCCAGCTACATATTTTCCAAAGGAAAAAAGAAGGCGTTCAAGGTTGCCATTTCGTTGATGAAGGAAACTAGACTATAAGCATTATCAAGCGATGGCGAAAATAGTACGGATAAACCTGGGGACGTGATTGGAGATGTTGGACTGATCGGTGCATCCTTATATAACAAACGGATTTGGAATGTCTGTATCAGATGAGGTTCTTGCAACAATTAAAATGACAAAGCCTCCAAAACCAGACATAAAACAGTTACCAGAATCATATTGTAGCTGCAAGAAATATAGTGGCAAACCACTTTGTACAAAGGCCTGTACTTGTGACAGAGCTGGTGAAATCTGTGTTGCGGCCTGTTGCTGTGGGTTGAAGGAGAATTTATCAAAATCTCGAAATTGCAAGACGGATATTCTTGCTAACTGGCATTTCCCAAAAACCTATGTTAAGAGGAAGAAGAAAAAACATAGCTTTAAACTATTACTTCCTGATAGGTGAAAAGTGATTTTTTAACTTTGCCCCCACCCCTCCCCCACCCTACTATAAGACGTGATCTAGATTGAACCTTGTTAGCCATCATAGTTTCTCTATAATTGTGTCGAGCTTTAAGAAACTCAGCATTTAGAAAAAACCCAAGAATTTCACAGAATTAAATCTCTATCCTGTCTCCTGTTTGTCACAGTGACCTTGACCTGTAACCTTGTGACCTCAATGGCATCATGCTGCATGCTATCATTATGAGTAACCATGTATTCAAGATTAGTCCTAATAGGATTAACAAATCCTGGGATAGAAATGATTTGCTGAATGGGAAAACTTAAGGTTGAACAGCTGAGGTCAAATAACAATATTAGAATGGCCTAGACCTTTGACCTAATGAGCTCACTATCACCATGCTGTCTGGGTATGGTATATGAAGCCATGTTCCAAGTTTGGTTCTAGTAAGATTAAGCAATCCTAAAATATTGGCAAACAAAAATGCTTAACATTGAAATACAGGCATGACAGAGGTAAAATATTAATGCTATGGTGATCTTGACCTTGGATCTAGTTATGCCACTATCAGCATGCAGCTTCCATATTTCATATGGGGGGGGGGGGGCAAGATTAGTTTCGATAATATTAAGTAATTCTGAAATATAAATGTATATGTTCTGCTAAATGGCAAAAGCTAAGGTAAGATAGAAAGGTCACAATGACCTTGACCTTTGACGTGGTAACCTCCATGTTACCATCCTGTATCCTATTGGTATAGGCAACCATGTACATAAGTTGTGTTCCATTAGGGTAAAGCAAGCAATCTCGAAATATAGCCTTATAAGATTTGCTAAGCCCAATAACTTAACATTGATGTCAGAATGACCTTGACCTTTGGCCTTGTTAACTCAATGTCAGCATGTTACTTCCTAATATTTTAGGTAAAAATGTGTTCAAGTTTAGTTCGAATAGAATTAACCAATCCTGAAAGATAATCCAAGAAGTTTTGCTAAATGCAAAACCTTAACATTGAAAAAGCAGAGATTTGTATCAAGGTCACGATGACCTTGACCTTTAACCTTGTGACCTCATTGTCCTCAAGCTGAGCAACCACATAGCCAAGTTTACTTGCAATAGGATTAACTAATCCTAAAATATAGGCTTGAGAGGCTTAGCTAAGCATAAAAACTTAACATTGTTGACGCCGTCGTCGTCGGCGCCGTCGAAAAGGCGATATACATGTTTTGCTTTCTGCTTCGGAGGCGAAACAAAAACATCTAACTAGATTGAAGTTATCGAAAATCCAAAATCCTTACCTAATTATATTTTCCAAACGAACTAGACAGCTATGTTACAACGACCATTTAATGCCATTATATGATATAAAATAAATATTATCTTTGGAAAGCATCCTAAAATTGCAAAACATATCTCCCATAGTGCCTAGTAATGCCCGAACCGCCTTTCATTAAATGAATCGGTGGCCACCTAGAATTTCTGGAAATTTGGTTTGATTTTTAAAATCCGTGGATGATTAAGATGAATCTCGAGCACACTTGTTTAGCTATACATGAGAACCACCTTGCTGCAAACCTTGATATGGCAGGAGGATTGGCAGCCGTATTGTTGACGTATCAATAGAGCTCCGGCCGCTTTTCAAGATATCGATCTAAAATTTGGGAAACATGTTTAGAGACGACATCTCATATTTAGGGTCAGCTCAGGCTACACACCATTTTGCCACGGGCCAATCGGAAACTGACATCTGTACTTTATATTTAGATGATTCTGACAGTGAACGGGCACATCATGTTAGGTGTCTCTATGCACTACTGCTTTCCAGATGTTCAATCTCAAAGACCCACTGTAGCCCCAAGTATCATGTCAATTTATGGACCGTCTTCTCTGAACCTGTGGACGGATTGGCGTTAGACTCAGAAACTCTACCTTAATTGGCAAATCCTGATAAGTTTAGCCTAAATACGGTGTAATGATCGGAGTCCCTATCCCTAGCTATGTTTAATTATTTAATATAGTGTTAGAAAAATGTTTCGTGAAACTTAGTTAATCATCTATGTCTTATATTTGTTGATATATGGCAAAAATAGTTTCAGCCCAGGTTGATGAAGAAACATTGTATGTGTATGTGCAAAAGAACGCACCCATATTTACACGCACATGCAAAACATGCATGCACACATTCACACATTCACATATGCAGAATCAATACTAGTCATAATATCCTGAGAAAACTAATTGAGCGTTATGTTCATAAATAGGGTAGTAATCTGAATTTGGAAAATCATTGGAATTGTCACACCCCATGTAGCAACGACTATTTAATTATCCGTCGATTTAGGCGCTGGCTACCACGTGGCATAGCGCAGCCACTCGAACGTCAGCACAGAGTAATTACTAGAAAAAGTATTTAGATCAATCAAATGTTTGAAAGAGAGCCAATTTCTACCAAAGAAGATCTAGCGAATAGCAGTGTATCCGAGTGGCGGAGGTCATTGTCATGATATAGGCAGTAGCGTAGCCAGGTTTTAACTTCAATCACAGTAACTGGCTACTCATGCAATCCCAGAGGTAAATATGGACCATCATCTGGCTGCTTAAATGGTGAAACTTATATTCCATTTTTGAGAGTATGGTTTCACGGTGGGGGCCGATTGCACACACACCCCCCCCCCCCCACACACCCCCCCCCCAACCCACCCCCGCCCACTTACCCCCATCACCCACCCTCAACCCCACCTCCACCCCACCCTCACACGCACTCCACCCCCACCCCTACAACCACCACCCCACCCGCACCTCCGTGACCCTGGATACGCTACTGGGCACAGGATATTTCACAAAGAGGTCTTTACTTGCATTTACACGAACATAATCTGCTATGCAATCATTTAATCCATGGCTACACCATGTCAGAATTCTTATTCACGCTGATTAAATCACCTCATTTCTGCTGAATTATTACACACGTGCTGCGAGTGCAGGCAATCATTTTCGCACATGCTTGGTGATCCTTTTAATCTAAACTTCCGTGTTCGTCATTGACGCTGGTGACTAACGCCAGGTGGCTCATATCCTGTGTGCCCATGGCGGTGATTACAATGAAATAGTTACTATTAGGCCAGTGATATGTCCGAGTTGAATATATTGCTGGAGCGAAGGCACGTCAGTTTCGCAGAACGCGGCCAAATCGTTGACGTGTGTTGGATTCTGCGAACGTCAAGAAAACTTGTTTGTCTGGGCGTTATGTTCCCTGTGTATGATCACCTGCCTTAAGTCACGCTAGTCCTGTCTTGGAACCTACAACCCAAACACAATGCATGGCGTATCTTCGCAATCTCACGTTGATTGGAATCAATATATGTAGCTTAATTCTCAGCCATCCAATCAGGATATTTAAATACCACAAAAGCTATACACCTTATCCACAACAAAGATGGTCATCTGCTGTACTTACCGCAATCACGAGGCAATGTTTGACAGCACTTTGATAGTTTCCCTTCTGTTGATAATTGTCTGTTTGAATTTTATTTTTTTGATTAGCCACTAAAAGGCGCCAACATTGTCGTGGACATAATGAATGGTAATGCTATGATGCCAGAAATTCGATGGGGGTAAACCATTTTAAGATCAACAATAAACAGAGCAGACAATAAGCACAACGTCCTGTTCGGTTTAACTGCATTAACAGTCGTCCCTTGTCAATATTGCGTTGTATGAATTGTAAGATAAACAGCAATATATGTGGTCCAATCTGATGATAGCATGCCTTTCGGGTGATGGTTCGTTTACCCCCGAGGGAAGAATTCAGGTAGTTATTGCATTGGACAAATTCTAAACCGCGTGGGTATGTACTGTTTTACCTCGCATCGCCTGCCACTTTGACCCCTTGTCGTTCAGAATAAGTGAGAGAGAGAGAGAGAGCGGGAGAACGAGAGAGCGAGAGAGGGAGAGAGCGAGAGAGAGAGGGAGAGAGAGAGAGAGAGAGAGGATGGAGGGATGGGGGAGGGAGGGCGAGCTAGAGATAGAGAGAGAGAGCGAGAGAGAGAGAGAGAGAGAGAGAGAGAGAGAGAGAGAGAGAGAGGGAGGGAGGGAGGGAGGGAGGGAGGGAGGGAGAGAGAGAGGAAGAAGGAGCGAGGGAGGGAGGGAGGGGAAGGGGAGGGGGTTGAGAGAGAGAGAGAACGAACGGAAGAGGGGTGGGGGACGAGGGAGGGGGGAGGGAGGGGGATGCTGGAGTGGGTGCGAATAGAAGAGAGAGAGAGAGAGAGAGAGAGAGAGAGAGAGAGAGAAGGGAGAGAGAGAGAGAGAAAGGGTGGAGAGAGGAGGGAGGGAGGGAGGGAGTGAGGGAGGGAGGGAGGGAGGGAGGGAGGGAGGGAGGGAGTGAGAGAGAGAGAGAGAGAGAGAGAGAGAGAGAGAGAGAGAGAGAGAGCTTAACTGCATGGGGATTAGAGATGATGATGATGACATATTTTGATTGTGACGTCAGATACTATTTTAACTTTAACCACTCGCTGTGCGTGCTCCAAATTGTTGGATGATTATCCAAACAATGATGAAGAGGAAAAGTATGGTGACAGGTTGGATCCCACTATTATATAAAACGTGACAAAATTGTGATTCAGTTTATATATTGAAACCCAGAATTATGAGGGTAAATATATAATTAGGAAGAATCTCCATAGTAATCTGTGGGTTGTTTTCTATGCTAATATTAGTTGTAACGATTCTGTTGATGTTAGAACGAGATAGCGCTCTGAAATAACAGGTTCTCTCTTGTCTTGAAGCGCCATTGTGAGTTGCAATCAATATGAGTAACGATCCAAAATGGCGTGGACAAGCAAGTGAGTGTGATAATTCATGACATTGATTCAAACCAAATCATATCAAAGGATAGCTGAGCGGCCTTCGTGACTCTGAACGCATTAGGAAAATAGGAGCGATAGAAAATGATGTACACAGATTGTTGTGGATTGTTATGTGTGGTCACGGCCAGTGTCGGATTTAGATTTGTGGGGCCGCAAAGGCAAAGAACTAGCTGGGTGTTTTACTCCGTAATGGCTAAAGATTAGTAGAGTGCATTTTTCTAGATTAAGATGTACAAATGTTACCTTTGAAATGGTATGCACGATTAAAACTTCCAACGTAGCCATATAGGAAATCTGTTGATTATTTTGAAACTAATTTGCTGGAATCCGTGTTTTGCCAGAAGATCTCCTACATCATAAAGAATTGCTCATTGCTCGTCATTATCGTTGAAAGCGTTAAGACTTTTAAGAATATAGGTTGTGTTTTAATATGTCTTAAAGCTTCAAAAGTACATACATTTTGTAATTTTCAAAATGTTGTGGCCACCTTTCCATTGTGGGGGTTAGGGTGGGGCGGGGGTCAGGGAAAAGCCGGCCCTGTGTACAACTAATGATATTAGCATTGGGGTCACTGTCATTACTGCTGATTTGATGGTGGTTCACCTTTGACTGAAATAATGTGATGTAATAGTAATTGCTAACTTAGCATTTGCATTGCCTGTTACCTGCGTGGAGCTAATAGCATAACTTTTCTCGGTAAATATTTGACATGAAAGAGCAGCTTAGCCTCAATATGAGCATGTAAGTTATCAGTGCCGCGACAGCTGTGTGCATTTACCTGTCTCATCAGTATAAACCGTAACCATCATAATCAACTCTTCAACCACGTTTATGAAATGGTGACAGATCGCTGTCCAGTGGTATCGCTGGAAGAATCCTATAATACGTGTGTTCAGGATTCTGTAGTAGGCCCCACCACAAACTTAAAACATCTGACAGCTCAGAGAAAGAGTGAAGACGGCGAATCTCTGCGACCGCAATCCAGTTTTCAAGTTTTCTTTGTTACATCCAAGCTATACATTAGCGTATAGCAATTTGCGATTCCTCTTGGCTGTCATTAAAGACCCGTGTCTCAGACAATGGCTTCTGTTCTCATCTATCACTAACTCACCCATCATTGACTCGGTCACTGTTCCATATGTTTTGCACATGCACATTGACAGTGCCAGTCAAACACAAAAAGCATCTCAGATTCCATATGCCTGTTGTCTGATTTTCTGAATCAGCAGCAGTCTTCAGTTTGTGTAACTTTCCAAATATTTGTTTTAAATCTCAAATCCCAACCGAGACTCGTTTGTGTGGTTTGTAAATAATGACGCATATTGCACACGGAGAACAATGCAAACGTTGGAAGATTATCGCTTGTTTAAGACAAAGCTCGAGAAATATCCTGCCAATAATCTTTTCCAATCCAATTATTTTCACTACAGGGCGCAGTAACGGGGTCTGTGATATCTCAAACAATGCCATCGTGTGTAGAATATGAGAGACAATAAACACAGGTCAGACTTCACGAGTCACTCTGTCGTTATTTCTGACCACAGGACAATTTGTGCTGTAAGTGCTCAGAGTTATTTCATCAACACAGGACACAGTATTTCTGGGTAAATATAACACTTTAAAACTGTTTAAGACAAGCTGGCCCAAAAAATCTAATAGATCTAAGAGTCTCCACACGGATATTTTTTGTTAGAAAATTCACACTTTCTTGAACAAATTTGAGGAATAAATGGTCAAGATGGCGATAGATCACAGATAGATAGCGTATTGACAGACGTGTGAGTAAGTAGCTCATTGCGATGAAATCAATAATGATTTTGATTAGTGTAGAATAATTTGATTTAAACTCATAGCCGGTTATTTAGGTCAGGTAGTAGGAAATCCATGCTGGTCAAGTTATGTAAGCAATAATGCGAAAAATAATGGACAGGGCTCGTGCATTCTCGAGATTATATGGAGATTTGGCTTCGTAGGAAGAACTTGTATGATATTGTTAGCAAAAGTTGTGTGGAAGTCACGAATTGCTTTACGAATAATTATCAGCTTAATTATCACAACGTGCTTATTCATATTTTGTAATAGAATACATGTTTGTGAACTCAGAATAAAAACACAGTGTCAAATGAACACAGTAAAGAATTCTATAATATTTTAATGACTGTAGCGTGTGACTAAGATCTTTCCGATGTACGATATTGCTGGGACTGGTAAGTCTGGTCGGTATCTGCTCTCCGAATTCTTTCACATCATCTATCTCATGTGCCACACGCAATCCTAAAAGATGTCATCTAACAAGGTAATCATGTACCAATATCAGGCAAACCCGGTTGCAGCCTATGAAGAAAATATATGGAAAGCAAATCTGTCTCATGCCTGTCATTATAATGGAACCTCAGAAGCTCCATAATATTATTACCAGGCCAAGGATCGGAATTTAGCGATGTTGACAGACACTGGCATGATTGAAACCAATCATATCGTGGCGTTAGTAAGAAAACTCTGAGATGCGTTCTAGACTGTTAAAATGTAGTTTTCATCGGCTACGTCAGTCTTACAAAGATCACAGAAAACTCCATAAAAATCTATAAATTTCAGTATTACATGGATGGTTTATGAGAAATTACATTGGAGAGCAATGTAATCAATATCTTCCCGAAATTACATTGGAGAGAAGTACAATCAATATCTTCCCGAAATAGAAGCAAACAATAGAAGGATTAATTTCTAGCCATGTACCGCCCATTTCTAGCTAAGCCCCTCCCACGCTTTGAGCGTGTTTTGATCCATTTATATTTCCTGAGACCTGAATTCGGAGAATTCCAAGGTCACTGAAGAGGTAAGCTGTTGAATATTTTGAACCTATTTGACTGTGTACATCTCCCAGATGCAGCGGCCAATCAAATTAGTTTCAAAATATTCAACATAATGTTTATTAAATAGTAAATCCATTACAGACATACAATTCGTACACTTAACGGACTATTCTTCTATTGCAACATCATGACGAGGTATTCTCTGTCTTCTTCTTCTTCTTCTTTTCGATCGCTGGTATCACACTTGGAGAGCCGTTCTCAAGATGAAATCTGTGGTTTTCTGCAGTTCTTCCACAGGTCCATACAGCTTTTCAAGAAAAGAGGTTGACAAAAGCCAGATCTCTTCTCTCAGCAGCTGATACGTACTGCAACATTGAAGTATGTGCTCTGTGGTCTGTTCTGCTTCTCCACAAGGACAAGCGGGCGATGTCGTAAGGTGGAACCGCCTGTACATGTGTTGGTCTAGTCTGTTATGTCCAGTTCTGAGACGAAGAATGGTCACTTGCCTTGGCCTCGAGAGATGATGGTAGGCATCTTCTGATCGAGGTGTTCTATAGAGTGACTTGATGATAGTCTTCATCTCTGTATGGGTAACCATGTTTTCTGTCTGATTCTCTTCTGCACCCACCTTTGCCATCTTGTCTGCTTCTTCATTTCCTTGGACTCCACAGTGTGAGGGGATCCACTGCAATGCTATCCGAAAGCATTTGATGGTTTGAAGTGCTTCTTCCAGTTGTGGCAGCTTATCTTTGGTGATAGCCTCAAGGACTGAGCGGGCATCAGATAAAAAGACGATCTGTGCAATAGGGCCTGCTGTTCTGCTGATGGTATTAGCTGCATGAACCAGTGCTTCGACTTCAGCTCTGTAGTTTGTGCAGTGTTTGCCTGTCGGTATTGCAGCTGAATCATGTTGTCCGTTCGGATACTGTATGTGCAGTCCGGCACCTCCGCTCCTAATTGCATCTTTGGCTGATCCATCTGTGTAGATCCTTATCCATGTCTCCTGAGGGTACATTTCTTCCAGCATGGCTAGGGTCAGGGCCTTCTTGCTCACATCACTGTGTTCATCTTTGGTTGTGAGATGAGGTACTGTGGTGCGAATAGCTATGCTCTCTAGTTTGTTTTCCAGGGTGGAGGATCAAGGGTGTGGTTTGGGTCTTCTATTTGTGCTGGCAACATTTCTTGGTGTTTCCTTTGAAGTGCTTTTGTCTCTTTCACAAAACTTGATCTTTTAAGTCTTCCTGATGCCAGTTGTGCTTGCCTGATCTTCATCGGGTGGTTGTTGAACGATTTGAACTTTGTAGCTTGGATCAGTGCTTTGCATTCCCTTCCTTTGCTAGGTATTCTTTGTCAATTATGATTGCGACGTCAGCTTACATGTGACGTAATTGATCATGACGTCATATACGTGAGTGACAGATCGGATTCATCCATCACATCAAGCAGGAATAATACTGGTAATGTACAGGTAAATGAATCATATTGTGGTATATTTGGTAAATTTGGAATGGTGAAAAACATGACGCTAATTCCTCCATTTTCAGTTAATATTTTTATATCGATTAAAATAGAGAACTGAAAAATAGATATTCTGATACGACGTATTTAAAAGATCGATGGTGTGTAAATAAGTCTTATTGCCATTTGAGTAGAGCTATTAAAATGTTAATGTCATTTAAATTAATGCTAGGCTCTGGACATTGATAATATGGAGGACAGACTTAGTTGCCATGGCGCCAGACAACACTAACATGGTGGAGGAACTTGAATTGCCATGGCACCAGACAATGGTATCATGGTGAAAGAACTTGAGTTGCCATAACAGCAGACATTGGCATCATGATGAAAGGACTTGAGAGTTGCCATAACACAAGATAATGACATTAAGGTGGAAGGACTGGATTTTCCATGACACCAGAAAATGATAACATGGTGGAGGGGCTTGAGTTACTATGGCATCAGACAATAGTAACATGGTGGATAGATTTCAGTGGTCATGGCACAAGACAATGACGACATGGTGAAAGGCTTGAGTTGAAATGACGCCAGACAATGGTAGCATGGTGAAGGGACTGCAGTTGTCATGGCACCATACAATGGTACCGTGGTAGAAGCAGTTGAGTTGCCATGGCAGTAGACAATGACATCATGGTGAAAGGACTCGAAATGCCATTGCAGTAGGCAATAGTAACATGGTGGAAGGACTTGAGTTGCCATGGCACAATACAATGGCAACATGGTGGAAGGCTTGAGTGGACATGACGCCAGGCAATGGTAGCATGGGGGAGGTACTCGAGATGCCATTGCACCAGACAATAGTAACATAACGGAAGGACTTGAGTTGCCATGGCACCATACAATGGCAACATGGTGGAAGTACGTGTGTCATCAAGACAACCAATTAATAAATTCCAACAGAGCAAATAAAATTAATAGGAAATATGCTTTCAACCAGTGAGAGAAGGTGAATACGTAAGCGTGTATCCTCGGCGTATGTATTGAATCACCTGATGATGACCTTCATGCATTGCAGTGTAACCTTTGCTGAACAATGTATGATATGCAATCTAGGTGGTTGGTAAGTAGAACTAATATTGCTTGACAGATTCTACCATGTGGAGCAGGTCAATGACCTGCTATAGAACATTGTCAACTGGCTATCTGTTAGTGAGTTGCTACCGAATCATTAAGCGATGACACACTTCAATAAATCATTTATACTGCGTCAAACACGTGCCATGGTGTATTGCAATGAGATAAAACCATGAACACGTTCACAGATTAAATCCATTATGAAATTCAACAATACACACTTGAGTCAAATGTGTCTGGAAGTTGCTGTTGCCCCGGACCACACTGCAGCTTAATATAAGCGAACTGCTGAGTGTTAAGTGCAACAATAGATATAGATAAATAGACAGTCAGATAGACAGACAGACAGACAGACAGGCAGGCAGGCAGGCAGGTAGGCAGGCAGGCAGGCAGGCAGGCAGGCAGGCAGGCAGGCAGGCAGATAGACAGACCTTATATTGCGCTGAACTCCATTCAAGTTAAGTGACTTGCTCTACACACAGAAACTCCCCCGCCAGTTTTGCGCGTGTTTGGATCAATTTCTATGCGTTGAAGCCTGAATTCTTAAAATATCTATTTCAAGGTAATTATACAGGTATGCTGTTTAATATTTTGAAACTAATTCAACTGGGCGGTGTTGCTGCCTATGTTTATTAAATAGTAAATCCATCAAAGACATAGAATTCGCACACTTGACGGACTTCTCAATGTTCACGACGACGCTAGATACGTCATTCATTACGCATTCTGATTGTGACCTCAGCCCACGTGTGACGTAATTGAGCATAGCTTCATATACCTGAGTGGCAGAGGGGATCTCTCCATTCTGAGTGATCATAGCTGAAATATAGCAATACATTAACATTGGCATCATTGATGATGATACAGATTGTCTCAAATCAATCAGGATTCGTCTTCGCGACCCTGGCAGATTGAGGCATGTTGCTCATTTCTGGGAAAAAATTAAAAACGATTTCAACGACCTTAGTCGTTTCACCATGAATCTATTTCCTCAGTCAATCATATGAGGGCATAATCAACTATGTGACGTGTAGGCTAATGGTCCGTCAGGTTGTGTGAACTGTATGTCTTTACTATTAATAAACATTCTTTTGAATATTTTGAAACGAGTTTGACTGGACGCTGTTGTTGCCATAGCTCAATACCTGTATAGTTTTCTGGAAATCGATAGTCAGGGAGTTCAGGGATCGATCTATCGCAACACAAGCGAGGTGGTGGACAGTGTGTTGAGCTTAGCTAGAGATGGACCGGGCATCGCTAAAACGGGAACGGTCCGTTAAACAATATCGGTATGCTAAATGAAATTTTCCAATGGAAGGCGAAGATCTACCAAAGAAGGGTGACGATGCCTTTCTTAATTAATTCATTTCGTGTACAGTTTGTAAACTGTAAATGTCTTTATGAACCATTATTTGTTCCTCTTTTCCTAAGTAACCTGCTCGTGCCTTTATGCCGTGGGTTACACTTGGAGTGTTTCTAGAAGAGAGAACAAACATCAGAATAATGGCGAAGGATAATTTGTGTATCTGCTGCGTCTATAACACATTTATAGAAGTTGAATCCTTAGACGTGATGCTAAGAGAAATAGCAGCTGTATGCATATCATTGACTATTAAAGCATTGGCAGGCATGGATCTTAATTATTTCCTGTATTTATTTTGGCTTGTCGACGGAGATGGAATATTGTGTTGCTGGGAAACGTAACGGATATTAATCTGTATACAGCTGCTATTACCAGCGGCTAGATACTGCCAATATACAGATATTGGAATTGACTTGAAGATTCAATGATGTGTTTATTTCTGTATCGACTACCACCCCACAGCGAGAAAGTCCAACGTATTTAGAGTTTAAGATGAGATGATTATTATACGCTGAGATTTTTAATCTGTGCAATGAATAAACATCTGCTCTATTGCGAATATATCTCGGACACAGTAATGATTATTAATGACCACACGTTTTCTGCGCATGCGGTAATCATATATAATGTTGTAATTTTAGGCCATGTTCACAGTTCCATAAAGATTGAGACATCCTGAAATATATGCAAATATGATGTGTTAAAGGCAACAAATTAATGCTGAAAATGCAGATGTCAAATAATAGGATGAAAATGGCATTGACCTTTGGCCTTCTGACCTCACAATCAAGCCACTACTTCATTTTGGTATAGGTAACCATGCCACATCGTTCGTAAAAGTCCAGACATGCAAAAATCATAGGCAAAACTCTTACTTTGGAAAACACTGATCAGGCCTACGCGTATAATGTAGGTGCCTGATGACAGTGATCGCTGAGTTGTTGCATCGTGTGGTGATGGCCGCGGATGAACACGAAGATGACATAATGACTTTACTTCAGCAGGGAGTTGGTTACATTCAAAATGGCAAGCTTTGAGTGAAATGCCTAATCAGCCATAGACTTATTAACTTTTTATGTATTTAAGAGACGAATGATTGGCCTCTTCACCTTGCAGCATTATGAACGATGGTGTCATATTACTTTGCTGGAGGCCATGTCAATTCTGACAGGTATGGACGCTATTACCTCAGATTCATGAAACACTTTACAATCTGAAAGATCCTACATACAGCAGCTAACCATAGCACGAACACTATCAAAGACCTCGTATGCAGAATGACATGTGGCCAGACATGTTTATTTAAGCAGCATTCGTGCACTATGGACATGGCGCATGAGGAATTCTTGGGATAACACTAAAATTAAACGCAATCAAAGATTATGCAATATGTCTGCAAGTAGGAATCCGCCTCACCAAAGATATTTAAGAAATAAGAGATGCACCAAAGTCAAAAAGGAACAGAGCAAAAATAGAGGATAGCGGCGCAATATTATATACTGACTCAAATTATAGTCTCCAATCTTGCACTTGGGCCATTGAAAACATCTGCATATCCTGGTGATAAAATAAACATAGTGGCAGGTAGGATACACGTATGATGATATGGTATGCGCGGACACCAATTTGACTATTTACAAAGAACAATGCTGGCGTGTAAAGCTCCGTGGTCAAAACCTGTCCACGCGACTTTACTTATCAAGGCAGTTACATGTGGAGTTAGTAAGGTATATGAGGATAGAATCAGATCACGCTTATCCTATCGAACTCACATATTTGGGGGTATAGGTCTGATCTCACGTGATTTGGACCCTGGAATATTTTGCCCCATGTGCTCGAACCTGTTGCTGCGTCAATGCTTCACGGGTGCGTGTGCGTAGGTCCAATCCAGTCAAAAGCCACATTGAACAAGATAATGCAATCGTTAGTTCTAGTAGCATTATAAACGCTGTGCTATCATATATGATGGGTGTGCTATGCTTGGCTTCATGAGCGACGCCCTGGAGAAACCTTGTCACACAAACGTTGACACCAATCACAGAATGGTTTATAGTGCAAATTGAGCAGGCTCAATATCAAACATGTGTTTGAAAATCTAATATTACGCGTCGTCTGCTTTGATTGTCAAAAATGCATGTGTGTTACAAACGAGTGTCTAGTAATCGTGACACTAGTAGTAAATCCAGGACCCTCTGAGGTTCTAAAGCACATGCTAAATAGATGTACGGTAGAAGATGCAGCTTCATCCTAAGTGTTGATGACGCCTACATTTGCATTCTACACGCGTGTACGCCGTTTTGAAACTGTTTGAAGCGTAGAGCAGCCAACTGTAGATAGCATTAGCCACTGTCAATACATAGATTATATAGGGCTATGTGTTGCTAAAGAAACATACAGTTCTCTCCGCAAATCACTATAATAATGTAATTCTCCTCTCAGATGCGGGAAGTGGGATACATTAGCATTATTATTATACCTATGCAGCATTTGTGGCAAAAAAGTTTAGCAACACTGAGAATATTACTGTATAAATGTCATTTAACAAAAACAATAAATTGATTCAAATATATTATTTAATTAATAGGTCATTTTCCAATTTGAGCAACAGTCTCTTGTTACTGTAATGCTAGCATCGCGCCTTTAACACGGCATCGTTCAACGGAAGGGTCCAATTTAAATAATGACACTGAGCTGTCAATACCGGTTGTGACCTCCGTGCGCATTAACCACCGCCGTACATCGCTTTCTCATGCTTCGAATTAAGCACCTGATGTCACGAAGAGGAATCGCATCCCATTCCTGGAGCAGTGCAGCTTCCAGCTCCCGCGCGTTGTGAAGATGTGGATGGTTCTCACGCACCATACGGCCAAGAATGTCCCACACGTGTTCGATAGGAGACAGGTCCGGTGATCGCGCTGGCCAGTCCAACACCGGAACGTTGTTAGCCTCAAGGAAATCACTGGTGACCCTAGCTGAATGAGGACGGGCGTTGTCTTGCTGGAACATAAAGTCTGCATGATGCTGTATAAAAGGGATGACAACAGGGGCGACAACTTCTTCACAGTAACGTTGAGCCGTTAAATTTCCGCGAATCACAATAAGATCTGTTTTGCCATTTTCATGGATTCCAGCCCACAACATGACACTGCCGCCACCGAATCTGTCGTGCTGAATGATGTTGGCTGCATCATACCGTTCTCCTAAACGTCGCCAAACCCGTTGCCTACCATCCACCACATCCACACAAAACCTCGACTCATCACTGAACAATACGTGGCTCCATCTTTTAGCACGCCATCGCTGATGAGTTCTTGCCCATGCAAACCGATTCTCGATGTGACGCTCCGTAAGCGGAACAGCAACAAGTGGACGACGGGCATGCAGTCCAGCATCATGGAGTCTGTTTCGTACAGTTTGTGCATGCACTGTAGTGCCGGTAGTGGTGTGCAAATTACGGGGCAGCCGCGGCGCAGTCTCAAACCTGTGACGTCGTGATGACGTCACTAAGTAGCGGTCTTCTCGTGGTGTTGTTGCTCTCGGTCTGCCAGATCGTGGTCGGTCATTAACATGTCCAGTTTCCTGCTCACGTTGGCGGAGACGGGAAATGGTTGAGGCGTGAACATTAAAAAGTCGAGCAACAGCGCGAACGCTCTGCCCAGCAGCGAGTCTTCCAATTGCTTCATGGCGCTGATTTTCGGGTAGCCCTGGGCGGTGGCCCATGTTCGGTATGGTAAACATTTAAGCGTTTTCTGTTAACGTTCGTTATCTGCTTTTGCAATATGGTGAATTTTTGCCTTCGCTACCCGCCAATGTGGGCCAGTGCATGAAAAATGCATTTTCACATGCAGTAAGCGTGCGGCCGAGAAATGCAAGAAATGATTTGCATTTCGTCATGATCAGCGAGACACTACATTGACGAAACATGCCTGCAAATTTGGTTATAAATGGACGCATAGTTTTAATACAACAAACCAAACTTCACTGTTGCTAAGCTTTTTTGGCTCAGTATATATGACTTTTTAAATGGGCGCCGTCTGGATAGGATTAGTGTCTACGATATAGGAGCGTCATTGAATTTCGGATCCCGGATGGAGTCTCTGGCAAACTGTGCAGCCATGATCTAATGTGGTATCTTCATGACAGATCTTATAGGCACATGTATGTTGCACTGATTATTGTGTGTAGATTTGAGAAAGATGTTAGTTAGCTTTATTCAACCCGGATTGTGACTGTCTGTACCTATATACTGGAGCCTGTTCAGTAAGGAAAACTACAACAGAGCGCTCTGCTAGCGTGACGAAAGTAAACACCGTTTCTCCTACGTTAGCGCTCTGCTATTTCGAAACATGTTTGGAGATGACTCGCGAAAAGCAAAACATGTTTTCAATCCGTGACGTATATGTCCCGAATAGTTTTGTAGCAGAGCGCTCTGTTAGAGCGATCTATTGAAACTATTTTGTGCACCTCTTACGGAACATAAGGCGGTGTTCTTACGCGTTCTTATAGCGTGCGTGACCGGCCTAATTGGGCACTTTCGATTGGGCTAGCGTTATAACACTAGTGTTGGGTTGGTGCCATGGTATGAGTGTGACGTTTTTTTGCTAAAGATTCGTTTACGTGAGTTCTGCACCACTCTTGTTGTGGCGTCACGTTGATTCAATTGTGACGCAGTAATCACGTCACGCCAACGACTCTGATAACGCACGTTATGGGCCTTTACCGCGTCAATACGAAGAGGCCCAGCACCGGGCCTCTGCTAAACTCGCGCAAACGAATTCAACCCGACACTAGTGTTGACAACACTAGCCCAATCGAAAAAGCCCTTGCTACATCTGCTGAATGTAACATGGATAGCAAAATAGATATCCTATATGTAAATTAAAGACTAAATTAATTTTAATTTAAAGTAAATCATTTCGCAATGGCGGCCAACATGGCAGCTATCTTGTATTTTTCGGAATACTCAAGGATGCCAGTTTGTCATAACGCATTTTTTTTATCAGCATTGTTTCGTGATCAAGAAACCACCAAGAAAACAATGAGAGTTCTTATGAGTTCTTGCCGTGGCCATTGGCTATACTGAGACTGATCTGTCCGACTTTGTGTTTGCATGGCAACTAGTTCAGAAACAAAGGCTTTTCATAGAGTAATGTGTATCTGATTCATCAGGGTAATGATGAGAAAGCATTAAGATTCTTTCCATTTTTGACTCTGCAATGAACCTTTCCAGTTTATCTACCAATCATATTACGCCATAATCAACTACAAGACGTGTAGCATGACGTCATAATCAGCTGCGTCATGAATGACGTAGATAAGTTCCTCTCTCCTGAACGCTTGATGGATAACGGATTACGTGTTGTTGTACGAATTGTCTGTCTTTACTATTAAATAAACATGGCAACAACAGCGCCCAGTCAAATTAGTTTCAAAATTGTCAACACTTTACCTGTATAGTCTTCTTGAAATTGATAATCAAAGAGTTCAGGGATCAATCGATACAAACACGGGCGAACCGTGGGTGGAGCTTAGCTAGAGATGGGCGGGTCATAGCTAAAACTGGATTTTTCCATTAGACGGTAATATTTTCATATACATGTGTAAATCCATACTGGTGCAAACAGTTATGAGTTCCAATACGGTGCCAAGCTACAATCAATGACTCCGGGTGAAAATGCTTTCATCTCTGTGCCATGTATACTGTTAACCTGTCATGTTTGTGAATGCAGATGTAAGCCGACGATAATGTGTTTATTCTAATATAACTCAGAATGCATTAATCCATTAGACACGATAGGCAGATTTCTGTATCGCGTTTGGAAGAAATGATAATTTCAAATCTATTTGCCGAGCTTTCAGTTATACAAACCGATATTCGCTATTTTCCAAATGATGTACGCCTATAATGTTCTTTTATATAAAGTTAATCATTTACAGAATTGCTTGGCCAGGTTATTTGAGAAAAGTGATGACGTCATGCGGCCAACATTAACCAATTCAGGTGTAAATAAGTATAATACAGTAAAGTATTCTTGTCTGGTCCCAGCAATGGTGATGGAATGGTCAGTAGAGGGCTTGAGATTCTGCTAATTTTGCATGGTCGGATAAATAATATCATGGTAGACGTTATTGATTTGTTAGCGTCCATCAAATCCCTGATTTCAGGTCGCATTCAGTTGGGTGGGTTTTGTTATTATGTTATATGTTATTATTAACTTCCCTAACTTTACACGGGTTCCCATTTATGCTCCTGGCTGGAGACGAAAGAGGCATCGAGGAGTGAAGGGACTGGAGAGAGGCAACGAGTGAAGGGGGTGCCTATGTTTCCAGCGATCAGTCGACCATGGCGTCGTGGCTCAGCACGTTACCTCACCCCACCCAACCCCACTCTGAGCTATCACCTCCTCAATAATAGCATGGTGGTTCGATCTTACTGCTATGTGCATATGGTACGTACACTGCAAACGGTATAATAGCTTTGCTCTGAACATTGGGTGGTCAACAAACCTCTAACGTCAGGAATGGGCTGCATATATTTATAGTTCATTTTAATGTTATTAAGTTGTTATTAACAAGTATACATTGGCTATGTTACAATGATTCTGGAGTATAAATATTACAGATGGGTTCACAATCGTAGTTTCACGAATTAGTCAATTACATTTGAACATTTTCATTCGTATAAAAACAAATAAATTCTAAAAAACATCGAACTATATATAGTAGAGTTCCTGTCGGATTAAGTGTCTGGCTTATCCACCACTTTCCAACAGCTGTTAGATTTAATTACCCAATCACAAATCCCCCATCACTTTCATCAGCTTTGACCTTTTTGGCCCCGCACCTACCCCATGAACATGTGTATAACAATTTGGTTGGAGTTCAACAAATGGTTTCAGAGGAGAAAGGGTGATAGAAGGAATGCTTATGATATTTGACCGTTTGATCCACAACACATCACACGCGCCGTCTAACTAACCGCCCCACCCCACCCAACCACGTGACTGGAAACACGCCACATCCCTGATTCATCACACTCACCCCAAAAATTGTTTCTATAAAGCTGTTGCTCTCGAAATATATTGCTGACCACAAGATAAACTAGATTGTTCGGTCGATGATGCGTCATCGCAAACCCCCACGTCAACCACTTTGAAATTTTGAACTCCAACCTCCCCACCTCAACCCCCCCCCACCACCCCACACACGCACGCACGCACGCACGCACGCACGCTCGTACGCACGCACACACACACACACACACCGGCCATCCCCACCCCCTCAGGGAGCGGAGCCATATGTAAATGTCCACTTGCACTACACACTTATATGGTTGAATTCCGTCCGACGGTTTCGGAAGACATACCATACAATCAATTTTTGAACGCAGACATATGCCCGCCGCTCGAGCGTGCGCGCGCACGCACGCGCGGGCGCGTGCACGTGTTACACGGCATAATCCCTACTTTTCTTCGAAAAACGTGGTAATAAGAAATAATAATGATATATTTTCATTAGATGAGGTGAGAATTGGCGCTTGCATTACAATACTAGTCTGGCAAAATGTACGTTAGCTATCCTACAATTTAGTGAATTAATTTGCTAATCTTGTCTTATTTTTAAAGGCAAGAATTTGTAGATACAGTGGGTACGGCAGTTCCGGACCAGCGGCAGTTCCGGATCAGCGGCAGTTTCCGATCACTATATCTTAGGCCTCTCTCATTGCCTAATCCTGTTTAACCATTCCGTGTATAGGTTAATATGTATCCGATGTAGCGGTTTGCATTCGCACTGCTGGGAGATAGTCCCGGACTGGACGGTGGTGCTACCTGGTGGACAGTGAGATAACGTGATGACCGTAGTGCTACCTGGGAGACAGTGCGAGAAAATGGTGACGCTAACGCTACCAGGGAGATTTTGACGAAATTCGCTTTGTTCATATAGGGAAGCAATAGCGATTTATCGGAAGATAAACCGCCGATTTTGTGGGATTAAATTTCGAGATAAATGACGTATTTATTCCGTCACAAGAGCCAGTTCAATGAGAATGCTAGCCGGTATACCTGATATTTACCTGACAAACTTTGGGAAAGTCACCCTATGCGCTTCAACT
Organism: Chaetoderma sp. LZ-2023a; assembly: GCA_034401795.1. Classification (NCBI taxonomy): domain Eukaryota; kingdom Metazoa; phylum Mollusca; class Caudofoveata; order Chaetodermatida; family Chaetodermatidae; genus Chaetoderma; species Chaetoderma sp. LZ-2023a. The sequence goes on from CM067370.1 coordinate 17,025,522, forward strand.
TTGAAGCTAATCCTACATGTATTTCCAATTCTACTTCAATACTAGTTGACTGATGTGAAACTGTTGTTCCTGACGTTAGAGGCCTGAGGCCTGCTGTCAGATGTCCTTTCATTGTATCATTTACCGAAATAGTGGCTGTATGAGAACACGGCCTTAGTCATTAATAAAATTCTTTAGAATTAGGCTAACTAGATTTAAATTTTGTTATGTTTTTAAATAACTTCAGTTTATTGAGGACGAAGAAACATAAAAATGTGTGTTTCAATTTTGTCAGATTTCCAGCATTTAATTCATAATAAATCCTCTGTCGCGATTAACCACCCTTATGGTCGATACGGAAACAAGCTCGCTCATCTCTCACAGTGGTATGCCAAAAATGCTTCTATAGACAGCACGTGTTTGTATGTCAATGATATTTCTCATATTCCTATTTTTTGCCTTTTGAAAACATGACAATGGAATAAGACTGTTCGAACATATTATTTTATAGTCCTCAAACTGACAGTTTAAAGGACTTGATCAAGAGCTACCCAAAGTGATCGTCGCTTTATTATCAGTAAAACGAAATATTCTAATCGTCAGATTTTAATTTAGACTAGATTACATATCCTGCAAATGCATAACAACACGTACTGCACGACAGACATATCAGCGCCATTGTATCCACTGATCAAATACACGGAAAATTCCTCAGGAAATGTAGTCTAATCATTCATCACTGCTACCTGGTGAAATAAGACCTTTGTAAGCATACCTGTATTTCAACAAGGAACCCGATACCTATACGGGGCGTAGATGCCCCGTGAGCGAGCATGATGGCTGCAGAAAACACACAAGTAGGCCTACAACGTGCTCTCATAAGTATTTACGTATTGCGTTTGATAGTGAGAACGTTTTGAGCAGCTTTATTGTATATTTAATAGGTCAAGCATCCTTGACTCTGGTGAGCTATCGTTTGTGTGACTTCGCGGCTTTCTTGATCTCACCAAATACCACAAGACAATCCGACAATTCTTTGATTCCCTGTAAATGTGCCACTGATGTTTCAATTTCTGGTTGTAACTATGGGTGTTTCTATCGGTTAGTTTTAAGATGTCTCGCGTTTGTCTCGCGTATCCGCCGCGATATCTACGAGAGGAGAATTCCTAACAGCTCTCTCTCTCTCTCTCTCTCTCTCCGCAGCGCGTACAAGACGGATGCCAGCCACATCGACGCTCAAACGATGTATTACGATTTAGTCGCTAATCTATTTACATCTAATACCGACGGCGTATTTGAGTGATGTTATCGCTTGTGTTATCCGGGGAATCGTTTATGCCTTTATATTGTTTACTTTTTGTGATTAAATACAAATCTCATGAGCTTTGCTTAAATTGGAAGAAATAAACGCACGCTTATAGTAGATGACTGTAGGATATTTTATTGTAAAAAAAACCTGCTAACGTATAAATTATGGTATTAGAACAGTGCTTTACTGCATTCACTCTTTTGGGCAGCCAAGTACATTATGGCATGCTTAACCACTAATAAATCTAACAGGAGCGACAGTAGATGCTTGACCACTAATGACTCTAACAGGAGCGACAGTAGATGCTTGACCACTAATGAATCTAACAGGAGCGACAGTAGATGCTTGACCACTAATGAATCTAACAGGAGCGACAGTAGATGCTTGACCACTAATTAATCTAACAGGAGCGACAGTATATGCTTGCCCACTAATGAATCTAACAGGAGCGACAGTAGATGCTTGACCACTAATGAATCTAACAGGAGCGACAGTAGATGCTTGACCACTAATGAATCTAACAGGAGTGACAGTAGATGCTTGACCACTGATGTATCTAACAGGAGTGACAATAGATGCTTGACTACAGATGCATCTAACAGGAGCAACGGTAGATGATTGACTACTGATGCATCTAACAGGATTGACAATAGATGCTTAACCACAGATACATCTAACAGGAGTGACAGTAGATGTTTGACCACTGATGCATCTAACAGAAGTGACAGTAGATGCTTGACCACTGATGAATCTAACAGGAGGGACCCTAGATGATTGGCCACTGATGCATCTAACAGGAGTGACAATAGATGCTTGACTACTGATGCATCTAACAGGAGCAACAGTAGATGATTGACCACTAATGAATCTAACAGTGACAGTAGATGCTTGACTACTGATGCATCTAACAGGAGCAACAGTAGATGATTGACCACTAATGAATCTAACAGTGACAGTAGATGCTTGACCACTGATGAAGCTAACAGGAGTGACAGTAGATGCTTGACCACTGATGCATCTAACAGGATTGACAATAGATGCTTGACCACTGATGAATCTAACAGGAGGGACCCTAGATGATTGGCCACTGATGCATCTAACAGGAGTGACAGTAGATGCTTGACCACTGATGAATCTAATAGAAGTGACCGTAGATGATTGGCCACTGGTGAATCTAATAGGGGTTAGCTGTGTCCCGCCCATTTATAGCTAGGTCCCGCCCATTTTAGCTATGCTCCGTCCATATATAGCTCAGATTTCCCTATTCTTTGTACATGTAGGGATCGAGTTATATACTTTAAACCATGAATTCCCAGAATCCTAATTTCAAGGTAAATATACAGGTAGGCTGTTGAATGTTTTGAAAGTAATTTGATTAGGTGTCAACATAATGTATAGTAAATAGTAAGCAAATACAATTCATCCACTTGACGGACTTATTCAATGTTCATGACAGGCCTAGATATGCTATTCATTACGCGATTTGATTGTGATTTTAATAGCCTATATGTGACGTAATTGAGTAATCCAGTTTTAGCTATGCCACGCCCATCTCTAGCTAAGCTCTACCCACACTTCGCCCATGCTGGGATAGATCGATACCTGCACCTGCCGATTCTCGATTTCCAGAAAACTACACAGGTAAGCGGTTGAAAACGTTGAAACTAATTTGACTGGCTCGTGTTGTTGCCTAGGGCAGCAACCAGTCAAATTAGTTTCAAAATATTCAACAGCATATCTTTATTAAATAGTAGACATACAATTCGTACAGCAAAGCTTAGTCCGTCACTTATTAAGCGTTTGTGACGAACTTGTCTACCTCATTCATGACGTAATTGACTTTGACGGCATCCTATACGTCACGTAGTTGATTATGACGCAATATGATTGATAGATAAACTGGAATCCTCTATTGATTATGACGTTATATACTTTATTGACAGATCGAATCGATCCAGTACTAATATCCCATGGCGTAGCCGCTCTCTCAGCCCAATGGTCTTCCTGGGCAATTTCGTAAAAATTTGCAAAGAAAACAATGGTGTGTGTGTGTGCGCGCATGCGTGTGCGTGCGTGCGTGTGTGCGTGCTCGGATACAATGAATCCGCACCCAACCTACCTCCCATCCCCGCCGTCATCCGATTCCCACCCACACTGTATATCGCCAACCTGGCTACGCCACTGCAAATAGCATGTTATTGTACAATACATGCGCCAACAGCTGCTGCTCATGTGAGTTGTGACCCAAAACTATATTGTCCCGAAATCCGCCCTGGCAGATATTTTGAACATGGTCGTAATTCACGAATGTCTACATAATTATATACGGTATCAATCGTCAGTTCAAGGTCATGCGAACTAGACTGTACTTCCTTGTGTAAGATTTCAATTGTCAACATTCAGCTGTACCACTGTCTATTACATGATAAAATGCAGAGAATAAGCAGATGTTTTGGAACTAATCCAGTTAGCTACCAAATATATGATCATTGTAATTAACAAGAACAACTATGCACTATAGGCGTGATGACAAAAATCTGTCATGTAGGTGTGTTCGCTAGAGAGCACATTGTGATCACCTGTTAACACGCATCCTCCTTGAGGTGTTATTGAAGTGGATATACAGCTCTCTTAACCAGCAGAACTCAGCTTTTATCTCCAGGTGAACTCTATAGAATATGTAGATCATCATTCATCACGGTGTCTATCTAACGATGTACACTGTTAGTGTTATTAAAATAATAATCTCTTAAGGCCAAGTCTGTGTTTCAACACCAATGCACATTGCATATACAAAAGGACGGCGGGTTGAAATCAGGTCAACCATTTGAACTATATAGACCAATAGTATAGTCTAAATTATTTACTATTTCTAAGAAATATTCTGGTGACTATTTTGAAACTTACTGTAAGTCTGCAGCCTATGGCAATAGTAACTTCCAGCTGAATAAGATTTAAGATAGTTAGAAGTCCGCCTATCTGTCTAGTTGCTTCTCAACTCGTGATGTCGGGTCATATGTTTGAAAGGGCTTAGAAGTGGAAGGGTTTAGAAGGGTTCAGAACCGGAATAGTGAGAAGGATATACACCCGTATCACACGTGTCCATTAACACGCAGTGGCAGGTGTGTACAGGCCCGACTAATCAAACACGAACTACATTTTACAGAGGCTTCTTCATATATTGGTATGATGTAGGAATACGAGTTTTAGATTCGCTTTCTCCAGTTACTGCGAACGCGGCTAATTTAGGGAGCCAGGTCAATGGATGGATCCGATCTGTCACTCACGTATATGAAGTCATAATTAATTACGTCACATGTAGGCTGGCGTCACAATCGAAACGCGTAATTAAAGACGTATCTATCTCCGGCATGAACACTGAATAGTCCGTCAAGTGTACGAATTGTATGTCTACTATTTTATCTACATTTTGTTTTGAAACTAATTTGACTTGGCGCTGTTGCTACCATAGGCAGGTTGGTTTCAAAGTATCCAACAAATTACCTGTATAGTTAGCTACCTTGCTGTTATTGGGAGTCTGTGAATTCATGGTTCGATCGATCCCAACATTGGAAATGGATGAGTGGGTTACTGTAAGCTAGAAATGGGCGGGCATAGCTAAAAGGCTCCCTCTGTGGTCACTCTGCCCACTGCTCTCTATGGGACATTGTTCTTGAATAACTTGCTCTTGAATAACGCAGCTCTATCTAAGCCTATGTTGCGAATATGATATCAATACACTAATTCAGGTATTGAAATCGGAAATGAGATATTGTCAGATAATATCAAGTTAATCAAAATATAAATAGAGACGCAAGCTCAGGGGTGTCAATTAATTATGTTTAATACGCACATTCACAGACGCACAGGGGTAGACGACGACAATGACGACGACGACGACGACAACGACGACGAAGGTGGCGACGACGATGACGACGACTGTAGTGGATGTTGTGGTGATGATACAAGTCGATAATATTTGCCAAACACGAAAACTTCATGCTGTTGACGCCGCCTGAAAAGTTATTCTAATGTTATTATGTACGTCTTGAATCTTGTTTCGCAGAAGAGACAACATTCGAATTAAACGTGGCTAGAATCAACGACCTCTGATTGCTCTTATTTCCTCACGTCCATTCTCTATTACTAAAAAAGACCAAACGTCATCTGTTTTCACGATTCGTATTTTAGGAATCTTCATTGATTTAATTAATAAAATGAAGGAATAGAACATATTCTACGCACATGGACGGTTAGATACAACGACAGCTGGCCCTCTCCACATGGCTGAATTACGACTGAAGGACTGACGCAAAATAATGAGATGAAATGGAAGAACACTGATGTGTTGTTTACTCTGGTTTCTTTGACATGTCTTTCCTTGACTGATTATCAGCTATCTCAAGGCTAAGGCTTGTACTTGATTACTCTCGGGGAATAATTGACAAGTACTATTGCTCTGAAAACGTCGATTGGTTTTTTCGAAATGCTGATATTTTATGCTGATAAACATGCCATAGCAAACACTGCCACGTGGGGAATGTTTGCGGAGGAAATGAGAACGAGGCATTATCGATCGATTCACATTCATTACTTGAAACGATATTTCTTTTTGAGGGATTAGTGTTGCTTAGAAGCATTATCAGGTCGTGTTTGTAATTAACAACTTAATTCTGAAATCTGAAGAGATCATTCAGATGAACGCACGATAAGCAGCGTACCAGTCAATCATGAATGGCCAAAGCATCTCAATGAATAGATTCATTTTTATACAGAAATTGCTGCTCTGTCACTCATATTTGCTAGCATTCTGGCCAAGCGGTATTTGTTATTTGTTCTGCTAGTAAATTCTGGCAAAAGTATATCAACTTGCCTGTGTTCAATTTCTTTTCAAAATCCCAAAAGCGAATTGTGTCGCTTTTTAGGCTTATGGTGCTGATCGTATGCGGCAGAGAGCCAGCGTATACCCGTTCATGCGCAATTGCGATTTACTGAACTCGCGTCACCGGCGGTCGCAACAACTATCCCCATGCATTATTAGGGTATGAGCGTGATCCATCTAGCCAATACCATCTTTGCCATGTAGTATTCTTTTGGAGCCGCACTAGATGTGGTTTAGTGTCTTTGGGAACAACAGAACATGTAAATCATCATTCACAAACATACTTTGGTCACGTGGCATCACATGACTTGATTACTGTTTTATTAATAGCTGGAAATTATCCAAAACGAGGGCAAATAAAACCCTAAGTAGATTCTTTTCAAATCGTATCACCAACAACTGGAATGGGTTACCTGAATCTGTCGTAAATTCCCCCATCTTACATAGCTTTAAAAACCAATTAGATATATATTGGACGACCTTTTGGTATATACAAGAACCTATGTGCAACAGGTGCTCTGCAGTAAACATTGCCTATCTTAGAAACGTATAAGATGTAATGCATTTACTGCTTGATCTACCTACAGGCTAAAGGGCCTATCAAGGTAGTACATGATAAGTATAAGTATAAGTATGGCGTCATGCCAGGGACAGACACATGACATTGCAATTGTATCAGAGGAAACACGTTATTACGACCTACATAGAATTACTTAGACACTCTCCCGGCTCCACCACCCCAACCCCCCCCCACCTCTCTCTCTCTCTCTCTCTCTCTCTCTCTCTCTCTCCCTCCCCCCTCTCTCCCTCCCTACCTCCCCTCTCCCTCCCTACCTCCCTCCCTCTCTCCCTCCCCCATAATGTGTTGCTTTAGTCGGCTATACACCTAACAGTACAGCACATGTCATTAAGATAGGTTTTACGTGTGCTCATAGAGCCCCAGTGATGTTAGATGGGCATGTGCTGTTCTCTGTACAGTAATAACACCAGCAACACAGACCAGCGGCTGTGTAGGCCACCACCCATCCCCACCCACCCCACCCGCTACTGGGGCAATGCACGACTTGACATCGACATGTTTCTGAAGACTCTTAACATTCTCGTCTCTTCCACAGGAAAAGTTCTAAACTGGTGATACTAGTCGTCACCCCCCGCCTGAGTGTGCAGAATGGTCATTCTTGCACGAGCGCACGTGCTTGGGACAGAGGGCGCCAGCGGGCTGCAATAATTACCATGTGACGGAATGTCGTAATGTGAGTGGAATGGATAGCGTATGGAACAACTTCACGTGCCATGTGCCTTCTGATGTTTTCGTATTAATGTCGCATTCTATAGTTTGAAGATGACGGTAAATAATTCGGAGGGCAGTATTCACACCATCGCTAAACACAGTTCTGGTAGAATGCGATATCATTCTTAAATAGGAACCATAGGCCACGATCTGGACATTTTTGGTAAATGTGGAATATCTACAAAGATATCTATGGTGGCATATTTCTGCACCAAACACACACCCCCCCCCCCCCCCCCCTACCACCACGACTCCCCCCCCCCCCCACCCGTTACCGACTTACTGATGTCAACATAATAGGCTAAATGTCGACACAATGGGGTGCTTAATTCGTCATATCGATTTAGTTATAGGCCCGTTTTTGGCGGCTGGTCGTGTCATTGGTTCTACGGACCCGGTTCCTGCCTGCTACCATGTCGTATATAAGCCAGAGGAAGGGTACAGGGCACCAGGCATGAAACTTGTTCGTGAAATTCACTGACCCGGTCAGTCGCCAAAACCGTATGTCGACATATTAAGTAGTAACCTGCCAAGAAACACGCTGCTTCCCACTTCTGCCGTCGACTTAAAAAGTTATTTATGTCGACATGATAATCGAGATATCGACATAATACTACAATTGAGATGTCGACATTTAAGAGCAACACAAGTAGTAGTAGTAGTAGTAGTAGTAGTAGTGGTGGTGGTGGTGGTGGTGGTGGTGGTGGTGGTGGTAGTAGTAGTAGTAGTAGTAGTAGTAGTAGTAGTAGTAGTAGTAGTAGTAGTAGTAGTAGTAGTAGTAGTAGTAGTAGTAGTAGTAGTAGTAGTGTGTTTCCGTAGTAATCCGATTTGGCGCAAATTTTAAAACAACGAAGGTACTTGCGTTGCCTGAGGATTTTCAGACTGGCAATGATCCGGATAAAATAACCCAGATCCGGATCGGATCAAATTCTTGTTATGTGGATATCTCGAAAAGTGCTGTGCCGATTTTGCTAAAAAAAATGTAAAAAAGGAAAGTGTATGACCATACACCAGGATTCCACAACTTTGGGGGTGATCCGAAAATAAATGGAAAATCCGAAATCCCGAAAATCCGAAAAAATTCCGGAAGCCGCAGCTACCGAGATGCTATCGACCTTATTCAAGAACATATATTTTGACTCCTACCACTGTGTGTGTGTTGTAATATTTACGGCGTTTATATGCTAGTTCCCAATGCTAGGGTCTAGACTCACGCCTGGCCTTTATGGTTTCTGTTGAATTCTTGTGAATTCTTGTGACGTCGGTTTGTGCATTAGCTTGTGTCTCTCTGTGTGTGTATTGCTCGTTGTCTCTCGATTTTGTCTCATGTTGCTGTTCTTGTCCATGGCTTTTCTGTTGCTCCTCGTGCTTGGGCCGTGGGTGATGGGGAGGGCCTAACCTGGACCTAACGGGGGTGGGGGAGGGATGGGGTAGGTGCTGGGTCGGGGGGGGGGGGGGGGGGAGTAGGTGCGTGCGGTCTTATGACCTAATGTACCCAGGGGGGGGGGGGGGGGGGCTTTAGGTCAGAGACCTCCCGGCCCCTTTGGGGGGAGTAGGGAGGTTGGGGTGTGGGGTCTTTCGGGTCCTGGGACCCATTTGCTCTTCTGGCCATCATCCGAGCAGGCACCAGCGCGCATTTGTTTGATTTTGATTGATTAGGCAGCCCGTATGGTGACTGCGTCCGTCCGAGGACGGACTCGATCAGTCATCCGGGTTGCATCCCTCCATAGTCCCATCGAAAAGTCCGAAAGATTCTAATTCTAGCAATTATGTTTTGATTTTGTAATCCGTATGTTGCGTGGTTCCATCTGAGGACGAATCCATTCAGCATCCGGTTTACTTTGATTATGCCGAAATTTCTTGCCTACCTAACCCTAGCTCACGTTCACACAGTGATGGGCACTGTATGACGGGACCTCAATTTAAAGTCCCCTCCGAGAAGACTGAGCAAGTGGGGCCAAGTACATTGCTTAAGCTTAAGCTTAACTCCTACCACTGGGTACCATGTCAAGGTCCTTTCAACCAAATTTTGACATATCGGCCCAGCGGCTGGTTAATGTGGAATAAAGCTTTTACCAATTTCCTGGCCTTCGGACATCAAAGATAGAGGGGAGGTAACTCCTGCATGATGACTGTTAGTCTTTAACGGGTTGTTGGACTTGTATATATAATATAATATTACTATTAGCGGTGTCTACTTTGTTTTCAAATCAATGTTTCCTAAGATAATAACACATTCGGGTGAGTTAGAATCGCTTTAGATTCTGCCACTTCGATGCTCGTCTCGTGTCTCGTGTTGTATGAGCAATTCAATTCGATTTCCAGCATTCCAAAGGACTTGAAGCAATCAATTCGCATCCATCAGCGCGTGACTCATTTCTGTTGTGTCTTTCTGACACGAGGGTCGACAATCATCCAATACTGGGGTCAGGGGGTGGGGGAGGCACACATTAAAGACCGCGATAACGATACAATGAGCAAAAGCCGACATTTCTAAATTAAGACAATCTCAAGATTTCATTAGAAGCACCAATTCTCGTGAGAATTCTTTTCACGCGCAAACAGCGCGCGGATATGAAGATAGGCCTTCGCCTATCAACTTTCAGAAACACGATCTTCTTGGAATCTAAATAGGAGATCTACGGATTATTTAGAAAATGAATAGGTCTAATATTTTGAGCTGCTGTCGAGGCAGCAACGACTTTCAGTCAAATTGTTTTCAGAATAACTATCATAATGGACGAATCCCACCTGTCACCTGCTAACGACACAATCACAAATACGTATAGCTCCGGCATGATAATCGAAAGGTCCACCATTAGTCTAATGATGCGAATTTTATGTCTTTGAGAAATTTGCAATTTAATAAACATTATGCTGAATATTTTGAAATTAATTTTACTTGCAGCCGATGCTTGCCTGTATAATTACCTTGAATTGGGATTCTGGGAATACAGGTTTCAAAGTATACATACTCTTTAGGGCTTAACGCGAGAACAATGCGGGCGTGGCATAGTTGGAAATGGAACTCTAACATATGACCATAACCACACACGAAAGTTGTTGAATATTTTGAAACTAATTTGATAGTCCTGAGCATGTTGCTCAATAGCTCCCAGTCAAAATTAAAAACAAATATGACGAGAGCTCTGCAAACGGCGCATAAGACTGAGCCCGCGGAGAAAGCCAAAAACCGAGAGATGTCAGAAGATAGAGCATAACATGCCTTAGTATAAATGATGTCACAAGAAGTCCGTCAGACACATCATAGCAAGTTTTCATTCAGAAACTGATTTATAAGATGGCTGATCAAATTGACCAATCAAATTTCTGGATGTAGGAATGAATGTTAGTCGCACAAGTATATTTCCAGAAATATTTCATTTTGAATCCAGCGTCTCGCTTGAGTTGACGTTACAGACAGATGCGCTGGACGGTTTGATGTATGAAAGGATGCATGATGGATGGACAACATTTTATAAGATCACACGGCCTTTTAACTACAAATGGTTAAAACATCGTGTAGATGCCGCCAGCTCCTTGTCAGCATCAGCTGTGCGTTCTTCCTTTCATGACAAAACGGTGTATAGCCGTAGTGTCAAGACTCAATGGCGAACTGTCTAGCAATCTAGAGACTTGGGCAATCCCGCCCATCTCTGCCTCTCTCCTCTCAATCGGATTTCAAATCATCGTTTCTTCCACAGACTCGCGGCAATGGAGATTGAAAACAATACAATAGATGTTAGCATCATAGTTATTATCCGGAAACTGACTTTAAGCCTTTAACAAACATATCAGCCAAAAACGCCTTCTGAGTGGTCTTGAGAAATGCCCATTTGCATCCCAAAAGAAGACTATTTTTGGAAAATTTACCACTGGAATGACTGGCTCGATAACCGAGCCAGTCATTCCAGGGGTAAATTTTCAAAGAGTCTTCTTTGGTCTGCAAATATCCATTTTCTATGAGAAAATTTAAATCTTCTTGAATAAATTCAAGAGTTAAAGGGTTAAGATGGCGACCAGTATTTCAGATCAGCCTCCGTTAATGCTGCGCACCTTTTGGGATCGAGCAAACAATTCCCAGAACCACAATATAAAGATAACTAGACTGTAAGGGCAACCAGTTTATATATATTGATATATATTTTAAAACTAATTTGACTGGGCAGTGGTGTTGCCTGTGACGGCAAGAGCGCCCAGGTAAATTAGTTTCAAAATATTCAACGGAATGTTTATTAAATAGTAAAGACGTGCAATTCGTACAACTTGACAATATTCATGACAAAGATAGATAGTCATTCATTGCGCGTCTTCATTGTGACGTCAACCTTCATGTGACGTAACTGATTATGACGTTATATACGTGAGTGAGAGATCGGGTATATCCATTATGTGAACGCGGGCCTGGACAGATTTCCCTTACTGGACTATGGCCTGTCCTCTGGAGCTGTGTTGTACCCCCATATATAGCGTGTACTTAGATACCGTTCACGCCGGAGAGCATACAATTTACAGGCATATAGAACTCTCTTTCTATGGTATTAGACTTATGCATGGGCGTCCGCATGGGGATGGGCAAGAGGGCACTTGCAACCGCTACCAACCCCCCTGGATCTGGATAAACTGTGCACTCACTTTACATGCAGGAGATGGCCTCAGAGCGCATCTAGATTTCGAAAAATTTCCGCGGCGGGGTGTGTGTGTTGGGGGAGGGGTGGGGGGGGAGGTGTCACCCCGGAATCCGCGCTCGCCCCCAATCGTCTTGGGAAAGAGGGCACCGCTCACAGACCCACCGATATATTTGCCCTCTGGAAGATTTGCTGCGGACGCCCATGGACTTATATATGGGCTACCTACAAAAACTGTTTGATTTTGTTACTTGTAACAATGATAAATGTAGGCCTATAATTAATATTATTATTATGAAGATTGGCGGCTACAAAGAATGATGTGAAATAGGAATTCTAGCTGCAACTTACAAGTACGTCTGTCTGTCAAACTTCTGACAGCTCCTAGCCAACAATGCTGTGCTGGCCCGACATCCCAACACGTGCAACGTCGTTCGTGGAGATTACGTCGCCCACATTCTATCACGTGGTAAGATTTCCACACGTAGGACTAGTACATATAAACGTTGGCCCAACATAATTAACGCAGCATTGGTGACGGGTTAATTATTGAACGTTAATGCAACGTTGGCACAACACAAGTAATTAATTTATTTACTCTCAACCACAGCGTAATGCATCGCCCTATTACACAGGTCTCGCCATTCCGCCCTACTCCCGCATCGAGTGTAACTATGTGAGCGGGCGTATGTTAGTAAGATGGGCGTAATGCAAACATTGAGCAAACATACGTTAGGACAAAAAAATGATTTTCCTAATTTTCAGGCATCCAAAATCATCAAATCGATTGCCGACCAGCCGTTGACTAGCAGAGTGATTCAAAACGACAATTCTCCTACGGTCATCTGACTAATGCGTGTTTACACAAATGATACCACGGAGTTTTTCAAACACACAACCCCGTCTCTTATATTAAAGAATTATCCGGATTAAGTCCAGAGTACAATGTAAATGCATATCCGAATGTCAGGAAATGGACGCTGTCAGTCTACGTATCACGGCAATACATTGATTCAGTCTTCGTAATTATCCCACAGGAACACCGCCGATACACGAGTGAGTGTCACTGCGCGTGCGTGTGTCCGTCCATACATAACCCACGCCGGTGAATGCATTTGAACAGAGCACGATTCTCCGCAGCTGTTGATCAACATGATGCCGCGATTAGGGGATTGGAAGCGTTGGATGTAATGGTCACTTCCAGGAAATCTGCTCATCCCAAATATTGGCGAACATGTTCAGAAGAAACCCTGGGGTTTTTTACACGACTAAGATAACTGGGCCAGTTCGTTCGCCTCTCTGTTTTGAAGAAACTCCATATTTTGGCAAAACCAGAGGCAAATAAATAAATTGTATTTCTTCAGGAAAGTAGTTTTGCATTAACCCTTTAGTAGCAGCAAAAGACAAATTCCTTATGAAGTAGAGAAAACATTGTGTGGAAGAATTCCAACTAATTTGACTGGGATTTCTTGCTGTGGCTGCAATGCGTTCCAGTCAAATTCGTTTCAAAATATTCAATAGCGTCCCTGTACTCGGGATCGATCGATCTCTGAACTCCCTGACTATCAATTTCCAGCAGAACTATACAGGTAAGCTATTTAATATTTTGGAACTAATTTGACTGGGTGCTGTTGCTGTCATGCGTTGTTGCTGCATAAGGCAGCAACAGCGTCCAGTCAAATGAGTTTAAAAATATTCAACAGCATGTTTATTAAATAGTAGAGACATACAATTTGTACGCGTCAGACTACAAGAGTTAGACGGCCATATAGAATCATTTATGACGCAATGATTATGACGTCATCCTATATGCCGCTTAGCTGATTATGACGTCATATAACGTCAGATTGATAGATGGATACTCTGGAAAGTTGAATTGGCACTGGAATTACAAGAATTCCCACAATCGGGGGGGGGGGGGGGGGGGGGGGTTAGCTGCTGTGACATTGGAATGGATATTTTTGACTCGTGTGGTATTGGATGTTATACTCAGAGATGAGTGGGAAAACATTCAAAAACATGAAACTTATTTTATACATGTAGGCCACCATGTCATAGTAGCAACAAATTTTACTTCAACATACTTTTAACTAGAGAGGATTCGCCTGAAATGTTTCTCTAAAAACAAGAATGCAAGGCAAACAGCTGAAAACTTTCATCTCTGTATATTGGTGGTGTGCTATTGGAACGTGTACTGCTGACTGGTGTGCTATTGGAACGTGTACTGCTGACTGGTGTGCTATTGGAACGTGTACTGACGACTGGTGTGCTAGTGGAACAAGTACTGCTGACTGGTACGCTATTGGAACGTGTACTGCTGACTGGTGTGCTATTGGAACGTGTACTGCTGTCTGGTGTGCTAGTGGAACATGTACTGCTGACTGGTGTGCTATTGGAACGTGTACTGCTGACTGGCGTGCTATTGGAACGTGTACTGCTGACTGGCGTGTTATTGGAACGTGTACTGCTGACTGGTGTGTTATTGGAACGTGTACTGCTGACTGGCGTGTTATTGGAACGTATACTGCTGACTGGTGTGTTATTGGAACGTGTACTGCTGACTGACGTGTTATTGGAACGTATTCTGCTGACTGGCGTGTTATTGGAACGTGTACTGCTGACTGGCGTGTTATTGGAACGTGGACTGCTGACTGGCGTGTTATTGGAACGTGTACTCCTGACTGGCCTGTTATTGAAACGTGTACTCCTGACTGGCGTGTTATTGGAATGTGTACTGCTGACTGGCGTGTTATTGGAACGTATACTGCTGACTGGTGTGTTATTGGAACGTATACTGCTGACTGGTGTGTTATTGGAACGTGTACTGCTGATTCACGTGTTATTGGAATGTGTACTGCTGACTGGTGTGTTATTGGAACGTGTACTGCTGACTGGCGTGTTATTGGAACGTGTACTGCTGACTGGCGTGCTATTGGAACGTGTACTGCTGACTGGCGTGTTATTGGAATGTGTACTGCTGACTGACGTGTTATTGGAACGTGTACTGCTGACTGGCGTGTTATTGGAACGTGTACTGCTGACTGGCGTATTATTGGAAAGTGTACTGCTGACTGGTGTGCTATTGGAACGTGTACTGCTGACTGGTGTGCTATTGGAACGTGTACTGCTGACTGCTGTGCTATTGGAAAGTGTACTGCTGACTGCTGTGCTATTGGAAGATTTCATGACGTAACATTGGAAGTTATCCTGGTGATTGTGGTAATATTTGAAGGCATACTGTTGCCTAGTACGGTACTAGAATGTAGGCCTGTACTAGTAACTGGATTGGCACGTAAGGATATACAGTTGTCCGATGTGACATCAGGTATGCTAATGTGACATTGGACAGTTGCTAGGAACTGGTGACATTGGATGGCACAATGGTGACAGGTGTACCATTGAGACATACTGGTGGCTGTTGACATTCTGGTAAAGCGGTGCCTAGTGTGACATCAGAAAGTATAATGGCGTACCATTTTAAGGTATTCCGATAAGCTTTAGTAATGCCGGGAATGCTATTGAACGGTACATTAGTGGCTTATGCATCGTTGGAACACCTTTGGAAGGTATGCTTAAGAACAATTCATTTCCGTTATGTAGTGCCGTTGGCGGGCGAGACGCTCCTAATTTCTTCAAATGTGTTGGAAATATTTTAATATCACTGATATTAGCTATGCTTAAGTGCAAGATGGCTCTGGGACAGTTCAACCAATCAGTTTGGCTTTAACAATAATCTCCTTGGTGTTGACCGAATCTCCCTTGGTAATTGAACATTATAAAATACCCTAGGAGCTGAGCAACTTTGTAAATATTTCCCATGTGGTTGTTGCGTGCGTGTATTTATTTTCATAAGTGTGTGCTTTATTATTAACCTGTGTATGAATGGTGCATTACGATCCACGTTTCCCGATGATTTCAGGTTGACAGATGTTTATTAATGGCAGCACCGGGATAAAGCGCAATCATTGTGATACATTGCAATATCCCGTCACATCAGTATACCTTCCAATGTCACGGTAGTTACCACTATACATTCCAAGGTCACATGTCAGCAATATATTATCCATGGCAATCATTGTTATTACTTAACATGTCTCACCAATCACTGCCACACTAGTGTACCTTCCCATACCACAACAGTATACCTTGCAATGTCACAGCATTCACCAAATGATATACCTTAAACACCACTAAGCAGTATACCTTCCAAGGTCTCCAGTCATCGGTATACCTTCTAACACCAGATAAGAGTACATCTTCCACTGCCACACCAGCATACGTTTCAATGTCACAGCTGTCGCGAGTATATCGTCGACTGCCACACCAGTGACCAGTTCCAATGTCACGCCAGTCATGGCAGTATACGTTCCAATTCCACAACATACCTTCCAATGGATAGATCTGATCTGTCACTCAAGTATATGACGCTATGTTCAATTATGTTAAAATTGTGCGTTGTCGCAATTAAAATGCGCAATGAATGATGTATCTAGGTCCGCCATGAACATTCTATAGTCCATCAAGCATACCAATTGTATATATTTAGTATTTAATAAACGTTGTTGGATATTTTGGAACTAATTTGACTTGGATATGGTAGCAACAGTACCCAGTAAAATTACTTGCAAAATATTTAACAGGTTACCTGTATAGTTACCTTGAAATTAGGACTCTGGGAATTATTCAGAGTATATAAATAGATCCCACGTAAAGCATGGACGGAGCTTAGCTAGAAATGGATTTTACACCAGTTAGAATTATTTCTTCCAATGTCACACCAGTTATCTCTAGTCAATGTCACACCAGTTATCTCTATCCAATGTCACACCAGTTATCTCTATCCAATGTCACACCAGTTATTTCTATCCAATGCCACACCAGTTATCTCTATCCAATGTCACACCAGTTATCGCTATCCAATGTCACACCAGTTATCTCTATCCGATGTCACACCAGTTATCTCTATCCGATGCCACACCAGTTATCTCTATCCGATGTCACATCAGTTATCTCTATACGATGTCACACCAGTTATCTCTATCCGATGTCACATCAGTTATCTCTATCCAATGTTACACCAGTTATCTCTATCCAATGTCACACCAGTTATCTCTATCCGATGTCACACCAGTTATCTCTATCCAATTTTACACCAGTTATCGCTATCCAATGTCACACCAGTTATCTCTATCCAATGTCACACCAGTTATCTCTATCCGATGTCACACCAGTTATCTCTATCCAATTTTACACCAGTTATCGCTATCCAATGTCACACCAATTATCTCTATCCAATTTTACACCAGTTATCTCTATCCAATGTCACACCAGTTATCTCTATCCAATGTCACACCAGTTATCTCTATCCAATGTTACACCAGTTATCTCTATCCAATGTCACACCAGTTATCTCTATCCAATGTTACACCAGTTATCTCTATCCAATGTTACACCAGTTATCTCTATCCAATGTCACACCAGTTATCGCTATCCAATGTTACACCAGTTGTCTCTATCCAATGTCACACCAGTCACGAATATACATTTCAAAGTTAAGTCACCAGTATAACTTAATGTTAAACTAAAAACAGACACGAGTATGACCACACTAATATATCATCTACTGACATCAGTGTAGCATTTGGAGGTTTATTGGTGGTCAGTGTGACATTGGAATTTTCCGTTGTGAGACCAGATAGATACGTCAGTACATTTTCTGTGGTTTTTGTGAGCCAGATCGGCATCCATCCATGTTGGCAGTGATTTTAGCAACGTGGTAATCGAGGATAACAACGACATTGATGTCACTAGATGTTCAACAGTATGACCATGTCTCGCATGTAGTATATGCCACATGACAATGTTGTTTGGCTCTTCATGTTGGCATCTAAGCTGGTGGACTATGAAATGTTGCAGTGTCATTAGTTACCCAGTAGTGATAGCAAATATCATCAAGATACATATCGTGTCCCATGAGAATGTTGGTTTCTTTCCGCAGTTTAGCAAGAAAATGACACAATCGAAACTACCCGACAGCAGTGTTATCTGGAAATTGTTGTCGCTGTTCAGCGCCAACAATCGTATTTGTGTAAATATCATGTGATGCGCCTCTGCTCTTTCAATAGTGTCGAAAAGATATTCAGTTTTTCCATCTTTCAAAAACTAAGAATGTGTTCACCCATGCGAAATACATTATGCCCTACATAAGTGATTATCTGCCTAGAGAGATTCAATTAGAATACCAGCACCATCTTTCCAGCTATATGTAGATAGTATAGTATGTGGTATGTCTGTGGTGTTACTTTTCTCTGTATATTAAGTTTCGTAGCTACTCTTACTCAATGTCACTTGATTACACTTGGCTTTTTATCAATCATCTTCTATGAAATTTTGTTCATCGCCAGAAACAATATGTTTCCAAAACAAGATACATGTAATTGCTGTTACAAATCCTATATATCTGTAACGTCACTATGTAGTATGATCATCATAATTTATTAATAGATAGGATATAGGTACTTAACTCTTGACATCAATTATTGTTCAATAGCAACAAATTGTGTTTTTCGGTAACTGGCATTTATATTAATCACTCTAAACTTTCGCCAAAGATATGTTTATTCACAAAATAAAATTAATTAAGAAACTAGATTGAAATGAAGGGGGTCAAATAGATTGTAATATATTTCTTTATTAAGTTGTGAACAAAAGATAAACTGTTTAACCTTTTCTTGACGTAGTCGGCCAACACCGGCCTCTGTAGTGATCCTGAGCAATGCCCCTTCATGCCAAGAGAATATTTTTGAAGATTTACCACTTAAATGCCTGGCTAATTAGCCGAGCCAGTCATTACAGTGCTAAATTTTTAGTCTTCTCTGGGCCTGCAAATGGACATTCAATGAGCAAATTTTCTATTTTTTATATATCAAATTTCGTGATTAAAGGGTTAAATTAGTCCTTTAAGATTGATAAGCAGGATGAAAACATTGTGTTGTTAAAAGTTCAATATGCACTCAGTTACAATCACCGAGTTATTAGCACTCAGTTACAATCACCGAGTTATTGGCACTCAGTTACAATCACCGAGTTATTAGCACTCAGTTACAATCACCGAGTTATTAGCACTCAGTTACAATCACAGAGTTATTAGTACTCAGTTACAATCACTGAGTTATTAGCACTCAGTTACAATCACCGAGTTATTAGAACTCAGTTACAATCACCGAGTTATTAGCACTCAGTTACACTCACCGAGTTATTAGCACTCAGTTACAATCACACAGTTATTAGAATTCAGTTACAATCACCGAGTTATTAGCACTCAGTTGCAATCACCGAGTTATTAGCACTCAGTTACACTCACCGAGTTATTAGTACTCAGTTACAATCACCGAGTTATTAGCACTCAGCTACAATCACCGAGTTATTAGCACTCAGTTATAATCACCGAGTTATTAGTACTCAGTTACAATCACCGAGTTATTAGCACTCAGTTACAATCACCGAGTTATTAGCACTCAGTTACAATCACCGAGTTATTAGCACTCAGTTACAATCACGGAGTTATTAGCACTCAGTTACAATCACGGAGTTATTAGCACTCAGTTACAATCACGGAGTTATTAGCACTCAGTTACAATCACCGAGTTATTAGCACTCAGTTACAATCACGGAGTTATTAGTACTCAGTTACAACCACAGAATTATTAGCACTCAGTTACAATCACCAAGTTATTAGCACTCAGTTACAATCACACAGTTATTGGCACTCAGTTACAATCACCGAGTTATGAGCACTCAGTTACAATCACCGAGTTATTAGCACTCAGTTACAATCACAGAGTTATTAGTACTCAGTTACAATCACTGAGTTATTAGCACTCAGTTACAATCACCGAGTTATTAGAACTCAGTTACAATCACCGAGTTATTAGCACTCAGTTACACTCACCGAGTTATTAGCACTCAGTTACAATCACACAGTTATTAGAACTCAGTTACAATCACCGAGTTATTAGCACTCAGTTGCAATCACCGAGTTATTAGCACTCAGTTACACTCACCGAGTTATTAGTACTCAGTTACAATCACCGAGTTATTAGCACTCAGCTACAATCACCGAGTTATTAGCACTCAGTTATAATCACCGAGTTATTAGTACTCAGTTACAATCACCGAGTTATTAGCACTCAGTTACAATCACCGAGTTATTAGCACTCAGTTACAATCACCGAGTTATTAGCACTCAGTTACAATCACGGAGTTATTAGCACTCAGTTACAATCACGGAGTTATTAGCACTCAGTTACAATCACGGAGTTATTAGCACTCAGTTACAATCACCGAGTTATTAGCACTCAGTTACAATCACGGAGTTATTAGTACTCAGTTACAACCACAGAATTATTAGCACTCAGTTACAATCACCAAGTTATTAGCACGGCATGGACCTTTCCGCTTTTAGCTATGCCCTGCCCATCTCAATCTAAGCTCCAACCACACCACGTCCGGGTTTGGAGTGTAATAACTACGTCTTCAGTCTGGATTCTCAATTGGACATATATATATATATATATAATTTAACCTTACGCCGAGTACTATGCGACTCAAGTCTGATTTTTCTCAGCCTTTTATACTCTGTGGCCCGGGCACCGGGTAAGATTAAACACCACACAAACCACCACCCGCCACCCCTTAAACGGTGTCCCTACACCAGTTGTGACTGCAGTGGCCCCTTTGATTAAGGTGGGTACTACACGGTGGCATGTCATGACACTGGTTGTCTGATTTATAATACACTTTTCGGTACCAGTTGGTGATACCTTTTGTGCCGGTTGTCTAGGCAGCGCCCCTCTAAATTGAAGGGGGCACCAATTGTGAGTTGGGCGGTGTCCTTTATTTGACACTAAAATGATAGATGCGAGACCTAGTAGGCAGGCGGTGCCACTTTATGGGTGTACTGGTTCCACGTGCCTTCTGTGGACGAACAACTTTTCAATATTTTTTAGAATTATGGAACCTTTAATCTGCATACAGTGGAGTTGGACGGTCCCGTCCACACGTGATATCTCGAATGCGGTGCCTATACTGATGCCAGATGCAGTCAACACTACCGATGCGGAATGTGATGGATTAGGGGGCAGGAAACATACACGGCCCAAGGACTTGTACTGGGAGAAATGAGGGCGTGCGCGTCACTGCGGCACACAACAGGATCAAAAATGAAGCCGGCGTCCTTCCTCCATAAAGAAATGATTCAGACTGCGTTTCTTTTCAAGGTTTTTGGATACTCATCCGAGGTTGATGACGGCGTGTCCATGTTTTTACTGGAGGGGCGCATGATGTCGGCTTGTGACACCTAGGAAGGGGATATATCTGTCCTATACTAGAGGGAGTGTGACGTTTCAAGGGGCTGTGTTGAGTTTCCGGATATTTTGGAAAACTAATTTGAAATATAAAGTTGAGATATTCAAAAACTAATTTGAAAGTATTTCTGCGGTTGGAAATAATTTCAACAAAAGGATGAAAGGTTTTACACAGCAACAAGTATTTTTTTTAAAAGAACATTTTTTTCTAATAGATGAGACATTAGATATTTGCCAGTTTTATGGTTAGTCTCTTATTTCGGTCGTTCACGTTAGCGGGTGTCCATTGCTGTTGGATCTAGGGATGTGCTGTTTTGAAATTGGCAGCTTTATAATTCAAAATATTCGTTCCCCAGCTTTTGAATTTGGTGCATCCCAGAAGCTTAAGGTGACAATGTAGGCATCACTTGTTGAAATTTGTTTCCTTCACTGTGTCCCAGAGGCTTGAGGACGTTTCTCTAAGACCAGATATGCTTTCTGGTGTTGCTTCCGGCATGATTACCGTTTCAGAAATTAGATCATCCAGCATTTGGGCTGCATTCTCTGGATGCAACATGGATGAACAACAGAGCTGGTAGGGCTTTCCCCGAAGCAACTGAACATAGCCGGTTTCAGTATATCTAGTTCTTCACTTTTCCTTTCTGCTTTTGCCAATACCTGAAATCACGATTGATGAACATTTGTCAGGATTGTTCTTAACACCGAGATCTAAGGATATTTGGTTTGACGTTGTATCTTCGTCGTCGGAACTAATAGCGATAAAATCTTTTGAAGAGAAAATTTTGCTTACATCTCTTTTGTTGGCTGGACTAATTTTTGGTATAACATACCCCGATGTTGTTGGCTGGTTGAGGCCATATCTCAACTCTTCTGACGCCTTTCACTAACGGTGCTTGTTGAAGTGACTATCACAAATCGCACAAAAACAATTCTTCACTTTCTCGTGAAACTCCCCTAGGTGTATTGCACGATCTGCGACAAGAGAAATATTTCTTACATTTCCCGCATTGTGCAATTGCTTCATTATTCATGATCCCGTGTTGGGATCGATCGATCTCTTAACTCCATGACTATCAATTTCCAGAAAACTATACATGTAAGCTGTTAGGCAGCAACAGCGACCAGTCAAATTAGTTTCAAAATATTCATCATACAATTTGTACTTGTCACCGACGAAGAGTTAGACTGGCCAAATAGAATAATTTATGATGTAATGATTATGACTTCATCCTACACGCCACTTAGCTAATTATGATGTCATATGATGGACGGATACGCTGGAATGGTGAATTGGCCTTTAGCAACACCAACACGCCCCGATTAACCCTTTCACTGATGAATTTCCTCATTTTTAACGCTACTATACACGAAAAATGTTGAACATTTTGAAATTATTTGACTGGAATCTGTTGCTGGAAGACAGCCAAAATCAGGGTCTATGGTGGCCTTGAGGTGTCCACTTTTTTGTTTTAAATTTACCACTGGAATGATTGTCTATATAACACCGCTTTTGAAAATTTACCACTGAAATAAGTGTCTTCTCTTGGTGTGCAAATGGACATTCAATAAGAAAATATTTGAATTTTCTTGACAATCATGACCATCAAATGATTAGTCCATCCATAAATGGCGAAATGAGTCACACTGTTATGAATATAGTGATCCAAGCTGTCAAATATCTGAAGTTAAAATCAACTGAGGAATCCATAGCTACATGATGTTTATCCATCAATCATATGATGTCATAATCAACCACATGACGTGTATGCCGATGTCATAATCAATTACTGAGTCTGTCTTAAATGCTTAATAGTCTGTCAGGTAGTGCGAATTGAATGTCTTTACTATTTAATAAACATAGGCAGCAACAGCACCCTGTCAAATTGGTTTTAAAATATTCAACAGCTTATCTGTATAGTTTCCTGGAAACTGGGGGGGGGGGGATTCAGACACTGCAGTGATCGATTGATCCCAACACAGGCACCGCATGGGTGGAGTTTAGCTAGAGATGGGCGGGGCATAGTCAAAACTGGATTCATCCATTCTGTCAAATGTTAGCAGATGTCACAATCAAAATGAAGTGTCACAAAAATTGGAAGATCCATCCATAGTCATGAAAGTGTGCATATACATCAAAATTATGTGGCTGTTACAGACATCGAAATATCTATCACTAAAGTGTACAAAGTGTGTCTTTGTTGAATTTACAAGTTGATAAACATTCTGTTGGTGTTGAATAGTTTGAACACAAATTTAGAATCTAGGAATTCAGGTTTCAGTTTAAATCTATTCCAACATTTGTATTAAAAAAATGGGCAGAGCGTAGCTAATATTGGATCCATCTATTGTTGATAGACAGCCACTATTTGTGATTGCATAAAATTCCTCAGCTAGGCTAAAATGTGATAACGTCATCCGTCTGTCATGATGACATATCGGACAGACAGACACTATTAGTGATTGCATAAAATCACTCAGCTACGGTTAAACGGTGCAAACGTCATCGGTCCGTCATGCCATCCCGGACAGACATTATTCATGTTTGTGTAAGATCACTCAGCTAAGCTAAAAGGCGATAACGTAATCCATCTGTCAAGATGCCATCCCTTAATGTTTGTCCTCAAAATATTTCAATGATTATATGAGATCTTTATAGAAGCAATCGTACCGAGTGTTAAGTTTTCTTCTGTAGGCATGCTAAAAGAGTTATCAGTGTATATGAACAGTACGCAATCTAGGAGTTGAAATTAACGAAAGCCCTGGACTAGTAGAAGTTTACCTGCCTTAGTACAATTTGCAACGCCTATTTAATCTAGCTAGTTACTGCAGATCTAGCCAGTTACTGTGCACAGTGGAAATTATCCAAAATTGTCTTCTCATGGTCTGCAAATATTTTCCGAAAAAATTGATGTTCTTAAAGATGTTGTGAGGACTAGATACTCGATCGCTCTGATTAACTTGACAATCATAATACAGATTCTCATTTACTAGAACAAAATGCTTTTGAAATTTTTGTAATCGACCCCGCCAAAGCTGAGATAAGCATATAGCAAAAACCTTGACAGCCAAACGTTTTTAGCTATCGCGCTTAGAGTTGTGACGTCACACCGGGATGACAACAATTCCTGTTAGTCTAGATTATTATCTCGGGGAGCATAGCTAGGCTCTCTACTGCTGCGCGTATTAGGCACCTATGCACCTATTCTTTGACAATTCATTGTTCACACAGGGACACTACATTGTTCGAGATGCACAAAGGTTCAATAATATCGAAGTTGATGATATTTTTGTCGATTAAACTTAAAGGACAGACCTCAAGGTGCCTGACATCACAATTCTAATGTATATCGTATAGGCCTGTTAGAGGTGACAGTAACATCGGATTTCGTGTACGTGAATTAGGCTATATTTAATCAAACCCACCCACACACTTCTTGGAATACAATTCTACAAATGCATATATATCTTATCTTTCTGGATTGACTGCAGAGATTTTGCATAGATGATAGGCATGCATGTACACAAATGTACAACTTTTTAAATGATGGTTAAGTAGGCCTACACCGCTCAGTGCACGTACGATTGCAATTTACCATTGTGTAGGCTTATGAATAAATTTATGATTGCAATATAGCATTTACTCCAGTTATGTGTTTAAAATTAACTAAAATGTCGGGTAAATATAAATTTAATCTAAACTAATCTATTTGCGTGTAGTCTACATTGACATATTATTGACAGTACACGGTTTATTTACAATTTAGCAGCGGTCGAGGTGCGTAGCGAGGCTTTCACTGCCGTCCGCACGCTTATAGTACAACTTAAATAACATATACTGTTGAATATTTTGAACATAATTGGGTTGGATTTCAACCCAAATTGTGTTCAAATTTATTCAACATGTTTCTTGTATCGTGTTCATATGGTTCTAACTAACATATTTGTGTTTTTGCTTTGGAAGCATTTAAAATTATTTATGAGCTGCACTGTAAGTAAAGATGATACGCTAGTGACCTCTGAACATCTGTCAGTTCACCTACCTATTTAAAAGTTGTTCATCCGCTACAGTTTTGTTTTTCATAACATTGAAATATGAGTGTATGCTACTGCCATACATGGAAGAAGTTGGTTTGAAAAACGATAGGGTTCATATGGTTGTCACAGGCGCAACGCCCCACCCCCACCCCCCACACACACACCACCGTACATGTTGACCAGTACATGCCTCTACATTATTATTTTACAAACACATTGCCAAAAGCTTATAGGTAAACAATTACATTCTAATCAATAATCACGGGAAATTTCACATAGGACACACTGACACACTTATTGTACATTCGTAATCTTCAGAAAAAGTTGTAACTGCACTCAGTAGCCTATACATTTAGATATGAATAATAGTACAATTATATAGCCATCGTCAACCTCTCCCACCCACCTCGATCATCACACTCACATCCATCCATCCCAGATATTACATAGTACATCCAGTCCTTTCAAGAATGGTAATGGATCCGCAATTAAGCCTACTAGACTACAGAGTATTTGTCACATGCATTGAAATATTGCCGATTTTCAGCATTGCCCATGGTTTACCCTAGTTATAGGCCTATTATTATGCGACTATAGCTTTCCATGAAACCATTTAAAATGAGTAAATATCAATAAATAAAGACTTAACTTCAACCTGACATAATTTATGTTATGGTAGGTGAAGTCTATCCTGTTAAACGCACGTTTTAAAATGTGTTACCTTTGTACTACAGACAGAGAAATATTGGCCCAGCTCACAGCGCCGTTCCCGGTGTGACGTCACAGCGAGTGGTGGTGTGATTCAGATTGAGGCGTCATTTAATCTCGTTATTTGGGCTGCCTAACATATTTCTTGCACTCCAAAACAACGCTATTGTGTTTAAATAGTGTAGTAGACCATAAAATTAATTGAAACTCGTTATCGACCGCAAGTCCTCACAAGACCTTTAATCAAGTTAATGGTTCCAACCAGTTTTCATATAAAAGAGAATTGAATACCACGCAATGATATAAGAGCAACACTGTAGTATAAGGACTAACAGCCATCACCATATCTGCTATGCATCGGCTAATAAACAGTAATCACCATATCTGCTATGCATCGGCTAATAACTGAGGGTTAATAAAATCTAGTGATCGCTGGCTAGTGGCTCATTCAGGCTAATTTGAAAACCTGCAGTAATCTGTGATTATCAGGAAATTCTAATACACTGCAGGGAATTGATGGAGCTCATGTCACCGAGTATGATGTCATAATTAATTACGTCACATGTAGACTGATGTTACAATCAAAATGCCTTTAATGAAAGATGTATTTATCTCCGTCAGGGACTTTGAAGTCTGTTAAGTGTATGAATTGTATGTCTTTGATAGATTTACTATTTAAAACATTCTGCTGAACATTTCGAGACTAATTTGACTGGTCAGTGGGCACACAGTAAAACTAGTTTCAAAATATTCAACATCTTACATGTACAGGTCTGTATAGTTACATGGTATTCTAAGAATTCGCGCAAAATACATATGGGCAGAGCATAGCTAAAAATCAGTGGGGCATAGCTAAGAATGAATCACTTCATCGATGGGATGAAAGAATATGTATTAAGAGAACACTATTGACAGTAATACACCAAGATCTTTATTGCAATAATGTACAATGGTGTATGTCTGTCTTCTCCTGGGCACCCGCCACAGCTTAGATAATACCAATCTGAAAATAAAACACAAATCACTAACTATTGACTCACTGCTGCAAGTTATCGGGACAATAAATTCAATGGGTAATAAGTCTGGACCAGTCGACCATTTTGAAAGTAATTTAACTGAAAGTTGTTGGTGGCTTACCAACAACTTTCAGTCAAATTGTTATCAAAATATTCAGCATATCCAGAGTTAGACCACATGGAAAATGTAGTCTGCAAAAATTCAGCAGACAAATAGTTAAGTCTTTAACCTCTCACAGATCTTAAATGACAAATTCTTCATGGCGTAGGAAATTCTGTTGAATATTTTGACAAAAACTTGACTGGGAACTGTTGCCGTCTGCTTAGCATTAGATTCCCGCCAATTTAGTTTCAAAATATCCAAATGCTGCCCCTATAGTTGTGTCTCGACATACAGGTATTGAGAGACTGGACATTCAAATGTTCAAGTAAACTTAAAATCATCTCTCTCTTTATTTATAACTAACAACTAATATAAAAGCTACCGGTGTTCCACCTACATGACTATATATTGTGGTCACACTAATTTCTCTCCATTTGTAAGAACTTGATTCTCAATGAAGCTAGAGAAGTAGATAGGAAACCTGCCTAGTATGATCATGTCTGGAAAACATAACCTTTGCACAGGTTGGTTTCGAGCTGTACACGTCAAAGTTCAAAAGTTATCATCCCGGGCTTTAGATTTCCCCTTGGCTGTGACTCTACAAGTCATGCCAAAATGAAATCCGCCCATATCAGTGAGCCCAAATTATAATCTTACTGGCTGCTATGAACAGTAATTAACTGATTTACAGTCAATTAAATACTGTTAATACTGAGATGGATGCTGTAGCATTTTATGGCCATGCAGAGGTCTTATAGCGATATTAAAACTAAAATGGCTCAAAATCAATGTCTCAGATTTCAAAATTCTCTAGTTTCTAGTAGCATTGATGGATCCTGGACCAGACAGGTGGCGTGCCCAAATGAGGCAAAGCTAAAGCCCTGTCACCAAATCAAAATCTGTCTTGTAAATGTATTAATGACATGTACGACGTGGTATACACAAGGCAGCACATAATAGACACATAAGATTCGTGTATGTTATAAGCTTGTGCGACTATTGTGCTGGAGTGATTGCGATCGATTATTAAAAAATAATCATGATTACTAGATTAATCAGCTTGGATACAAATTACCAAGACATAACAACAAAAGAATTTCAATGACGAAAATTGCAATGGTGTTTAGAAAAGTTCATTTGCAGACTATTTTTGAAAATGTATCACTGGAATGCCTGGCTAGATTCTCCAGCCAGCCATTCCAGTAATACATTTTCAAAAATAGTTTTCTCTTGTCCTGCAAATGGGCATACATTCACTAAGCAAAATGTCGTTTTTCATGACTGATCGCATTAAAAAGTAGTTGAGTTAGGTTTTGAAATATTTTATGCAATAGAAGTCACGATTATTCAATTATTTAATTTTTAATCATATAAATTCACTATTTAAAACAGTGGCGATTTTCGATTTAATCGCGCAAGCCTTGAACCGTATGTTACATGTACGAATGGCATTGTACAATGATGAGCATGTACCTTGTTTGCAGTATCTAGAGCATCATAATCTGGTGCCAGTCTTACATAAGCTTTCTTCTCACCATCAGGCCTGTGAAATTGAACATACCATAGACCATTTAGACCACATTATTGCAAAATTACACTATACTCAAGTAATAGGCATCAGGGCTCAATATTACCCAGAAATTCCTCTTGTAGGCAACTAGATATTTACAGCTCTAACTTATCACTTGAACAATTGAGCAAATATATTCTTTTTCATATAAGTCAAATTGTATACTATATGTATATTTGCATCTGTCAGATCTAAAGCACTCGTACAGAATGGACCTTTCCAGTTTATCTATACATCATATGACATCATAATCAACTACGTGATGTGTAGGATGGCGTCAATTACAGCATGACACGATTTAGTCTGTCTCAAATGCTTAATAGGCCGAGAGGTTGTAAGAATTGATTGTTTTTACTATTTAACAAACTGTCTGTCGAATATTTTGAAACTAATTTGACTGGACCCTGTTGCTGTGCTGCCTATCAACCAGTCAAATTAGTTTCAAAATATTCAACAGCTTACCTGTACAGTTTTCTGGGAATTGATAATGAGGGAGTTCAGGGATCAATCTATGCCAACACAAGCAACTTGTGGGTGGTGTGTAGCTAGAGATGGGCGGGGCATAGCTAAAACTGAAAAGGTCCATTAGAAATTGCAATAACACCTTTATAGGCTAAAGGATTAGTGCACGCATTATCTTTGCTGTTTGAATGCACAAACCTTCTTAAACAAACTTGTGTTCGCAACCATGAAGCTCGACTACGACTGCAATGGAATTTGAAGTTTAACTTCAAACAAAGTAAATATAGAATGCTTATATCAATACACTTATCAATGACCATGACGTTTGTGTGCAGTATGATTAACACGACATGAGATATGAACTGCTAAGTCCAGACAAACACAAAATGGTAATGTTAAAAAAATAACCCACGTTTTTTTACCTTTTGATCACAAACAACACTGCATGTTTCCCACCAAATACAAGGAAGTATGTGTCCATGGTTGGGTCCAGTATACTTAACCAAAGATGATATATAAACTGCTAATTTGAGCTACATGTAAATACAAAATGTTAATATTGAAAGGTTTTTACCAATGCCATGGTGTCTTTGACCGCTTGACCCAAGGTCCTTACGTGATGCCCTCTCATTATATGGAAGTTTGTGTCAAGTTTCGGTATGGTATGATTAACCAAGGTTGATATGAACTGCTAAGTTCAGCAAATCAAAATGTTAATGTTGGAAAAAACCGAAATATTTACCAAGGTCACATGACCTTGAACTTTGACTCTATAATATCAAGGTAATAGTTTCATTATAAGTGTCCACGTATGGGTTCAGTATGATTAACCAAACATCTGATATAAACTTAACCAAACATCAGATATAAACAGAAGAGTTGAGCTAAACGCAAATTCGACGACGCCACCGGACAATGTGCAGGGTATCATCAATCATGACAATATCTGGTTTTACTTTGTAAAGCTGAGCTAATAAGTAATTTGCAGATTTAGCTGGTTTGGAATATTTACATATTCAAGGACTACTAAACATTTTAATTTGAGAAATTCTGAAATCCAACTCTGAATTGTTTAGCTACATGTACATGGTTGAATGCTTATAGAACTATTATTATCATGCCGTTAATGTTAAGTAGAGTGCTAATGGTTTATAGCAAACCCCTGTTTTTCATTTCAATAATAACATTTTCGATATTAATCAATGAAGTATCTAGCTGAGATGATGTATCTGGCAGTCATGAACATTCAATAGTCCATCGAGTGTACAAATTCTATGTCTTTGATGGATTTACTATTTAATAAACATTCAGTTGAATATTTTGAAACTAATTTGCATCCAGCTTTTCTGCCATAAGCAGCAACTGCACCCAGTCCAATTAGTTTCAAAATATTCAACATCTAACCTGCCCAGTTACCTTGAAAACAGGATTCTGAAAATTGAGGGTTCAAAGTATATACATGTAAATCGATCCCAACATATACAAATCGAGGGAGGAACTTCGATAGAAATGGACAGGGCAGCTAGAAATGGATCCTGCTATTGGTGTATTTGGGATCCTGGATTAGCCAACAAAATGGCTGACTATTTTACTACTAATACAATATTATTTCTGTGTCGTTATCGTCCCACCTGATAAGTGTGTTGACTTTCGCCACATTGATATCATACAACTGCTTAACGGCTTGTCTGATCTGTGGCTTATTCGCACGTTTATCCACGATGAAAACAAGTGTGTTGTTATCTTCAATCTTCTTCATCGCAGATTCACTAGTTAGCGGGTATTTCACGATATTGTATTGGTCAAGACTGAAACAATAATTATCATTGATTTGCAATATAGCATTTAACAATACACATTCACGGATATAAACGCCACCACTTTCAAGGATACATTGCATCAACAACACCACTTTCAAGGATACATTGCATAAACACCACCACTTTCAAGGATACATTGCATAAACAACAAACATTCATTGACATGATGACAGATACATTTATGGTTTTAAAGGTGCATATCCACAAACGAATGCTTGAAATTTATATCTTTAAAATTGTATACTTTTATAGGCAGCATAGCTTAGATATATTGTGTGCTTACATGTAATGAAACGAAATAAATCGTAATATATGATTTCATTAAATGTAGATTAATTATTTTTTTTAAGTTGTGAAATTGTCCCTATTTCAGCTTAACAATTACACAAGTTTGTGAAAAATCAACATACACCCGCAGGCATACTTGTTTGCTAGGTTCAAACTCTTTGAGATCTGGCCCGCACAAGAAAATTTTGACGAATTTGAGCTTTTGAATGCAGATAACTCTGCCGAATATGCGCGGACGAAATCATGACACTTAGTCTATCCCTAACACATCTGCTAGACAAAAATTGTGTGTAGGTTCAAAATTGAGATCTGGCCTGGATAAGAAAATTTTGACGAATTCTTGCTTTGGGAGATAACTTGGGTAACTATGGCCAGATGTTGATAAAACGAAATCATTGCACTTCGTCTATCCCTAACACATCTGCTGAAAAAAATTGTGAGTAGGTTCACAACTCTTCGAACTCTGTTCCGGACAAGAAATCAGACGCACGGACGGATGCACACGGACGGCGAGCGCAATCACATACTACGAACCCCCTTATGCGGGCGCATACAAATTATATTAATTTATACAGAATGAAATCAATTTTTTAACTCATTTCATTTCATTACATTGAGGTATACAATTTAAGTTTCTAAATGTATACAATTGAAATTATTTTATTTTATATTCTGGTGTGAGTGTGTACACTTTAAACTATATTTACCAATTAAACAAAAAACTGGCCACAAATTTATTCCCATCTAAAGATTACATGAACCTAAAAAGGCAGGATCTATTCTTAGTTCACCGTAATCCTTAGAAGTTAACCCATTTAAGCCTTAGAATTTCAATTTCTCAATTTCAGGACAGTTACATACATGAAAACTGTTGAATATTTAAATCTCTGGGTGGTCTATAATCATCCTGTCAAGTTTCAAACAATTGTTTCTCAAACTGTAGAAGTTTTAAGATTTTCTGGACGTACATACGTAGCCGCGGGCGGGATGGATTGCTAACAAATCTTTTACATTAGGCACATCTTTGTGTGGTGTATAATGATCCTGTCAAGTTTCAAACAATTCTCTCTCAAAATGTAGGGGTTGCAGTGTCAATATATTCGGGATGTGCGGATGGAGAGACGTGCGTATGGAACAAAAACATACTAGTCCGCTATGAACAAGTAGATGGGGGGGGGGGGGGGGGGGGGAGAAGGCATAATAATGTAACGGAAATTCATTTTTAACATCGCTGATATGACTGAGGCATTAACTAACAATTTGTAATATATCACAATAGCGTTATATCAGAATAGCTTACAAATTATCAATTCAAGTTCGGCGATCGCTCAATTAGTTATTGAACAGGAGGCCCAAGGGCCTGTGGCGCTCACCTGGACCATTGGCATTTAAACCATTTGCATTTAAATAGACATGATGGATGACTTTCGCAAAATCCAAGATGGCCACCAAAAAAATTGACCAATCAAGACTCATGTTCATATGTTGAAGCCTAACGTCATATGATCATTCCACCCAAGGTTTGTTGAAATTGGGTTATTGATTGAAGGAGTACCCTTTTTAAATCGTTCCGGAAAACTTTCAGAAAATCTGAGATTGCTGTCAAAACAATGACCTATCGAAATTCTGAATAGAATATCTAGAGGCTATAACAATAGGATCCTTCCAGCCAAAATTGCTTAAAATTGTCCAAGCAATTAATGAGGAGTAGCATTTCCCATGAATTCCCATTTATCGGATAGCCCAAGTGACCACCATCAAAATCAAGCCGTCAAAATTATGTATATAAGTTCTGAAGCATACGGGCCTAGGGATCTTCCAGCTCAGTTTGGTTGAAATCGGCCAAGCGGTTAATGAGGAGCAGCCTTTTAACTGATTTCCCAAAATATTTAGAAAATCCAAAATGGCCGCCAGAAAAATTGACCATTCAAAATTCTATATGCAACTTCTAAAGCCTAGTGCCCTAGGATCATTCCAGCCAGTCTGGTTGAAATCGCACAAGTAGTTAATGAGTAGACGATTTTCAGCCATTTTTCGGAAAACTTAAGATGCCTACCGATTAAATTGACCAATCAAAATTCTATATATGAGCTCAGAAGCATAGCACTTTAGCGTCCTCCCACCCGAGTTTGTTTGAATTCGTTCAAGTGGTTAATGAGCAGCCTTTTAACTGATTTCCCAAAATTTTCAGAAAATCCAAGATGGCCACCAGAAAAATGGACCAATCAAAATTCTGTATACATGTCTGAAATCTACCAGCCTAGTATCCTTCCAGTCAAGTCTGATTGAATTTGCTCGAGCAGTTAATGAGGAGAAGCGGTTTAAAGGATTCCCGCCATTTTTGGAAAATTCAAGATGGTCACGAGAAAAATTGACCAATCAAAATTCTGTATACAAGTTCTGAAGGATACCACGCTAGGGTTCTTTCATTCAAGTTTCATTGAAATCGGCCCAGTGGTTATCAAGAAGGCTTTTAAGTGATTTCCAGAAATTTTCAGAAAATCCAAGATGGCCACAGGAAAAATTGACCAATCTAAATTTTGTATACATGTTCTGAAACATACCAGCGTACTATCCTCCCAGCTAGGTCTGGTTGAAATTGTCCAAGCAGTTAATGAGGAGTAGCGTTTTAAACGATTTCCCGCAATTTTTCAAAATATCTATTCAGAAAACAATGTTGCTGAAAGCTGTTGCTGTTATTCCATGTATGCCTTTGATAACAAAATTGGCATCCGGAACCACCCATGTCCGAGCTTCTACCTACGGTTTGGCATCCGGAACCCCCCCATGTCCGAGCTTCGACCTACGGTTTGGAGAAGATTGCAACAATAGAAACAGAGTTATCGAAGAATGCGTAAAAAATGTCTTATTCGAAAACTGCTTCTCAATTCTGAAAGGTGTTGTGTTTTAGCTTTTGATAATAAAATTAGCATATGTACTCGGGACAACAAGAACATGAAGAAGTACTCCATACTCGCATTTACCCTTGCATCTAGCGACGCAGGTAGAAACAAGAATTCCACGACTTCCGTGTACTTCCAATAATCGAAGCCCTGCCCATGCCGGTTGATCATACACAAACCTTGGACAAAAACATAACTAATATATTTTTTCATGTACATGTGTTTTGGATCAGGTGCAATTAAAATCTCACCGAGGTCTGCGTGGTGTACTTTTCCGCCGATATTTTGGGTCACGAGGAAGCTTTAATGTCTTGGGACGTCTGAAACGAATATTAGTCCTAATCTTCCTTGTTCGTTTTGCAAATACTCCCTTGAGAACAGCCTTCTTTGCCTTGAATGCCTTTGATCTGGCATGTCCAATAGCCGATCGAGTCTTTTTAAGTCTTGGTGTCTTTGGGTGAGGCGGCTTAGCAGCTGTTGTAACCTTCTTTCCAGCAACAGTGCCCTCTACAAAGAGAAAAAATTTTATTTAAATATATATATATATATATTTATATGCAAGCTTGTAATGTGAAACTAGTTTATTTTTATTTAAGTGTTCACATGGTTTATTTTAATGAATGTTTGCAGGCCTCGAAATAGTAGATAAAAAAATCAATCTATCAATCGCCGGAATGGAATTTCAGAACAATATTTCCCTAATTTCTGCCAAAAGATTGTCCAAGATCCGAGATGGTCACCTGCCAAATTGGCCCGATCGATTTCATTTGAACAAACTCGGCTCTCTATGCCGTAAAGATTGTTCCTGCCAAATATAATTGGGTCAGATAAAAAATGTGTCAACCTCATGGTTAAAAACCAATGTTTGATTTTGATCAATTTCATTTATTTCACACTTACGGTTAATAATCTAACTTTAAAAGTCTGTAAGATAAACAATTTTCAGTCTTCATGAGGGCGTTATGCTTAATTATAACTTTCACATTCGATTAATTCAACGCTGTAATAAGGCAAAAAATGCTGATTAACAAGATTAGATAATCTTGGCAGGCTGTTTCATAGATATAGAATAGCCGGAGTGTGTATGCTAATTCTATTACGTAGTTAAATAATCAAGTGTCAGATTAATATAGCCAATACAATTTAATTTCTCATAAAAATATATAAATTTGCCTCTATCAAATTCTCTTCCAATTATCAAAAGAGAATCGAGTCCCTTTAGCGTAATCACTCTACTGCCATTTTAACTCTATGGGCTGTTCTCAAATCTCGGCTAGACTGAGCAAAATTTATCAGATTTTGACATAATGGAAGATGATGTGTTTTGATAAGCGGTCACCGTTTTTATAGATCCACAAATGGAAATTCGTAATTTTACCATCTTGTCCGTATTACCATAATTGCAATTTTTTTATTTCCGTACTTTCACTTCCATGCGTACAAGCATAGTTTGGATGCTATTTCCATACAAACAGACAATCTGTAGGGGTTGGCAGGTCTGTGATATATTTCTTCAGATGGGCCGCCGTAAAGTTAAGTGTCCATTTTTGTAAACAATGTTGTTGAAAGCGGTTGCGTTTTAGCTTTGGACATTAAAATTGGCATACATCTTGAACTCTTCGGCACCCACAGACATGCACATGCATCAACTGAAATTCGAAAAAGATCGCTCCATTAGACTTATTGAAAAATGCTTCAAAAATGTCTATTTTGAAAACAATGTTGCTGAAAGCTGTTGCATTTTAGCCACAAAATTGGCATACATGTTCGAGATCACAGGACAACTTTCCAGCCAAGTTTGGAGAAGATAGCACCAGTAGAATGAGTTATTGAAAATATGCGTAAAATGCCTATTTTTGCTCGGGACCCCACGGGCATACTCCACTCCAAATTTGGAGATCTCTCCAGTAGATACAGGGTTATTCAAGTTTCTTAAGCACAACAACATGAACAAGAAGCCCTCCATGCTCGCATATGCCCTTGCGTCTAGCGACGTGGGTAAAAACTTGTTTTAGTGATGCGGTGCATTATAAAGAAGTCCCGCCCTCTACTGAACCCTGCCTTTCGTTAGTTACAAGTAGAA
Organism: Chaetoderma sp. LZ-2023a; assembly: GCA_034401795.1. Lineage (NCBI taxonomy): Eukaryota > Metazoa > Mollusca > Caudofoveata > Chaetodermatida > Chaetodermatidae > Chaetoderma > Chaetoderma sp. LZ-2023a. The sequence goes on from CM067370.1 coordinate 17,061,964, forward strand.
TGCACCCCTACATCAAGATTAGTTGATGTATACAAAGGGCTCAAACTAAACCCTGGAAAAGAATTGTCTATAATGCTCAGTGAACCATGAAAAGTAGGTCAAACTGACCTACTTTTGATATGTGCCACACCAATAACCTACAATGCAACCATGCACCAAGTTTGGTTACTGTATTGAAACTACAGCCTGATACATGAGACACATTTGGACCATGACGCATCCATATACCAATCTATGATGTTCAGTGAACTGTGAAAAGTAGGTCAGGTTCATCTACATTTGGAACATGACACAGCTTGTGTGATGCATGATGCATCCATATACATGTACCGAGCCTGGTTACTCTATACAAGACTTGAACCTACAGCCCAATCAAGAATCCATACACCAAGTTTGCTTACCGGTGCTCTATACAAAACTCATTAGCACTGACAAAAATAAAGTATGATGTTTAGTGAAGCGTGAAAGGTAGATCACGCTGACCTACTTATGATACATGACACACCTTTAGGATATAAATCATCAATACACCGCGTTTGCTTAGCGGTACTGTATACAAATAAACTCTTGAAAACATAGCACGGACAAGAAAACTTTTATGTTTAATGAAGCGTGAAAAGTAGGTCACGCTGACCTACTATTGATATATGACACAATTTCAGTCTAATGATGTAGCCACCTGGGCCCGTAAAAGCAAAACCTAAGAGGCCCAGACAATTTTTCAAGGGCCCAATTGTATATTATAATGCGTCGGCGCACATGGTCCATCACTAGAAATACAGGATATATCGTCCAGTACGGTGTTTTCGAGGGGCCAGGGGTTGATCTTAAATTTGTATTAGACTAGCCCCTCGGACTAGTGATTTATAAATTCCACTAGTCCGCAGATAAGCGTACTAGTCCTGCATAAGAGTGGGGTCCGGGCGCCCTCCCTCAGAAGAAAACACAAAAACAAGTAGGTGCTTACTGCATGTCCATTTATAGGCCAAGAGACTCCTATTGTTTTAATTTACAACTAGAAAGGCTGGCTCGGTTTTCGAGCCAGTAATTTCAGTGGTAAATTTTCAAAAATAGTCATCTCTTGATCTGCAAATGGACATTTCCCAAGACAACTACAGAAGCCATTTTGGACGGCTTTAGTGTTAAAGTAGTCATGCCCCCCCCCCCCCCTCTCATGTTATTTTCTAAGGCCAGCAAACTGTCAAATTTAGCCATTACAGTTACATGTCATGATTGGGCTATGGTGTTTGGGACTCATTGCTAGTAATCAACTAACTAGTCAGTCATGCCAACCAAATTTTAATTCTGAATGAAAATATATTTTTATACCAAAAATTTGTTTATTTTATATCTAGCTGTGTTATGGCGCATACACAGTTAGCTTATAGAGATACACTAGCATTCTAAAGAATGTGGCATATTGGAAATTGAATATATATAATTGGTATAATAATACTTGTTATTCTGAATTCTGAGATTTCTTTTAAAGGAGACAAATTTAGAATCTAGTTTGACTGAAAGAAATTGCAGACAGCAATTAATCACTTACAAGTTAGTCAGATTGTTTTCAAAATAATTAGCAGAGCTTCAACGATAACATACATGTATCATTTACATATATAACATAGAAGGAAAAGTGTTAACACTCCACATTTTCACTGAGTAGTTCTTTATTCAGAAGGGGAATTACAGTTTTTGCTTCCTATTTGATTAAGATGGGACTACGGCATAGAAGTGCTGACAAGATAGGTTATTGCAATTAGAACATTGTTCATTTACTCTTGGCCAGTATTTTGCCTATATAATCCCAGGTTAGAAACGCTAATATATTGGTTACTGTAATAAGCGAGCAGATCTTTTAATATGTGTCGGTAAACTAAATCATGTGAAGAGAACTTGCAGTTGTTATTGAGCAAAGTAATGCTTTGGCCTACCGAAATTGCTGTAAATTTCATATTAAAAGCTATTTCTATAATTACTTCTACAACTAAAATAAGTGTGAAAAAACAAGTTTTTAGAAACAGTTCTGTATACTTTGCCGTATTTAATGTAATATTTACAATTGAAAAATCTTCCATCTCTACTCATATGTTATCCGTAATTACAAAATGCAATATAAGATATGCCTTCATGGAGATGCAGAGTGAAGACAAACTAGAATAATATGATGCCTGATCACCACGGCACATAAGATGTGCGAAATTTATACTGTGAAGTGTCATAAAAACGAACTTCTTATCGGGAACGTTCTTTTCGAATAATATTCTGAACAATGACTGCGCAACATAAGATGTGTAAAATTTCTATTGTGAAGTATCTAAAAAACGAACCTCTTGAAATTGTTCGGTTTAGGTGTTTAGAATAATACGAAGCGACGGCTTTAGATAACTCTAGATTAGATTAGCCATTTTAATACTATGTCATATTATATATGGAAATCGGATAATTGGCTTATGTTGTGAACAGTGGTGCATGTTTCCAAGAATTTTAAGCATTATGTTTATCAATGTCATGGAATATTTCATTTTGGCGAGTCTATTGGATAATTTTGACAAGAATTCTTCACTAGTCCATCAGACATGTGACTAATAGACTATGGGTAGTCTGTGTGGGAATCAGGTAGTCTCGGACTAGCTGACATAACTGCTCGGGGGGGGGGGGGGGGCACATTTTCGAGGGTATGTACTTTTGACGTTCTTTTGCTCATCGCTTAGGCGATGTTAAACGATCATCATGTCTTTAAATAGATACAGAAGTTTTACACCACAAGTGTAAACTTTAAATAGATGCGCTAGAACAAGTGATTATTTTATGCATTTTGATGTCAGTGTAGTGAAAAACCTGTATTTTCACTAATACGGTTTTAACCCATGATAAAAATACTGATAACTTGTAAGGAAATGATACAAATCAGTCCATTTTTTTGCGTCCAATGACTGCCCATTGCTGCCTTGAGTAGCATAGCAGATCCATTGCCATAGCAATAATTTACTTCTCTCGAAGTGTGAAGCATGGGTGCTTATACAGGTTTCGGATCTAGATTCATTTTTCTCTACCCGCAATGGCGATTCAAACAGACCCTAGTTACCACACACGATATAAATTTCTTTTTTTTCTATTTTCCGGTAGGCAAGACACTTGTTTATTTTCAATACCACATTTAACAATTTCCTAAAGAATAACGAAAAGATTTGAACTTTTTAATTTTTTTGGCTGAACTTTGCTGCTACCCGATTATCACGAAAAGCGGAATATAACCTGATCTGGATTTACAACTATAAATTAGGTTCTGTGCTGGTATCAGACCCGTTTATGGCATTATTGCTGGTGACACTCTCCTTTGCTCAAATCATTAAAATGACACCAATTCACTGCCTCACTAGAATTGAAATTACACGATTACATCACCCTCAAAAACACATGACGCAATACTGAGATTGCAGCTGTAGACCCGGTTGTGGATATTTATAAGCAGTAAGTTTATTTTAGGGTCTATTTTTATGCACGCCTTATTTCAGTGAAAGGTTGCTAGTTACGAAATGAAACAAATTTGTTGATAAAATTCCTACTCTTATATTAAATCGGCGAAAATGTGCTTACACCCTCGAAAACCCATTATCCGATGATAATAATTTAGGATACACTAATGTAGTAGATATATATAGAATAACTGCCGATTCAATTTTTAAAAGAAAATATTGGTAGGCATACGTAATTGTTCTATTTTGCATGCACAGAAAAATTTAATTCAAGCATTATGTATTTTTCCTATATCACCCAATCAAACAGTTACCGTGGTCACAGGCATTTGAAGTTTACCCGCCTATTTGATATTATTAGTATATTTCATATACTACTATATATATAATACACAAGGTGGTCAACGAAGATCACGGAAACATGAAACATGCATATTGTTGGTGTTGGTGTGAAAGGTCCAACGATGCTGGCATTCCGCAAACAGATACAGAGCGCCAGGGACCAATCTAGCAATGGCTAGTTGTTCCCCAATGGTGTCTGGAACATTTACAATTCGCTTCAAAAAAACGTAATAAAGTTAATAAAATTTGTAGCAGCGATGCAAAACCAGCGTCGATGTGTTAGACCACAGGCCTTTGAATTTTCGTCCATCCATCCCTCTACCACATATTCCCCCTACTATATATATATAAATATACACAAGGTGTGAAACCTTCATCTGCGGGCACCATTGTCAGGAGGCTGATTGGTTGGTTTGTTGTCAAAATCCGCTGACATCACGTTTCTGACTACAAACCAACCAATCAGCTTTCTGACAATGGTGCCCACAGATGAAGGTTTCATACCGTGTGTATATTATATATAGTAGTATATGAAATATACTAATATCAAATAGGCGGGTAAACTGCCCTGCCTCTACACTCCGGTTTGACATATTGTCTACATAAAATAAAAGGTACCAGTACTGCTGAATATTCTGGATCTAGTGGAATTTGTGGGAGAATTTTCTGCATAAGGCAGCAATGTCTTCTATTCCAAATGTGTACAGAAAATTACTTACGTCATAACCAAATCAGTTTGTTGCTAGAATCATGTTGGCCATTGCTATCTTTACTGTATCATTAACCATAATCATATTTAATTTAATTTATTTTATTATATATTTTATGTGAATGTCTGGCTCCTGGGTCTTACAGACAACACATCCCAAGGGAAATAGCTCCTCTTGCTGGGTGTTTTGAAGAGGACTTGACCGGGGGCTGTGGTTGGCTAAGCCACCAACAACTCTCGGTCGGGTGGCTTTTCTGAATATTCAGCGAGTGTGCAGCTTCTGTGTTAAATCCTGAGTCAAATTGGACCAGCATTCCTCAAGATATACACAGATCCAGAACTTGATCATATCTAAGAGCTCTAAAAAAAAAATCCAGCCATGACAAACACACTAAGAAATAGACTCGAACACAGATTCACATAGCCGGTTTACTCTCTTTCCTCTACGGCTCTAGGGAAAGAAGGTGATAGACAATAATAATAATAATAATAGTAGAAACAGGATGAACTCCACCCCCCCCACCCCCTTCATCCCCTAGCCCATTCCAATGAGTGAAATATGTTACCCACAGTATGAAGAACATTAAAAAACAAGTGAACCATGTTTGTCAAATGTCTTGTCTTTTTCTCTTTTTTTCCCATTCTTTTTCTATGACAAATCCAATATAATTTGTCTATAGTTATGTATAAATATATTGTCATAATGCTTTATGTCTACTTATGTTAAATCATGTGTAACTTGTATGTTATTCTATGTCAGGGGTCCACAAGCTAATAGGCACAGCCTCCAATGGACTCCCTGTTACCATATTGTAATTTGTAATATTTACCAAGAGAATAAATCAAACATATATATAGGAGGGATATGTGGTAGAGCGATGGATGGACGAAAATTCAAAGACCTGTGGTTAGACAGATATAACACACACGATACGCTGCCATCATCCCGAACGGAGGTTTAGAAATAAGATTTTTGCTTTGTTTTTGTTCATGCGTACTGTGTTTCCGTGATCTTCGTTGACCACCTTGTGTATTATATATATAGTAGTATATGAAATATACTAATAATATGAAATAGGCGGGTAAATTTCAAATGCCTGTGCCGTGGTACTCAACCTTACCAGAAGTGTTCAGGTTAGCTAAATTTTAAACCAGATTTCGTAGCAAAAAGGAGTTCATAGATGATAGCACGTCTGTGCGAGGGGGTAAAATTCAGATATAGCCAATATATGATTATTTTGAATGTTAAATAATGCAATGTGTGACATAATCACGACACAAGCCGCTTACTGGTCGCTGTTTTTGCTACTATCTTCTTCTTCGGAGCCATGTTTCGTATAAAAGGAAGTGCACGCGTAAATTTTGTTACCGGAAAGGGAACACAAGCTGTTGTACATGGAGGACATTAACTGGTTCCCGTCGGGAGAGACTGGTACCCACAGGAACGATCCTAAAACGCGGAACGCCGGAACAACGGAATGGTTAAACACGGCCACGCACATGGGACTGATGGGAGCAGACCTTACGGTTGGCTTAAGCATTTATATACTGCTCTAGAATAACTCAGACAATATCGCCACAGTCGTCCCTGATTTCTCACATGAACTTACATGAATCCTCCTCTGACAGCAGACATCAACTCGCCTCTGACGTAAGTTCTGGGCTGCATACACTCATGGGCTGACTCAGTTGCTGGTTATCTTCATATTCGTAGTTTATTAGTGAATCTTTAAAGTAGGTAGTGGTATGAAAGAGTGGTTCAGATTCGAAATTGAATAACAGTGGGTGCGTACTCCATATTTTGTCTATTCTAGATTTAAATGATGTGGAATCACATCACTCCTAATATCTAAAGTTACATATTCCAGAGGTAGCTTTTGAATCGCTTAACTATAGTATGAGATAGGAAAGTGGTGTGAAATCACATCGTTCCTAAGCTCTAACTGTATGTAACAGCTAGGTATGTGCCAGTATAATTGAGTAGTATATCCGGAGTCAAAATGATACCACCTAAAAAATGATGCCGCGTAGACCGACAATCACCGCCGCGTAGACCGACAATCGCCAATACTCAGCGGTATACGAGCTGATCAAGCACGCATTACAGAGTCTGAACGTCCATTTAGAGACAAGCATACTCAGTGGTATAATTTTTGATCAAGCACGCATTACAGGGTCTGAATGTCCATTTAGAGACACGCATACTCAGTGGTATATATACACCATGATTACTGTTGCACAGCTTCGCGCTATGGCAAGGCAATTCGGCCTTAGAGGCTACTCTAAGGCCGAGAAAGCCGACCTGCTCCAGATGATCGGACAGGCCCGTGCCGAGGAATTCATTGCTCGACTGAGATGATCAGTGAAGATGGGACAGTTTCCAGCGACCACCAGAGATGATCCTGAGAACTTCCACAAGAAAGCACAGCGGCGGCGTGAGCTTCATAAGTTGGATGAGGAGGTGACGGCATCCAATGGAGCGCCTACATGCCCTACGCAGGATCACTAAGAGAGTGATGGGGAGGTCTGAACCCTTAGCCCGGCGCATGAGGCGAGAGGGTGAGCAGATTCTCAATGAGCGTCTGGGTGAGATGGAAGGTGAGGAGAGAGGAAGACGGACAGTGCACTGGACGTTCTTCCAAGGCCTCAATGGAGACATTACAGGACAGATCATAGGTAAGATCCAGCAGACTGTCCAGAACGCCTTCTACCTCTGGTATACCCACACCTATCGCATCAGACACATCGAGGACAGTAGGGTAATGTTCTTCCACAAGAATGCTCCAGGGAGTCCGTGGCTGAAGATGATAGGAGCAGCTCAGGACTGGGTGGCGGCAAGAGAGCAAGCCCACCTCGACCCCGACAACATCGATCGACCCAACACCAAGTGTGCTTTCGTCCGATCAATCAACGTTGAGGTCAAGGCTGTCATCGACCACCAACCTTTGCTTGGGACAGGACCGCTCCCAGACTGGCTATGACAGAAGAAGAGTATGGTGGCCCTTGACACCTACAATGATAACATGTGTCTCTGGAGATGCCCATCAGTGTATCAGGGGGCGAGACTTGATAGAAGTACTGCTCCTGCACGAGAGCTCACTAGACAGTTCTACAGTGCCCGCGCACTTATGCCTGATGTTCCAAAAACCTCTATGGATCAGTTGGATAAGGTAGAGTTCTTCGCGAAGATCGGGATTCGCGTGTATGAACGAGCTGAAGAGGGCACCTAGCATCTGATCAGGCAAGCGGCCCACTACCGTGACACTATGACCATCGGAGTGTATGACCACCATACCTTCTATATCAAGAACATCTCCAAGCTGGCCCACACACTAGTCTGCAGTCACTGTCAGCAGAGGTGCACAAAGGCCAGAATCTTCAGCGTCATGCTGACCATTGTACAGGCGGCAAAACAGCCATAGAGTGCCCTGGGGAGAAGGTTGATGCACCACAGTTTGTATATGAGAAAGCCTTCTATCCACCTCATCCATCCAGTTCAGCGGCTACTCGTTGGGTCAGGTATGAGTCGAGAAACAGAGGTATATGCATACACCATGTAGCGTGTGGTCTCGGTGGCGATCGTTGGATCGAGGGGGCTCCCGTAGATGGTTATGATCCGACTACCATCACCGTTTGCCAGTTCCATGGCTGTTTCTGGCATGGATGCCCTCAGCACCAGCAAGGTGAGGATGCCGAACAAAGATACCACAAGACAGTCCTGAGAGAGGAGAAGCTGAGAGCATCTGGATGAACGCTTGTGGTACAATGGGAGTGCTGTATAAAACGCTGTCCAAGCGTCCCTAAACGAGTTTGGACCGTCTCATACCCGAACTTCATCATCTATGACTTTGAGGCACTCCTAGATGGTGCCAAGACTCATCCTACGGAGACTCTCATGATTGAGAGTACCCACATACCGATCCCTGCATCAGTCGGCTGCTCCTTTGAAGGCTCCACCAGTGAGCCAACTCACCTCTGCAATCCTGACCCAGAAGCGCTGATCAAGGCTTTCATGGATGAGATTACCAGGCGAGCACACAGAATCCGTACAGATGTTAGGGCACAGTTCATACCTTTAGACCTTGACAAGCTCCCAAAACGACAGCAGCGACTGATTACCGAGTGGTATGACCAAGTTCCGGTGCTAGGCTTCAACTCTGGCCACTATGACCTAAACCTGCTCAAGAAGCACTTTGTGGATGAGCTGACCAACAGTACTGGCACAGTGAAAGTCGCCCAGAAAGTGAACCAGACAATGTTCCTCATCACTCCCGAGCTTAGGTTTCTCGATGTCTTGAACTACCTTGGCCCAGGAGTCTCCTACGAGGCATGGATCAAAGCCTATGGGTGTACACAGCAGAAGAGCTGGTTCCCATATGAATGGTTCGACACACCCGAGAGGCTTAATTATCCTGGACTCCCCGACTACCCAGCGTGGTGGTCTAAGCTCAAGGATGGCTACCTCCTGAAGCTATCAGAGTGGAAACAGTGCAAACAGACATTCAGCGAGCACAGAATGCGGACATTCGCCGACTGGTTGCAACACTACAACAACCTGGATGTCAGTCCATTCATCGAAGCCCTAGAGCGGATGCGGGAGTTCCACACAGAATGAGAAATAGACATCCTCAAAGATGCAGTGTCTCTCCCAGGGGTGTCACTGCAGTACCTCCTACGTGGAACCGCTCAGCACATGCCGGATGCTAGCCTCTACTCTCCGGGCTAGGTGGCCTACGAGATGCTGAAGGATGCGGTTGTTGGAGGGCCCAGCATCGTGTTCACCAGATACCACGAGGCAGGGATGACACGCATCCGCCAGAGTGAGCGTGTCTGCCAACGTCTACTCGGCTACGACGCAAATGCTCTGTACTTGTCTATGATGTCTAAAGAGATGCCATGTGGTAAGGAGACAGTACGGCAGTGGTCCGGTGCTAGCGACATAGCATGATTTAAGAAGGATCTGCTGGCTGACCACTGGTTCGGTTTCGCTGAAGTGGACATAGAGGTTCCTAGGGCACTGTGGGCGACGTTCGAGGAAATGCCACATCTCTTCTACAACAGAGAGATTCCAGCTGAGGCAGTATCTGTTGAGATGCTCACATACCTAGAGAAAACAGGTAGGAAACGTTCCACAACCAGTAAACTAGTCGGCGCACTCTCAGCCAAGAGGAAGCTCTTGTATGCACCATCACTCAAGTGGTACCTCGCCCATGGGCTAGAGATTAGAGCTGTCTACCGGACAATAGACTACAAGCCGCAGAGACCCTTTGAATGGTTTGTGAACAATGTTACCGATGCTCGTCGTACAGGAGATGTTGATAAGAGCAAAGTGCTCTTGGCAGATCTGTTCAAGCAACTAGGCAACCGTGCTTACGGCAAGCTCATCGAGGCTCTAGAGCGTCACAGCAACACAACCTTCACCAAGGATGAACGAGCGGTGGATAGAGCCCTCCGCAGTGCATGGTTCGAGGATCTCGAGGAGATCGGCGAGTCCTACGAGCTCCAGAGTCGCAAGGCCAAAATCACCATTCTTGGCCATTCCAGGTGGGGATAGCCGTATACGAGCTCGCGAAGCTGAAGATGCTGGCATTCTACTATGACTTCCTGGATCACTATATGCCTCGTGACAGCTTCGAGTACCTCCAGATGGACACAGACTCTGCGTACAGCGCAATAGCTGCCTCCAGCCTCGACGAAGTCATTCGTCCTGAGATGCGAGCAGAGTATGAGGCTCATAAGCGGGAGTGGCTAGCTTGGGACAAGTGGTCTGGACAGAGTCTGGGACTGTTCAAGCTCGAGTTCGAAGGCAACCATGGTATCGCTCTCTGTTCCAAGTGCTACTACGTGGAGAGCCTCGCTGGGAAGGTGAAATTCTCAGCCAAAGGTATGTCTAAGTGTCAGAACGATGTCTCTTGGCAGAGGTTCTTCAGTGCCCTAAACGGTAGCGTGGACAGAGCTGCAAACCAAGGCCTATGCATGCGCAACCAGGGAATGGTGACGTATGAACAGGAAAAACTCGGTCACTCAGCCTACTACAATAAGCGGCATATGTTGCCAGATGGTGTCCATACCGAGCCAATCGAGTGCCATATCCCTCAGGCTTAGACACCTGGCGACGGTGGCAGCTGTGTGTCTGGAGGGACCACCTGAAACTCCTCCAGAACAAACGGACGTTTGGGACAGCTCTCTGAGCATGCCAGATAGTACAGCGTAGGCTGCACCTCCATCTCGACATACTTGTCAAGTGTGTGGACATCTAGTGACCAGTTAGGATCTGTTGCACGTCGTCGCCTACCTTCCAACTCACCAGGTTCATACAGGTACCGAACCAGAGCATAAGATGGAAGGCACACCTGTTCCTTGTCTGCTCCTCCGGAAGGATGGGCAACAGAGGATCATTGGATAGCCTCTACTGGCTTCTTACCAGTTAACCGAGTTACCTCAGTATTGGATCGCTCTACCACCATGGGCAAACCTTTCACCCACACCCTAGACCGCTCTCCAGCCTGTGCCATCTCCGGGGCATATTGGTGTGCAAACAGTCTTTCTGCTAGTGTCCGATTCCACCGCTCGACGATTGTCTGGGCACGGTGGTGACCAACTTCACCTCGTCCAATCACCACACCATGTTTCTTCATGAGGGCCGCAGTCTCGCCTCTGAACTCCCTACCGTCATCCACCTGCAACAATTCTGGCCACTGGAGGGGATTTTCCGGATCATCGTAGACACCCTGGAATGCCTGGGCCACCTTGACAGCTGACTTGTCTGTGAGAGGTGCTGCAGCCTTGTACCTGCTGGCGACATCGACGATAGTGAGGGCATACTTGTAGGTCTTATGACCAACCGAGTCGTGTGGAAGGAATAGAACATCTGCCTGGTGAACTCTATTCGGGACAGTTTCATCGAAATGGGCATGCCTGATGTGCCGTGGACGAGGTCTGTATATCTGCCACATCGCCTGGTGGCTGAGCAACTGGCTAACTGTCTCCAATGTGAAGTTGTGGCCCTTGCGACGTACAGCCTCGAGTAGTTGGTGGGGCTCACAGTAATATCCACCAGGCTGATAGTAGAGTTCCTCAAGAAAGATGGTTGATAAGCCCCCGGATTTCATCACTGACGTTCACTCCTGTCCTGTCACGCACGGTCTGGGTGAGGGTATCACTGACGTCCACTCCCATCCTGTCACGCACAGCCTGGGCGAACTCTACACAGATGAACAGACGGCCATTATGCATTCGACTATCACTGAAGACCTCCTCAAACACCTCCGTACTTCGGCGTCTAGTCTCTGCTGGATCCTCGCTGAATGGTAGCTTATCGACTAACCCTCAGAAGTTAAGTGTCTTGACCAGGTCATACAGAGACAACATCCTTATATAGTATGGCTTAAATGTTCGGCAGCCCAGATGGCTGCAAGTGCTATGGCAACATATGGTAGCCAAGGGCCTGCGACTCCGAAGAACGTACCTACTCCTGAGGCGATGGCTGGTATGGCTTCAGGAATCTTCTCCACACCATGGAGAGCATTGTTGGTGATCTTGCGGACCATCTCGCTCGCCTTCATTGTGAACAGAGCGATTAGAGCCCCAACTGCTGCCAGCGGACCTATAGAACCTTTTACGTAAGTGCAATAGATTCCTTTCGCTCTATGTATTAGCTTGCAGGATTCAAGCTCTACATCATCACCCGCGGTCTCCGCTACATCGTAGTCGTCTGCATCATAATCCTCATCATTATAGTCCTCGTCATCTATATCCTCGACTGGATCTTCATACGCCTCTGGTTCATACATATCCATCGCTGGGGACAGCTATATAGTAGCTTTAAACTGTAGTCTATAGCATGGCCTCTGCAATCTTGAATGTGGGCGTGTTTGCCTTAGTGAACTGGGGACTCAGCTTCGCCGACAAGAAGGTGGCAAAGGTCGAGCGTGAGTGTCATAACCAGGCGATGGAGAAGCTGGCTAAGGAGAAGTTTGAGTACAGCAAAGCACTCGAGCATATGCGCCAGAGGGAGGCACACCGATGACATCTCCGAGCTCAGGCCAACCAGAGCCTCAAAGAGGCAGATGAGAGTCTTGATGAGTACTACGAGGCTGTAAAGATATCTCAGCCAACGCTCGACTATGAAGCATCGACAGGTCAGAAGACAGCAGAGCTTATGGTAGTGGTGGCAGCTGCAGCTGTGACGACAGTAGTCATGCTCTACGCACGCTCAAGCTGAATACCTGATGTGCTCGACATGCATACCTTAGCATAGGCAAAGTAAAGTACCATCACACCTAATGAGCGAGTCCCAGCTATGAGGTTTCCGATGTTGAAGCTGAGCCGGTTGCCCTGATTATGTGGGATGTTCCTGCCCCCGATGTGGTGACGGCCCTCGAGTGCCGACTCGAGGTCATCGCTTCCACTGATTAGTCGCAGAAGTGCATATGACTTAGTTTTCTGTCTGTAGAGTTGGCAGTCAGCCAGCTAGCGTATCTCACCAAGAACATTGGTCCCAGCAACCACAAGCTTGAAGTCATCTAGCTTATCCACCTCCTGGATGACTCCTCCCTTCTGAACCAGTACCGCAACAGCGACACAATCCGATGCACCACGATGCAATGTCAGCTCTACCCATTGGTTAGCTGTGGCTTGGACCTGCTGGTGTTCTCGCGCCACATGCACGATCCACTGTTTGGAACCTGTTTGCTTCAGTTCCTGGTCATTCTCGTCATGCCAGACATGAAGTCTTGGAGCATTCATCGTCACATCTGCGAGCTGCTCAGTGTACATGTGGCGGAACAGCCTATCCTGCATGGCAGCCGGATTCACGTGTGTGTTCTCGAGGAGGGTGAAGAGTGGAACTGCCACTGGCTTCTCGACACCTGCCTCTAGTTCGAATTCCGTGAACCCCTCATTGCACCCCACAGCATAGTACCCCTTTCCCCTTGCATAGAAGGTTGGTTCACGAGCCAGCGGACCTATGACTCGGTACTCATCGTTCACATAGGTGGTGTCCACGGTGCTGTTGCTCTGCACGATCTCCCACCTGTTCAGAACCTGCGGGAGCTCTACCATCTGTTCTATTGTGCTCTGAAGCTTGAACTCGAGTGTCATGCTCTTGATCTCATGGATCTGTGCCGAGATTGCAAAGTCAATGTACTTCCCAGCAGCGGACAACGGGTTCTCATCGTGTATACTGGGTCGAATGAACGTCAGGCAGTCCTTCCGAGGATCAGTGTGGTGCGATGTCACAGGTTCAACGGCCCCATTCGGGTATTGCACATACTGCAGCATGTTTAAGGTCTGGGTATATAGAGGGGTTAAATGGCTGCCATGTTTGGTAAAGTTCTCCAGCAGATTATCTATGGGCAGCAGGACAAGTCGGCACGACAGTCGGCGCGACAGTCGGCATGACAGCCACGGCGTGCACTGTCCCACTGTGACAGGGTCGGAGCCCTGCTTCGTGACATCAACATTATCCACGAGCGAGTCACGGTTACACCGCCGACGGATGCGGAGATACTGGCTGCCATAGAGGAAGGAGTCTCGTAGTACAAAAGAACTCCTGACTCGGATACTCTACCGGAAGTTTGACAGCACCCAGGGCAGGGCACTAAACCTACCTGTAGGCCAAACCAACAGTCCTGTTATTCTAGCTCTCCAAAAGGCGAGGGTCGACCCCAAAGATCTACTAACGGTCGGGAAGTGGGCTGCCGTATTTAGCCTCCATAGCCAGGAAGAGCGAGAGATGCTGAATAGCCTCCAGTCTGGAGCAAATAACTACTTCAGGGAGGAGGTCAGTGCCGCTGTAGCGGAAAGCCATGACACTGGTCATGGAAAAGGTACTCAGGAGGGGTTCAATGTTGGCCGCAAGGGGGCTGTTGAGCATATCTTCAATGAAAGAGAGCATAGGAGATTGGACAGGAATCTGCCAGCATTTCTGAAATTCCCAGATAACTATCAGGACTACCTCATCAAATCCGCTCGCAAGTCAGATGCTCATCACGCATGAAAAAAGTTGGTCTTCCGTGAGAAGTTCCAGAAGAAGAGAGTCCTACCATCTGACCCTCAGTGGATAGAGTTTCAGCAACAGGTTTCTGACAAAACTGACGAAGTTCCTCAAGCTTCTGACGAAGTTCCTCAAGCTTCTGACGAGGTTCCTCAAGCTTCTGACGAAGTTCCTCAGGCTTCTGACGAAGTTCCTCCAGGCTTCTGACGAAGTTCCTCAAGGCTTCTGACGAAGTTCCTCAAGCTTCTGACGAAGTTTCTCCAGGCTTCTGACGAAGTTTCTCGAGCTTCTGACGAAGTTCCTCAAGCTTCTGACGAAGTTTCTCAGGCTTCTTACGAAGTTCCTCCAGGCTTCTGACGAAGTTCCTCAAGCTGCTGACGAAGTTCCTCAAGCTTCTGACGAAGTTTCTCCAGGCTTCTGACGAAGTTCCTCAAGCTTCTGACGAAGTAGCAGACGAAGTTCCTCAGCCTTCTGATGAACGAAAAAAATTGCGGCCGACAGTCTGTCAGCGATGACGGGTAGAGCAGGCTAGTTTCCTGGCTGGATTCAGCTTGTAGGTGAAGGTCTGCACCTTTTCCAGAGAGGGCTTGAAGTGTGACAGCTCACCTGTCTCCTTGTTGCTGGAGATGAAGCGGTACAGCTCAGCTGCCCTCTGTACACCTGCGATAAAGTATGCTTTGGGCTCCTTGAGGGTTAGGCTGTCGTATATGGTCTCGAGCAGGGCACGTCCACACTTGGAGCTGAAGTATAGCAACCGGGCATTGTGGCAGATGTCCGGGGAGATCTCGCGGGTGTACTTTTGAAAGAGAATGAAGACAGTTATCTTTGTGTGCCGGATGCACCTGGTGATGTTGCTGAGGTAGGTGGCTGTCTTATGGTCCATTTCAGGGTCATTGATAACTAGAACAAGGGGTTCTGTCAGTCGGGCTGCCAGCAGCTTCTCCATCAGGGCTTGCATGTTCTGCGTCTTGTGATTAGACCATTGTACCATTGATCATTACTGTAAACCGCCTCAGCAGCGGAGTCAGACACCAGAAGGATGTATTGAGACTGTAGATGTTCGGCCAGGAGAGCCCGCAGCAAGATGTTTTTCCCGAGACCTGATGGGGCAATGATCAGCACCACCTGGCCAGCATCGGCCGGCCTACTGTCGAATGGTACAGACATGCGCGCGCAGGATGATTAGCACTTAGTCGGCGGTAGCCTCGTCTATATCTAGGAGACTAAACGGCAGTACTTCCTGCACCAGCTTTTGTGCCTGCTGTGTGGGTAGTGTTGTACCTCCAGCGGATACGAAGGATGCGATGGAGGTGTCAAGCATGAAATCCCAGCAGCAGCTGAGAAGATAGCATAGAGGGCCTGTGTCAGCACCCACAGTGTCTAGTACACCCAGTATCTGTATGATACATGCACGGGAAGTCATGACTATTATGTGAGCTTAAACGGCAAACCAAAGAACCCTGACTTTTTCACCTCTGGTAGCTTGAGGCTGGCGGTAGCACCTTTTTTGCCATCGACTGTGATATTGCTCAGGCCGATGGTGCCTACCCTGAGATTCTCTCCATCTTGTTGGAAAGAGCTCTGTGGTTTCAGGAGATCCTTAACCAGGTCTTGTGCATAGGACTCAGCCATAACCTTGATGGCACCAGCCTCGTTGACTCCGAGCATACCGCGCATCGTTGCCCTGTCTTTGATGCCCATCCCCTTGTATACAGTCTTGGCCTTGTTAATGGCCGATTGTCCTACTGTATCAGTGTTCCCGACGAGATCTCGGGCTGGGATGGTACCTCGGATCTCCCGCGGGTCTCCCTTCTCATCGAAGTCTAGGAAGGAGATAGGGGCAACAGTGTCCTCTGAACCAAGGCGTGCCTCGCCAAAGTGAGCAAGATCGCCTAGCTCTTTGATTTCTAGGTCTGTGAGTGACAGAGTCATAGTCATATACAGATGGGTTAAACCCACTAGTCATACCCCCAGTGAAATAGTTGGGCATAGGAGGACCATGCAGTCGACCAAGGGTATAGGTAGCAGTGTTCAGGGTACTTGCCCTCTCTGCAGGGGCACGCCTTGTGGGCGGTCCACCATTCCAGGGCATTGGCAATCCTCAGGCCGCATGCTCGACTATGGGCTACACACTGCCCTCCGGCTTGCCATGCCTCATATGCTGCAGGGGTCTCGTCATCCATCTCTCACTATTCAGAGTGGTTAAACATAGGCGACGATGATCTCAGCCATTGCACTCGTTGCGAGCCCTAGAACCATGGCCTCCATTAGTGTAACACGTTCACCCATGATCTTGGCAGTGGCAGTGGCAGTGTAGGCGGTACCACTGAGGGCGATCTTTGGGATGGGGTGAGTTATTCCGAGACAGTGGCCAGCCATCCCACTCACCACGGTAGCGAAGACAGCTGCAGTTGCGGCAGGAAGAACCTAATTTCCCCCTGTCATCTTCACCACGGCCACATTCGCCGCCACGTTACTGGCGACATGGACTGCCAGAGGCTTAGCCTGTGTCAGTAACTTCTGTGTCTTGGTTCGCAGCAGGTTCTCCACCTTCTGAAGACTCGCCTGGCTCTCGGGCAGTTGCTTCACGATCTGAGCCGTTGACGTCATTGTTTAAGCTCTGAGTATACAATGCAGTTAAATGCCTGTGTTCCCTGTCAAGTGAGCTAATAAGATCTTCCCAGTCTACATCTGCTAGGTGTCCGGGTTGGTACTCAGGAATATTCATCTCTATTGAGACATCTTAAACATGTCTGGGCTCACACTATGCGAGAAGTACTATGAGGTCTTCCGGAGGGAGCTGAAGGCCTACAAGAAGAAGATACCAGATGAGCTCGCTCAGCTCTCCTGTGCTGAGCTGACAGAGGAGCTGACAGCTGTGAAGCTCTATCTAGGATTTGGTAAGGGGCAGATCTGCTTCCTTGAATACCTTATCATGGATGGGAGTATCGTCGAGCAGCTCCTGCGAGCTAAAGGTTTCTACAAGGATCGGGAGTATCTGTCAGATGTGTTCCAGCAGTTGCAGACCTCCATGGCCTCACCTGACTCAGAGCTGAACAAGGCTCTGCGATACTACAAGCTGGAAAAAGGATGTGCTGCGGAACCCTCCAGCCCTTGGATGTGCATGTTGGCAGCGTGTATAGGGGCTGTAGGGCAGGCCAAGCTGGCTCAGTGTCTCACCGTGGTCCCCACCGCTACTGACGAGAGTCAGGATAGTCTTATAGCTGATTTGCTAACAGCGGAATAGGCTGATCCCGAGCACCACGATAGCTAGCCCTGACACCACTCGTAGAGCTGCCACGGGAAGCAGTGTCGTGTCGACTGGCTGCAGTGTCAGGGTCGGAACGACTGTATGGCCCGTACTACGTGTAGGTGTGTTGATATCCATGTTGAAACCGAAGTGGACAACGGGAGAACTCCCCTCGACTATCATGTTGTTATAGCCCCTGACTTGGAGGTCCTCGATGTTCACGATCATGTTGCTCGGAATCAACCGTAGGTGTGGTGAAATAGCAAAGTCAAGTTTGTGACGGGCCTTCTGCAGCCCTGCTGGAACTTAGCAATAAGACTGCTGGGATCTGCCACGATGACCATATCCTCAACAAGACTGATGAACATGGCCTGGACCTCTGCTCCGCTGACACCATCTATGGAATGACGCAGCTTGGTCTGTGCTGTAAGGAGGCAGTAGCACAGTGCTTCCAGGGACTGGTTGATCCGAACGATCCCTGCTGGTGTGAGTCCTGAGGTGATGTGTGGGACAAAGTACTTCCACACATCTGGATAGTCCTGCCTGATTCCGGTGATGTGCATATTTTGCACTATCGCTCCAGGATCGGAGTCTGGATCGAATGAGAATGTCGCTGTCTTCTGACGGCCTAACCGTCGGGGGTGTTCGATAGGGGAATCCTGAGTCGTCACGTCTCGGGTCACCGTACATAGCCCCTAGACCGCTGGTGTCGCCGCCATGCCACCAATAGTCTGGGTGAGCTCTAAACTCGCTCTGTAGTCTGCTGGCCACTGAGACGCTATGACTGTTGAGCTGTGGGTCGAAGTCGTTTGTATCAGGGAGGCTTGCACCCAGCTCATGGAGGATTCGTCGCACAGTGAAGTACACGTGGAATCTGTGACAGCTGGCAATGAGCACAGCTTCAGGAGTATCAGAATAGGAATTAAGCAGGGTGGAACTTACTCCACAGCCCGCCGTGGCACACCACACGGCAACGTTCAGCTGCTGATTTCAGTATGAGAGGCTTGGAGCAACCATCCAAGTATGAGCTTGCTTCGCATCCTTGATGGTGATGGGGCGGTTCGTCAGCGGTCGTGGGTTGACGGAGAAGCTGGTTCGGGCCCATCCATCCACTGTGATAGAGAAAGGTGTTAGCTCTGTTATACCATCCAGTAGGCCTCTCAGGCCAGTCAAGGGTGTACCCAGGAGGGGCTGTTGGCTCCGGTTGACTGTCGTGAGGTTCAGTGGGAAGGCCCTCTATCCTGGTGTTCTTAAAGCTACCGCATCACATTATTTGTAGTCGTCTCGACTCCAGAGACCGGCGAGGTGACCTCGCCATAACATATCATTTTTTAACTCCTCCATATCAACCCGCCTGCTGGAGCCTTTGAGGTATTGCTGTCGCACTTTAGGTTTCTCCGTGCAGTACAGGGCTTGGACCTTCAATATATGGTGGTACTCTTCATCGGTGACCTGGCCATCCTCGAGAGCTTTGCTGACAGAATCGTCGATAGTCTGTAGCATACTCTGTGCTAGTGTCACATACTTAGCATGCTTCTCCAACCTCCTTGTGATCTGCCGCTGCCCCACCCCCAAGCCCGTGACCAAGACAGTGGCGGCTAGTGTCACGCCACCCAGCGGGATGGCGACGAGGGCATCCACCCCTGTAGCGAGAGTGGCCACAGCTGCCACACCAGCACTGGCTCCAATCACACCCGCAGCAGTGGTTGTACGCGTGAGGACGTTGTAGTCTTATATCGACTGCGCATTCTGCCTTACTTTTCTGCCTCATGGACGAAATTCTTCCTGATGGTATCTATCTGCTGGAGTCGCCAGCCATGGATGGTACCGCCCTCGTCAGCAGTCAGGAGGGGTATAGTTCTGGTTGCTTCCGCCACTCTGATTTTGCCATAGTATACCCAGAGATTAAACCTGCATTACCTGCATCACCTGCTTATGAGTCATAGAAGGGTTCATTGTGGAGAGCCTGGCTAACTGTGCCAAATTTTTGGTCTTGAGACAGCTGTCTCTTAGAACGTGGTCATCCAGCACTATGTCGGGTGCCAGTTGCGTTCTGAGACGTGACATCTGGAACTTCACCTTATCATCAAGATAGTAGGTCCGCCGCTGGATAGCTTTTTTTATCTTATACTTCCGCGCCATCTCCTCTTCCCACTGTATGACCGCTGGCTCATCCTCATCTGAGAAGACACCTGGCTCATCATCGTATGTGAAGACATCTGGCCGATCGTCGTCTGTCAAGACTCCTGCATCCCGCTTACTCTCCTCCAGGAGGGCCTGCCAGTATCGGAAATTTTCCCTGTGCCTCCTTGCCCTGCGCGCGTTCTGTTGATACCAGTTCTACTGCTATAGGCGCTCTCCTTCTTGTTGACAGATCTGTTGCTGTGCCGGCATCTGTTCATTTAAGCCCATTATCTGTGCAGGGATTTCGAAGGGGCAATCCTCTATCGGGTTCATCATCTCGGCCAAGGCCAGATATTGCTGGTATGATATCATGTTGTCGTCAGGTCAATGAGTAATAAGAGTGTAAACTCTAAATGGGTGTCCGATAGCCCATCCGTGCTGGCGTATATGTTAATGGAGGGGCTATCAAACAGGTGATTTACAGGTGTGAACAGGCTAGGACTGACAGCTTTCCATAGGTTGCGGTTGGCACCTGGAAGATACTCTATCCCGTCCCGGCCGACTTCTACCAGTGAGCTGCTGTGTGCACTGCCCGGAGGTTGATGTAGCACATCAGCGTGTATGTATGTTATGCCCCGCTGGGGAACCTCGAAGGGGACCCATTCTACACGGTACTGTACCACCAGTCTCCCCTCTAGAGAGGGTGAGATTATGTTCTCACCACCGGAGAGCAGCAGTCAGACAATCGGCATGGTTATATGTCTCGTTTAAACCCCTCCTATAAGCGTGCTATGGAACCCATATTTACTCACTCGACTGGTCTTGCTGACCTCGCAGATGTGTATGCAGTTGATGCTGCCAAGGTAGAAGAGAGTGATGGCAAGTCATTCGCCCTACAGTACGAAGCAAGCTCAAAGGCATTCTCCCTCCACCCCATTGGTGGTGATGGGGTGGAGATGCTCACAGACCTCAAGGATGTGTCGAAAGTGTGTCTGGGACGCAACATAGATGGCCACAAGATCGTGTTTCGGTACGATTTCCCGAAGAAGAAGTACATCCTCGAGCCGTTGATTGAGGTCTTGGATACAGAGGTGGCAGACATCAACACCCTAAATGACGACCTCAGCTTTCATCTGGTCAAACCCTATTCGAGCGGTGCCCCGCCGATGACCCATGAGGGTCTGCTATTGACCCTGGTAAACCTGCAGTTCATGTTTGAGAAGAATGAAGTGTGGTACCGTGCTGGACTTGGGGGTAACTGGCAAACATGGTTGCCCCTATATAGACCTCCCACAGTCATTGACATAGAGGTTACTCCCCTCTCCACTGTTGTGAAAGGGGATGGGAAAGTTCGAAAGCTCTACAATCGGGGATCATCCTTCCTCACCTACATAGGTGAAGGTGTCTCCCTAATGAGGGTGGGTTACCGGATCGGGGTTACAGGTGGAAAGCTCATGCTGCGGCGTCCATTCGATTGCCCAGAAGAAGCTGTTAACCTCCAGGAGGGCAGTCTACAGGTAGATGGGGTGTCACATGCCACCAAAGCCAAGGGGGCTGTTAAACTGCTTCAGCGAGTGGGACTCACTGGCCCGCAAACGACTTATATAGTCCTAGAGCTACGTTTCTTAGCCGGCGGCAAAGTGAAGCAGCTAGCCCCTGCCCCTGAGGGGATGAAGATCACTATCGACCCAGATGGAGCAGGGCTCGATCTGGCACAGATATTTCTCGAGGCGTTCACTCTGTTCAGTTTAACTCTTCATGTATAGTCCAGATGCCTTCTTGTATATAAGGCTCGGCGTAGATGGCAAAAAGTTATCTACCGGAATGCGCCGAGATAAATAATTGGGGCAAAAGTTATCTACCGGGATGCGGCGCGACATAGATAGCTGTAGGCGCTACGGATCACTGATCGGCTGCCCCAGGGCTTGAGATAGCTGTGGGGGCCACGGATCGCCAATCGGCGCCCAGTAGGGCCTGCCTTGCGTAGAGAGGGCCGCGACGTAGATTTGTTCGAAAACATTTCTACCAGGACGGGCCGCGATGTAGATAACTTTTGCCCCATATCTATCCCATATCTATTTTGATGTGGTATCATTTTGACTCAGAAATAGATTGATAATCGGCAATTGTCGGTCTATGGTGGCGGCCCGCCGCATAGATTAATAATCGGCGATTGTCGGTCTACGCGGCGGCGATTGTCGGTCTACGGTGGCATCATTTTTGAGGTGGTATCATTTTGACTCCAGATATACTACTAATTGTATTCTGTGACAGGAATGGACGTGCAATCACATCGTTCCCAATAGCTAAAGTTATGTGTCCCACGTGTATATTTGAATTGCTTAATCGTAGTATGAGATAAGGATTTGCTGTATAATCACATCACTCCTAATATCTAAAGTTACATATTCCATAGGTAGCTTTGAATTGCTTAACTGTAGTGTGAGATAGGGAAGTGGTGTTAAATCACATCGTTCCTAAGCTCTAATTGTATGTAACAGCTAGGTACGTACCAGTATAATTGTATTCTGTGACAGGAATGGGTGTGAAATCACATCGTTCCTAAAAGCTAAAGTTATGTATTCCACATGTATATTTGAATTGCTTAATTATAGTATGAGATGGGGACAGGGGTGCGAAATTCACATCGTTTCTAATTGAATGTATTTCACATGTATGTAGGCCTATATGATTTGTAAAAGACAACAACATGCATTATGGAATAGGTGTGAAAATTGTCACCATATTAAGTGCTTTTATATGTATCAGGAGAGATGGATAGGATGTGTTATCACATCATTCCCAACCTGTAACACTGATGTATCTCGCATTGTTATAATATGTGAACTGTAAAATCTTATAAACCTACATACGTATGGGTGTGCTTGTGCACTGTAGGATGGCATGGGGAATGCGTGGGTTATCACCCATTTCCCTTTTCACGCTACTCTACACCATTACACACTGGTATAACAGCAGTCCCAAATTGTATATATGCATGTATGTAAATATGGAAGTATATAATCAAGAATGCTGAAACATACTATATATACTGAAACATAACCGCTAGTCAACAAATTAAGTATAAACTGTGACCTTCATCATAATATAAATGTACATATAGAGTTTATCCGCCATTACAAATAAGGAGTATGAGCAGAATATAAAGGCACTAGCCTGCGTTCTGTAAACTATCTAATCTAATCTAATCTAATCTTAAATGAGTTGAAAGATGGCGCATTATTAATGTATTCCTATAGTTTGTTCCATTGGTCTGTGCATCGTGAAGGGAAAGAGAACTTTCTGATATTTCGCCTAGATCTAGTTTTCGTTATTTTTAGACTATAACCTCTTGTCACAAGCTTTATATGGTTTGATTGTGGTTGGTCGTATTTGCTGTGAAGGTTTTTGTATATTTCAATCATATCTCCATGTATAGTCTTCTAAATGTGAGTGTTGGTAAGTTAAGTTCTTTGAGTCTTTCATTATAAGGTAGATTATGCATACCTTGAATAAGCTTAGTGGCACGCATTTGGACATTTTCTATCGCATTTACATGGGTTTTATTAGGAAGGGGGCCCAAACTACATTGGCATATTCGATGTGAGGCCTGACAAGAGATGTAAATAGGTGTTTGAAATTGTATTTATCTAAATAATTATATGTACGTCTAATTATCCCCATTATGGAGTTGTAGCCTTTGAGGAAATCCTCATGCTTTTACATTTGTCAGAATGGAGCTTTAGTAATAAATTTCTGTCCCAAGGCACATCGAGTCTATATCTTGCAGTCAGCTTGTTTAAGGAGTGATTGGAATAATATTGTATCGTCTGCAAACAAGAATATGTCTGACTCAAAACTAATTGCTTCAGGCAGGTCATTTATGTACAATAGAAAGAGAAGTGGACCGATGACCACACCCCATACTAAATTAACTATACTAACCAAACTACCATACAATCCATTCTATTCTTCTATCTACTAACAGATAGTACCAGCTGATAAATTTACATTGTCAAAATTATAATAATCATCAATGTCGACAGAATGGATGGTTAGCTCTATGACTGAGGAAGCTTTAGAGCCAAGGCCACCATGCCGTGAATGTACTGATTGGCCCAATCTTTTGTGATGGCCCATAGGTCTAAAGGTCTGTATGGTTATGTTGACACAAGTAGGCCTAGCGGCTGAAAATGTGATGAATTGACGTCACTAATTTAAGTTAGATTAGGCCCGAATCATGTGTGTCGCGAATAATGGTGATCTCACCACACCAAGCTTCCCATCTTCATTTTATATGGAGGAGTCATCCCCGATCCCTCCCCTTTTTTACTTACCATTACATTACTTACTGATAACACCTGATTTAGTCAGTAACCTGGTTGGAAGGGGTAAGCCATATAAAGCCTCTTTTGCCCCTAGAGAAAGAACTTAGACTTAAACTTGGCACACAGAGACCTACAAGGGCCGACAAGTTTGGGACCGAATCACATTCGCATCATCGTTCACCCCCCCCCCCCACCTTTCTCCAAAAAAGGGAAGATACCTAACGAACATGCATCTCCCCTGAAACACAAGTGTGCCAAGAGGGTTAACATCTCTTGACACACATAATCCTGGGAATGAGCATGAATATATAAGGTGAATGAACATGATATATAAACATAATACAAAAACAGTCAGACTTGGATTACCTCATGAATTTTGGGTTCCAGACGTGGCGCCACCAACCAAGACACTTTCGACCAAACGTGTCACATACAGGTTGAACTCCTCTCGCCTGACCATGTCTGTTATAACTACTTTTGCTTTTTCAAAGTTACCAAAAGGAGATGAACAGTGTGGCCACTAGCCTACCCAACGAAAGATAAAATCCATGCATGCAGCGCCATATGGCTTCTTATGGCAGATCCACATATGTCTATCATTTGACTGTAGAGAGTCCATCCGTTTTTTGTACTTGGTCAAAGCACGGACTTGACACCAGGCACTGGCATCATGATGAAACAGGCCTGGGGTCAGTTTCATTTAAATGTAACTAGTTATAGTTATAGTTACATTTCACTATGTCAGCTACAGTTACAGTTACATTTGTTGAACAATGTAACTAGTTACATTTCAGTTACTTAACATAATGTAACTAAAGTTATATTTCAGTTACATTAGCTACTTTGTCTAATAATTACTATGAAGAACTACACAAACATGAATGCTATCATAAAAACTGTAATGTAGTCAACTAATTTGAGATATATAGTAGAAACAAAATGCCACTATATAACCACTGATATATAGATTATTACTGACAGAACTGAATCCATTTCGGAAATAAAATATGATACCTGCTGAAAATTTTAAATCAATTTGACTGAATTTTGTTGCTGCCATATGCAATAACAAATTTCATTCAACTAGTTTCCAAAATAATAAGATGCTTTCATTGTAAAAATGTGCATACATATTTGTTCCTCTAACCCTTTCAACCATGCAGGTCAGATAAAAAGGATTAATTTTATCGTAAAAAATAATTGGTTGAGTGTTTTGAAACTAATTTGACTGAAAGCATTGTTGTCATAGGTATCAGGATTTTTCAGTGACATTATTTTCAAAATGTTCAACACATTTTCTTAGAGAATTGACTTTCTATGATAAGATAATCCACCATCTACCATGGAGCAATATAACAGTTTCCAGTGAAATTATCTTCAAAATGGCCATCAGCTTTGATGCATGCTTAATGTAAAATAGGAATTTAAATATTTTGAAAATAATTTATTACTTTCATATGTTGCAATGACAAATTCATTCCGATCAGATAATCAGCTGAGTATATTGATATGGCAGCAACAGCTTTTTCAGGTCGGATTACTTTCAAAATATTCAACAGCTTTTCCAGTACACTAGTTTCATTCCACAGCCTTTATAAATTTGTCTGCTATACCAAAATGGTTGGCACACCATGTGGCAACTATTTTGGTACAGCGGACAAATTTATAAAGGCTGTGGAATGAAACTAGTGTACTGGATTTTGAAATCAATTTACTTTATCAATGGCATTGTCCTTTCACTTTTATCAGCACACTTCTGTGAATTGACCTTAGCTAGAGTATAATGGCTGATCAATGATGTCCTAAGCTGGCCTAATCAATAGTATATTAAGAAAAGAACAGGACATGTTGTTAACACTTACTGTGGCAGATTGTAACTTTCTTTGCAATTCAACATTTCCTGTTTTAATCCTTTATTTACCCTTTAACACTAAAGCTGCACAAAATGGCTTTTGGAGTGGTTTTGAGAAATGTCCATTCCAGACAAATAAAAGAATATTTTATAAAATTTCTCACTGGAATGACTGGTTCAATAACCAAGCCAGTCATTCTAGTGATAAATTTTCTAAAATAATCTTATATTTGTCTGAAAATGGACATTTACTATGAGAAAACTAAAAATGTTAAAAACAAATTTGAGGTTTAAAATGTAAGTAACTTAATTCTATAATGATTTAGTAAACAGCCTGTTTCTAAAGTAGCTTAATGTAAAAGCTGTATAAGATTTTGAGTAAAGCTTCTTGCTGCCTGATATACCAATAACGTTCATTCAGATTTTCATTGCTATCAAGCATATTTTTAGAATAATAGCATGTAGTAAATATCACTTACAGATATAGAATGTTTTAACCCTTTAATTGCCAAGATTGGTTAAGAAAATCTAACTTTTGGCCCAGCAAATCTATTTTGCTGGCTACAAGATTAATATTTGACTGACTGGCAAATTAAAAAGATAAATATCACTGATGCTTGGAAATAAAGTTGCTGGCCACGGCATCAACATATTCCAGTAAAATTAGCTTCAATGTACTCAACCGCTTACCTGAATGATTACATTGAAATTGGGATGTTGGAGTGGCAAATGTATAAGCGTAGGGGGAGTGGGAGAGAAGAGATTTATTTAGGGCCATAGTAGGATTTATGCCCACTATGCTGCTAGTCTTCATTCTGAATGGAAATCCAGATTTATCTCCACAAATGAACGATGTTTTGCTAAAAAGTGTGCAGAATTACATAAACCAAACCAAACGCTTTTAACATATAGTACTAACTGCTAAGTGACATTACATATCTCTCCTAACCCTCCCTCTCTCTCTCTCTCTCTCTCTCTCTCTCTCTCTCTCTCTCTCTCTCTCTCTCCTAACCCTCTCTCTCTTCTCTCTCTCTCTCTCTCACTCTCTCTCTCTCTCTCTCTCCCTCTCTCTCTCTCTCTCTCTCTCTCTCTCTCTCTCTCTCTCTCTCTCTCTCTACTTTCTACCTTCATATTCATCATAATTTCTTTACTGTATATACGTTTGTGTTTAACTATTTTACGCAATTTGCCGTCTTAATGATTTTGTAGGGAGAGGGCCTAGCTAAGTTGATAGAACTTGTGCCCAATCCCGTTGTAATATCAGTACAATAAAATATGTCATAATGAAGTTGTTACAAAAGTTTGAAATGTAACTGAAAAGTAACTGAAACGCAACTGAAATTTCAATTACTTTTGCAATATATCTGGTTACATTTCAGCTACCGTAACTCAAAAAATTCTTCAGTTACAAGTTACTTCAGTTACATGAAAAATGCAACTAAGGTACAGTCAGTTACAGTTGCAAGTTACAGTTACCCCAGCCCTGCGATCAAACCTAGTTAGCTTTGGTATAATGATCGGTTTGCTGGGATATTTCAAAGATTGATTCGTTAACATAAATTCTGCTCTTGGCAGCAGTTGTGGACCCTCTCCAGAGACAATAAATCGGTCCCTCTCTGATGAAAACGCATGGATCTCACTGCCCCCTCTAGCTGAGGAAGTTGCCAATAGAAAGACCGCCTTAAGAGTCAGATGCTTTAGACTAGACGAAACCAAATGTTCGAAAGGGTGCTTGGCTAGCACATTATGCACCACAGATAGACTCCAGGCTGGAATTACTACTGGTTGTCTCGGTCTGAGACTGCTCATTCTCTTCACCATCACGTTTAACTGGGCCACCTCTGGACTATCCCTGTTAGCTAGACAAGGGATAACTGATGCCAAAGCTGGCTTGTATCCAGCAATCATGACAGGAGCTAGTCCTGTAAAGAACAGCTCACAGAGAAAGTCTGCTATTTGCTGAATAGTCGATTGAAAGGGATCAATATTCTTTCCTTCACACCACTCTGCAAATTTGTTAACCTTGTGGTTATATGACTTGAAGATTGACCTCATTCTCGGGGCTGCAATGAAACTCGCAGCCCGCTGATAAAAGCCTTCTGATGTGGAACGTTGTTGGATAATATCCACGCAGTCAATTTGAGCATCTCGGGCTACTCGTGTAGGAAGCGGCCCTTGGCCTGGGAGATTATGTTCAGAATGTCAGGCAGCTGCGCTGGATTCTCCACGAGCAGATCCAGAAGATCCGTGAACCACACCCTGCTGGGCCAAAATGGCGCTATTTGTGGGACCAGGCATGGCTCCTCCCTAGTCTGTATCGACAGCATTTGGTTCCAGAATTGGCAAGACATAAGTCATGATTTGAGATCCTTCATAGAACTGTAGGGTTGAGAGACCATTCTATTGGCAGAATTCTCTGTCTGCGAGACAGAGCATCTGCCAGAATGTTCAATCGACCAAGAATGTGAGCTGCTTTCAAAACAACTGAGTAATTCCTACATCATTGAATCAAGTGATACACCTTCATACACAGTGTGGGTGACTTGGTCCATCCTTCGCGATTTATGTATGATACTACTGTCGAATTGTCCGACCATATCAATATCACCTTGTCCCTAAGTTCTGGAAGAAATTTATCCAGTGCCAGTTCCACTGCCATCACTTCTAACAGATTTCTATGCAGCTGACTCCCTTGGAGAGTCATGTGCCTTAAACCGGGTGTTCTTCCAGGCAGGCCCCCCTCCCCACCCCACCCATCCAGCGATGCATCTGTGTACATGGATAGCTGGGTTTGAGGTAGGTGAAGCGAAACTCCTACTAGGAGATTCTGACGCTCCTTCCACCATACAAGATGCAGCATTATTGGCTCCAAAACTGGAACGAGCTTTGACAGGGCATCTTTTCTCTGTTTCCACAGAAACAGATACAACTGAATAAGTCTTCGCATTAGAGCGGCGTACATGATTACCTGCTCCATGGAGACACTCATGCCAAGCATCTGAAGAAACCTCCTCGCCTGAATGTGGTTTCCCAATCAAAAACACTTGAGGATGGCTAACAGGGATACCACTCTGGGCTCTGACCTGTAAACCCCAGCGAATCGCATACCCAAATAAACGACGTGTTGAGTGGTTGTCAACTCGGATTTCTCCTTGTTGACTATCCAGCCTAGATCTGAAAGTAACTTCAGAGTCAGAGGAGTATCCACTTCTAACTTGGCTGGCGTGTTTGCCTTGATAAGCCAATCGTCTATGTAGGTGTGAACGCCACGTTCTCTCTTCTGAGAAATGCTGTCACCGCTAGGACCACTGTGCTGAAAACCCTTGGAGCTGTCGACATACCGAATGGGAGAACTACAAACACCCAAACCTGTGACAACCCCTGTTCATTGGAATGTGGAAATATGCATCTTTCAGATCGACTGACACACACCACATTCCTTTCCTCAATCCTGCCATTACCGACCTCGGAGTTTCCATTTTGAACCGAGGCATATGGATAAACCAATTCAATGGCCAGAGATTGAGTACGGGTCTCCACACCCCCGCCCCCCCCCCCCACCCCAATGTGCTCTTGGGGGACAAGGAACATATTTGAATAGAAGCCCGGCGTGATCTGGTTTGCTGGTTTTATTGCTCCCTTCAGAAGCAAACCTGACACTTCGTTTTGAATGACTTTTAACTTGTCTGGCGCCCTTGGTACGGGAGTCCAGACAGGTGCCAAAGACAGATTTTGTGGTGGGAAGAACTTGACCACCAATTCGACGGGCCACACTGCACAGACATTACACTGATCATCAACATTACACTTTGAACATCGATAACAGACATGGTCCTTAAACATTTGCTTGACAAATTTGTGGCACTCCGGGCATGGTGGCAGGGTAGACTTGGCCAGAAAACAAGCACAAGGCCTCAATAAGCAGAACGAAACAGAAACGGAAGGCAGTCATATAATTTTCAAATTGTTTAACAATAAATTATAAGATTAACCATCCAGCACCCAACACCCGCAACGTTACAACCAGTAAGCTGGCGACAAGAACGAGAGTGGGCCAACAATACACCCATAAATTGACCCTGCAGGATATATAAAACGGAACCAGGAACCGTATCGGTCTATCGGATAGATTCGCGGTATATTTAAGAATTAATTCCAAAATTATACCACACAAACGAACGACAAACGATACGAGAAGGAACAACATAATGAATTAACACTACTGCTGTAGAACACACATCTTAATCAAGAATTTTTTTAATCAACAATCAATGCTAACAGATCGGCATTACACGCAAAACTTGACATAATTCAAAAGTTTGCGGTACAAAAGCGCATGCAGCTACCAAGAATAAGATGCGCGAATTAATGAAACATTTCCATCACCAAATAATCCGAGCAGTAAAAGGGTGTGACGTCACCTGCTCGGATCACACGGTTGAATGATGTAAGCCGATTTTAGTGCTAAAAACCGTAGACAAACGCCTAATATTTCATATTGCTTCCCGATCGCCATTGGGGTTTAAAGGAGGCAATCTTATCTGGCATATTTCGTTGTAATCACATGTCCCAGGTCTGGGGTCAGAAAATGGGGCATGCAACACACACGAAATTTCAGAGACATGAGTCTCCATATAGCTGGAGAAATAATATGAAAGCATACGACCAGAGGAAAAAGGCACAAAAGCACAGAAAAATAACACAGAAAACTCTTAGAAATTTCTCCTGAGCAAAAAGCTTGTTGTTCTTGCTGTTATGGTAAAAAGAATGTTGGCTTATGGTGGCGGGTACCCGTTTGATGGGGAGGGGGGAGGGGGGGGGGGGTACCAGGTTCCAGGAGCCAGTAGAGCTTTCTAAATCTGAAGATTCTTAGGGCACAGATTCAGATGAGCTGTTATTCAATAAGTAATGTAATGGTATGTATTGATCGAAGGAGAATTCCAGACTAAATGAGTAGATAGATGGTGCATTGGTAATGTATTCTGGTAGTTTGTTCCATTGGTCTGTGCATTGTGAAGGGAATGATAACTTTCTGATATTTAGCCTAAATCTAGTTTTCTTAATTTTTAGACTATGACCTCTTGTAATACAGTTATTGTCATAAAGCTTTATACGGTTTGATGGTGGTTGATATGTCTAATTAGTCCCATTATTTGGTTGACTTTGATTATTTTTTTGTTTATATGTTGATCAAAACTTAATTTTTCATCAAATACGATACCAATGTCTTTTAGTGGGTGAATACGCTAAAGTATGGTGGGTATAGAGGCTATTGTGTAGACATATTGAGTTGTAGCTTTTGAAGAAATCCTCATGCTTTTACATTTGCCACGATGGAAATTTAGTAATGCATTTTCCGTCCAAAGGTACGTCGAGTCTATATCTTGCTACAGCGAATTTCATGAATGTAATAATATAATGATAGACTATTGAAGGGAATTTAATTTGTTTCAAGATTCAAAATTATTTATTTTCATATAATACATAATTTACAGAACAGGTAATCCACCAAAGGTTGATCACAGGCAGGCAGTCACACAGACGCTGAGCCTATGCAAGTTGATTGAAGACAGCCGCTTCCATATGAAAAATTATTTTAATCATCATCATCATCATCATCATCATCATCATCATCGGTTTCAATGCTAGAGGCCATTAGTAGGTCTATTGTCACTCCATTGTACTAACATACACCCATTCACATGGCTTCGCCGTTCGAGGCCGTACTTGCAGACCCTTGCTCTCTTGCTATGTGAAGTAACATTATGCTGATGGGTTGGATGCAGCCAATCAAATTTCTGCCTAATTGAATCTAGAAAAGGCATTCATGGGCATGATTAAGACAACCATCAATACCGAGATGAGAGTTGTTATGAATAAATTTCTTCATGTCAGAGCGCAATCCAACTGGAATTACTAATTTCTCGCCTTTGAAGATGAGCCCATCCTGAACGGTCAACTCGTCTTTGTAGCTATAGTAAGGTAATAACTGTTCTGGAACAAAGTCTCTTTGGTCTGGCCAACCATTCATAATTGTTTTATGCGGCTCAAAGTAAGCTAGCACTGGCACTTGTGACGCAAGTTCCCTTAAATTCTGGAAGGCTTTCTCATGTTCAGTAGTCCACTCAAATTCCATTCGTCTTCCGGTGTCCGGGTCTTTGCGCATCAGGCGGCGCAAAGGCTTCATCATGTCAGATAGATGTGGTAGAGATTTAGCTATGTAGTTTACAGTTCCGTTAAGTCACTGTATTCCATCAGCATCAGTAGGTCTAGGCATTTCTAGTATTGCCTTAATTTTCTCAGCGTCAGGTTTCAAACCGTCATCTGTCACAACATGACCGAGAAAGGTAATCAACTTGGTTCGAAACTGACACTTGTTTTTGTTTAGTTTAACACCAAGATTTTGACAACGCATATCACATTGTCAAGTCCTTCTAGGGATTGGTTAAGTCGTTTCTGGAATATCTCGCCACTGGTGGAGAGATCAAAGGGCACACGGATCCATTTATATCTACCGAATGGAGTTTGGAAACAAGTCAGCTTTGTTGATTATTCATCTAGTTTTAGATGCCGGTATCCATTTCGCAGATCTAACTTTGAGATTAGACGTGCATGCAATAAAGTTGGAAGAACGTCATCCAAAGTAGGCATAAGATAATGTTCTCTTTTAAGTGTAGAGCTTAGTGACTTTGGATTTATGCATATACGAAGCTCATCAGACTTTTTAGAAACCACAACCATTTGGTTAACCCAATTACTTGGTTCATTGACAGGTTCGATAATCTCGAGTTTTACCATTTTGTCACGTTCTTTCTTAACTTTAGCTTTAAGATGTACAGGTACGCGCTGGGCAGATTCATCAATTCGAAGATGTACATCACTCGGTAGATCCCCAAGACCATCACCCGAACATGTAATTGTATTGTTTGACAGGATCGACTGCAGCCACAGCAAAGTTATTGTAGTTTATTTGAATCAAGTTCATTTGCTCTGAAGCACGCTTTCCTAGGATAGGCTGTAGATCAGATTTCCTGATAAAAAATTCAACTGAAAAATTCTCATTGGTAGCTTGATTTTTAAAGATTTTACAACAGATACCAGCTGACTTAACACCTGACTGATTCCGCATTTTAAGCATCTTAGTAGTACGTTTTAGTTTAGTTTCTACATAAGTCATAGGTAAAATGCTAACAGTTGAACCACAGTCTATTTGAAATTTTAATGTTTTCCCAGAAACCTGCATTTTAGCGAAGACTGATTTTTGTCCATTACCGATGGCTTGAATTGGCTCATAGTCTGATTCATCAGAGGTAGAGGAGATTTCGATGTGATGCACGTTCACGTTTTGCGGACATTTCACGGCGAAGTGATTAGCTTTCTTACACTTAGAACAAGACTTACCCCAGGCAGGGCACAGCCTTTTCTGTAGCACATGTCTTTTGCCGCAGAGCTTACAGTCACACTTAGTTTTGCTTTCAGCTGAATATGAAGATGGACACGTTTCTTTAGATTTAGGTCTGTAAGGTCTGACAGTTCGTTTGGATTCTACTTTGTGAATCTCCTGAGAAGAGGTGGGCCAGATATTTCACCCATTTGCAATGAAGCCACTTAGTTACTTTTGCAGATGTCGAAACACGTTTTGAGATTAAGCTTTCTTTCTTGCAGAAGCCTATGTCTATTCGTGCTATCCGAAATGCCTAAGACAATGCGGTCGCGCAACAAACTATCATGCAACTCTCCAAAATTGCACGTTTTTGCAAGATATTTCAGAGAAGTGTAATACGAATCAAAAGTTTCACCACCTTTTTTATTATGCTGGTTAAAGATGTACCGCTCATAAGTTTCATTTATCTCACCCTTGAAGTAATTGTCAAATTTCTGGATGACAATTGCAAGCATATTTCTATCTTTATTGTCACTGTACTCGATGGAATTGTATATTTTGAGTAGGGAACAGCGGTGAGAGAATCGCGAAGAAAGGGTTCAGTTTAATAATTGCCATAATCAAGATACGAATCTGTGAAGAAATTCGAGAAAGTTCTGAAACTGGTAACACCATGTTGTCCGACACAGAATCGTGTAATTCGAGTTACAGAGGTCTACAGTTCAGTTCGAAGATTCGAACACTGCCATTATATAATATAAATGTGTTTGATGAGGGCTTCTTCACGCGTTCACGACTATATATTAACAATATTGTAGCGTATTAATACAACGGGTCAGTATTATTACAAGACCTGGCTAAGAGCAATGGCGACCAGGAGCTGGAGACCTGGCTACGGATAATGGTACCAGGAGTTGAAGACATGGTTACGGATAATGGTACCAGGAGCTGGAAACCTGGCTACGGATAATAGTACCAGGAGCTGGAGACCTGGCTACAGATGATGGTACCAGGAGTTGAAGACATGGTTACGGATAATGGTACCAGGAGCTGGAAACCTGGCTACGGATAATAGTACCAGGAGCTGGAAACCTGGCTACGGATAATAGTACCAGGAGCTGGAGACCTGGCTACAGATGATGGTACCAGGAGCTGGAGACCTGGATACGGATAATGGTACCAGAAGCTGGAGACCTGGATACGGATGATGGCGACCAGGAGCTGGAGACGGCTACCACATGAAGAATAACATCACATGCGGTCAATGATTATGATGGCCCAAAGTCATGGAGTGATTTCTGTATGAAAGTTCATATTGTGACAGATAATGCTATCTAACTGGCCTAATGTTGTTTTGACCAGAGAAGCGTGAACTCTAAATGTTCTGAAGATTGCCTAGTTGTTGATGATGGGCCTATAAACTGAGATGGCGCCCATACTTATCTATGATTCTTATAATGACTGCTTATATGAATGACAAGCATACCTTATTACATAAACTTCAACATTTGAAACTTCATCCTCACAGCCATCTGGCATAAAATTATGTACACGTGAGACGATGGCTGCCTACATCACATATTTCACTAAGCTGCGACTATCTCTCGCGATGGTCAACCACTGAATGCTCGCCGAGGCGATGTTCTCAACACACGCACACAATGCATCGTAATCCGTCTGGATCATGCGGATACAACACTACAGGTTGATTTGTAACTCCTACATAATTCCTAAAATAATTAACAGAAACGCCATACATATCATAAATAATGAAATCTATTGATTATAACCTAATCATAATAACAAATATTATTATCTCAACTCTATAAATTTGCATAAGTGTAAATCTCGATTACAAATATCCTTTGCGCTTTTATAATTGACATGAAGTAATTTATTTCATTAAATTATCAAGAAAGCATGCAAGCCTGTATAATAATCTGTCTACTTATATTGTAGTGGATTTGTAGTCGAAAAATGTTGCGGGTGGGATAAGCTAATGTGTTTGTATGGAAATGCAATTGATATGTATCATCTCACGATCGTATGATAGCAATGGTCGTAACAATGACCCTATAGGCTTCCAACAGAGCATCCGATAAAAATGCCTCAGTAAAGACAGACTTCAATGTATCATAATTGTTTCTATCTTTAGGACTCAGATTCGTAAAAATGGAAAAAGCAAAATCTCCTAGAAGCGTTGGGAAGTTTATTATCCAGTCATCATTGAACATGCATCTGCCCAGACTTCAAATCTTTCTATTCAGGTGAGAAAATCATCTCCCTGTTTTCCTTCAAATCTAGGAGGGGAATTTACCAACTTCCTGTACTTGACCGATTCAGCCATATTTAACGATACTAATTTTTTCTATCACGAAAATAAATACCACGACATTAAATACATTGTATAAATATCATTAGCCTTTTCCCTCATTTCTTTATGACCACTACCACCAAATGTGGGTGGGGTCTTACATAATATTCTTAAGGCTCCGAGTCTTTCCTTAACTTCTTCGACCTTTCAGGATGGCGTCCATCGTCACTGTTTTCTTGTCTGAGTCGCCCCTTGTTTCCAAGCGACTGCCGCATTGCCAGATTGTATTCCCCCCAGATTCAAGATTCAAGGTTTCTTTTTCTATATAGATAAATAATTTAACAATTCAATACAGGCATCCACCAAAGGCAAGGCCTATGATGCAATGGACCCTAGACATATAATATTTATAATATTATATTTATACATATAAAATTTATATACATGTACATGTATATTTTATATTACAAATGACATAGAGTACGATACAATACATGTATGAATTATGTTTACATCCTGTGACGTTTTATGTGGTTACGGAGCGGGATGTCCAGATTCTTATCCAGTTCGGAGATCTTACTAAGTAACATGTAATAGCGCTGTCTTCAGTATTGATGTCTTGGGACATCTGTTCTCAATAACAGCTGTGTCTAATAGCTAGGTAGATACCAGCCATTTGCGGCCTAAAATAGTTCTTGTTTCTCAAAACTAAAAGTTGGTTAAGCAAAGCAGAAGGCCCGCATAAATAAAGCGGCGGCTACTAATTCAGCATACTAAGAATTACATAAGACAGTGACGTGGGAATCCTTCGGGAATCATTCGTCCCGTCTTCACGCAAAACAGCACGCAACCCTATAGTCATAATCTCACTAGGTATGATCTTTTCTTTTTCAAGCATTTTGGTTGAAATATTAGAGTGGGCCCATTTTTGCCTACTACTCTTCTCACGCTTTAAGCAGTGGCAACACCTTCCCGAGAACACTTTCCTCTCGCAAGGATTCAGCGATGACGGTCCATGCGAGGATAATACTCCTCACCCAAAACTAGCACTAGGAGTAGTGCCCACGTGAGGCACATGACTTTTCATCTGAGATAATCTTCTTTCCTTTCATCTTAAAGGTATAATAGCTTATATTAAGTTAATTAGTTACGTCTCATGTACGGGAGCCTCCCTTGCGGGGGTACCTCTGCGGACCTACGAGTCTGTGTGGTACCTCCGGGAGTCCCATGTTTAAAAGTTCATCTGGCTGTCTCTATGTCTTGTATTTTCGTATGCGCTTCATTAGTTTTATCTAGCATACTCGAAAGTCTGTTCAGGTAAAATCATTGTATAGACTTATATTTTTAGGTCACCAAAATCAAATCTTTTAAGTCCATAGATCACGAAATTGCTATGGATATGCATACTGGTGACACAAACTCTTGGGATGAGACAGCTGTGTTTAACGTTCGCGACAATGGTCGCACAGCCCCACCAGAATGATTGAGTTCCACCGGCCTTATGAGCCAGTTTTTGTTACACATAGGGCAGTCTCGTACAGGATCCGTCACCCCGAGACTGGATGCTAACCAGGGTCATCATTCGTCGTGCACTTGCGGCGGGGCGAGTCGACATAATACACCGGAACGGTCCAACACTACCCCGCGAGCTACATTAGGGATGGCTGCTCAACTGAAAGTTGACTGTTAAATCTAAAGTCTCTCATGGCTCCACGACCATTACATATGTGGACCGTATTTCTATACTTGGGCAACAGTCTTTAACGGCCTTCAAATTCTCTCAAGCAGCTGTCTCTTCCTACGTCTCTCCAGCCATCTGTCCAATAATTGTCTTGATAACTCCCTCCACCGGTTTGGGCAGAGCCGACCCTTGAAAACGCTGAGGGTTCTCGATGGCTAGACTCAAAACGGTGATGCTTGACATGGTGATGCCTGTAAGCCAAAGTAGGTTTTCACTACGAACACATTAATTATAGTAGCACGGCCCTAACAGCGAACCATTGGACATTTGAACATAACCCTAACACAGCTAAAAGTTATCTATCAGGGAATGAGTCTAAACGGCTCATTCTCGGCACTTTAGGTGATGGCAAAAGACGTGATAGCTGACTAACTCGTAGGTGACTAGGAGAGCTATTAGGCCGCCATACCTTTCAGGAGGATCACGATAGTCTCCTATTCGCTTCTTCAGCCTCGCCACAAATAGATATGGTGCTTACTTAACCCTTCTGTCTTGTCTTGTATGCTTGTACTGTATTACATGTGATTGCATCAGACACTTGGCTTGGAGTCGCTCATCGGCTTCAGTAGCAGTCACCCTGACAATCTTGTATGAACAGTTGGCCTGAGGTAGTAAGGGTTCTATAATGAGTCAGACTCGAGCACATACGCCAGGATGATGAACTATGTTAGAAATTCAGTGGGAATATGCCATTTGCGGCATAAACCTCTATGTCTAGACATAAAACTTAACCATATAGGCTAGCTCCACAAGAATCCTGCATAAAGCGGCACCTACTAACTTACTGATAGAGATTCGGCCTGAACTACTTCTGTTGAAGTCCTCTAGCCAGGTCTAAAACATGTAATACAGTACGCATCCCTATGTGATTCACACTCACATACAATTCATTCCATAATTGCCATTGTCGGTTTAGAATGATCAGTAAGGCTGATCCTCCCCCTCCGCCTTGGCGAAGAGTTGTTCCTGAGACGGAGGCCCGCGCGAGGCACTACTCTCGCTGAGGCGAATATATTTTGTCGGAGGCGCACACGAGGCACATAGTCCTCGTAGCAGGAAATATTCTGCTGACGGGTTTTGATACTTACTTAGTTTTTAACCAGCACATCAATGGCATAGCGGCCATATATATAAACGATGATCATGATCTTTGCATGATCTTTGCATGGATTCTTCCTCGTAACGGTCATGGTCACTGATCAAGTTTCTGGGAATATTTGGTACCTTTGGAAAGCCTGAAGACTCAGCTCCCTTGCAATAATAACACCAGGTCAAGATGAGGAGAAAGCTGTTTATATCGCCGTTGAACCTGGCTGCTACTGCTAAGACCACCACACCCAAAAGGACGAATACTGATTGGCTAAAGAAAGCCAGCCATTTGTTATAAAGATAATGAAATGCAGAGCAGAAAATATAAACGCTGATCGCACTGTGATCTCAGTACCAAGCCACTGAAAGGTTGCTCTGTCATTGCCTCGCCAACAACCCCCGTCGATGGTATACGTCCCGATTCCCAGTTCAGTAGTGATGGGAAATTTGCATTGCGGGGCAGTTGGCTCTTTAACTGCCAGCATCGGCCCATCATATACATAGCCAGCTGGGCAAACTTCAATTTTGAAAGGGCCGCTCTGCAAAAGCTGCCCAATCAACAGCCTAAATTTCTATGCCTCCAGCAAACCACCTCTGCACCGTCTACTGACTCCAGAAAAAAGCAGACCTGTTTACACACCTGCAGCACCGTTGGTTCTTTCTCACTGGAACTTCGCATGAAACACCTCGGCCACCCTCTGCCTGCCGCGAAGAAACCTTGACAAATGCTGCTCGGTACCAGCATCCGAGTGAGCGCGACTTCCACTGCTTACGGTTCTCAATGTGAGGAATATTTCTGCCACTTGTTGTTCTCGTTCTAAAAAGAAAGAATGACTCTGTCACTGCCAAAAGTCACCACTCCAGCATAGTCGATTCTAGCTGTGCCATTCACTAGACTCAGCCGCACCGGGAGACGAACTAACCTTCTCCACACAGCCTCTTCGTGACTGCTTATTATGCAAGGTAGCATCACACCTTCTGTAGCTCGTGGGGTAGTGTCAGGCCGTTCCGGTGTCTGGTTTCGACTCACCGCACCGCATGTGCATGATGAGTGATGACGCTGGTTAGCTTCCGGTCTCGGGGTTGTGGATCCCATGCGATACTGCCCTACAGGTAACAAAGACCAGCTCCTAAGGCCGGTGGAACTCAATCGTTCAGGTGGGGCTGGGCGACCATCGCCGCGAACATTAAACACTACAGCCTCATCCCAAGAGTTTGGATCACCAGTATGCCTGGCCATAGCAATTTCGTGATCTATGGACTTACAAGATTTGATTTGTGACCTAATTAAGA
Organism: Chaetoderma sp. LZ-2023a; assembly: GCA_034401795.1. Lineage (NCBI taxonomy): Eukaryota > Metazoa > Mollusca > Caudofoveata > Chaetodermatida > Chaetodermatidae > Chaetoderma > Chaetoderma sp. LZ-2023a. Next base: position 17,101,866 of record CM067370.1, read on the forward strand.
TAAGTCTATACAATAATTTTACCTAAAACAGACCATCAAGTATGCTAGATAAATATAATGAGCATACGAAAATACAAGACATAGAGACAGCCTGATGAACTTTTAAATGTGGGGCTCCCGGAGGTACCACACAAACCCGTAGGTCCGCAGAGGTATCCTTGCAAGGGAGGCTCCCGTACATGAGATAACTAATTAACTTAATATAAGCTATTATACCTCCAAGCTGAAAGGAAAGAAGATTATCCTTAATAGTGTCGAAAAGCCATGTGCCTCATGACTACTCCTAGTGCTAGTTTGGGTGAGGAGTATTATCCTCGCATGGGCCGTCACCGCTGAATCCTTGCGAGAGGCAAGTGCCTCTCGCAGGCCTCTGTCACAGAAAAATGTCGTCATCGCTTAAAGCGGGAGAAGAGTATTGGCCGAAAAGGGATTATTCTAATATTCAACCAAAATGCTGTAAAGAAAAAACCATACCTGGTGAAATTATGACTATACGGTTGCGTGCTGTTTTACGTGAAGATGGGACGAGCGATTCCCGAAGGATTCCCACGTCACCATCTTATGTAGTTTTCAATATGCTGAATTAGTAGTTGCCGTTTTTATTTATGCGTGCCTTCTTCTATGCCTAACCTAATATTTAGTTTTTAGAGACAGGAACCATTTTAGGCTGCAAATGGCTGGCGTCTACCTAGCTTTTAGATACGGCTGTCATTGAGAACGGATGCCCTAACACATCAATACTGAAGACAGTGTGCATACATGTTACCTCGCAAGATCTCCAAAGATATGGTTTCGCAGTGCTTCCTACATTGGGAAGGGTAACTAACTGCTACGTGTCCGAAGATATGCGGGAAATGTGTGTGACACCATACCCTGGCCATCACCGCTCGGAAACCCCATTAGTTTCCCAGGGTCGGATCAGTCCATGGTGCGGAGAGGGACAACAATTAAAAAGCCATAAGTCTTAGTGGAACATGAAGAGAGACAATAACTTAGAAATATGAGGCCCATTAGGTATGCTGGCAAATCTTACACAACCTTGCCGGAGTGCGGTGCTAAATTATCGCAACTACCGGAAAAGAGGCGTACACTATGTGTCTCCTAATGAAGAAATTGTCTCTAATCATATTAAACCTATCCTATCGAGCTGAATTGAAAGTCTTTTAGTCGGTTGCATGCCGGGCTAAACAGAGTTATAGCATGGACAGCGACCTCAGTTAAAAATTGTTGGTGGCAGGAGAACGTGCTGCATATATGAATGTTGCTGTATAGTGTTTCCTACGTGCACTGCCGTTCTATATTTTTCTTTATAAATAAACAAAACATATAACCTGATGGCTACTTGCCATATATAAAACTAACCAGAACAAGTAATACAACGTGAAATGATTAGAATAATATATAAAGTACATGTTGAGAAACCTACTACGGTGCGGTTAGTAAAAACACCTCACAGAAAATAAGAATAACTATAAACAGATACAGAAATTATAACTAGCGGCTCTAAGACCGTTACGGTTCCTTTTAGTCATCGGGACCATTTATACAGATGAAGTATAATTATTAATGCTGTAGTTAACGGAATAATTGAAATGTTAAGTATGGTTACTTGAATAATTGGTAGCCATTCTTAAGCATGGGCTATTGTGTTACTGAAATTGATACGTCATCCTTGGTGTGACGTGAGTTGACGCATTCTCTGGAAGCTGGAAAGTTCCCGCATGCCAGTTCCCACAAACAGAATTTCCGCATGCAGTCCAGTATGGGAGCGGATCGAACTCAGGACTGTAATCGCAATATAGAATGTCTAACGAGTAGTCAGCAAGAGATACAATAACACTACTGTTAAGACGAAAGTTCTCGTACACCGATGGTATGGATGGAAGTTAATAACAACCCATTCATAAACGGAGGTTGTTGAATACGGATGAAGATATATAACTAAGCCTAATGATGCGGGGTACGTCAGTTAGCTCTTAAGACGTACCGGGCAAAGTTTACTTGCTGTGGTCAAAAGGTTTAAATAAACCTGCACGACATCAGTGCGGGGACGTTTGAATAACCACTTTTTGGCATGGCCGGCAGATCCGGCGAATCATCCACCAAAGAACACCGCTGCCTCTACATCTGTAGAATCAAATCAGGCCGGGAAAGACCTCGCTTGCATGTTTTGTGTTCCGAGTTAGTTCTTGAGATATTCGTGAACAATATTCAAAAGTTTCAAAAATGCTCCCGTACAATCGGGAGATGCAAAATTGATTTAGTGCGGTGGGTTGGATCGGTGCTGGATACGGGAGAGAAACCGACGGAGAGTGAAGTGATCTATTTAATGCCCGTCTTGCTGATATTAGCTGACACAAATCCAACCTATTCGGCCCCTGGATGCTCTCGAGTTCAGGATTTCATCTCCTTTTATACTACTCGTGATGTCATAAGCGCAGGTTTCAACCAATCATCAGTCGAGCAATAGCCAATCAGCACGTAGCTAATAATAACGCAGTCGAATGTTCTAGAACATTCTAGAAGTTCTGTGTACAGGTGGTTACGACGTCACGGCAATACTTTGAAGATAATCAAAAGGGGGTTTCCGTGGATAACTCAGCCATTTCTTAACCGATTTTGAAATGGTTTACAGATTCGGAAAGCCCGTCGAATTCTGGTCTTGAATAATTCCAGATTCGGCGGGAACAAGGAATGAGAAAGGATTACAATGTACCTACTCAGTACTCTAAAAGCGCTATCCTATCTTGGTCATGAAATATGCGCTCTGTCAGAATAGTATTAAGCGCGCGCATGTGCGCTATGCACTTTAACGAACTTAGTCGTTTTTTACAATGCGATCTCTCTCATAGGCCCATATAGGCTTATAGCTCTACCCAGGGGGGCGTGTTCAGGTAACGAATCCTGGACGGGTGGCACGTACCCAGCTCAGCTGGTACGGCCGCCACCCGACCGGTTGATCCGAACTACACTTCACCCGTTCTATCAAGTTGCATTCGCCCAGCTTATTGTGAGAGCCATATCATTCAAGAACAAACCAAATATCTACTTCGAAGAAAGAACTTTTGAATTGGACTAAGCAAGTCATACTATACCAAAACCACTAAGGCAATAACAAGCCAATGGCTTATGCCTGGTAAAATGATGATGATGATGATGATGATGATGATGAGTAATATTGCTATTCTTTCTATAATAACATCCTTAATATAGAATATCTACTAGACATTGTCCTTAATACCTACCTAGACTATGCAAATGTTGTTTTGATAATGCAAAAAATCTTACACTAACAAGAACTAGACATACTACTAACAAACTCATCATTGTCAGTGTTATATTTTGTGAGATTGTATCATCTCTAACAATGAATAATATGTACCCGCTGTATGGATATTGCACTGTGAATGAGCCTGCACATTAATAAATACTAATTATATAATGAAATATATCGCTGAATTTACCAGCATGTGCTGGGTGCGCCTAATGTAATGGCAGGAGACACTATATTAAATTGAATGGCCTAACGATTCTTAAAATGCATGGTTTGTTTAGGAAGGTGTTTTCCTGTAAGTTTAAAATGCTAGAAAAGGGGGCGAGGAGGCTTAAATAGTTTTGAAAACCACTTAGATACACATTGGAGTCCTACATTTTGGTATCTACAAGAGCGACAGATGCTCTGCAGTAAACATTGCCTATGTAAGCCAGCGATTCTAAATGATGAACCTTTATTCTATATTGGTCTAAACTGATACGAAATGATTTTCCTTTAATTGATTTTAAAACAAGAACCTAAACAAATTTAAGAAAGGAATTTAGAATATGTCAAGATAAGGCCAGCAATTAAATTTATTGTAAATGAATTCGTCAGCTTTACGGAATCTTTCACGCGTTGGATATCAGATGTTAAATGTAGACAACTTTGTCAGAGTGAGGAGAAATCACAACAAGATAGTGATTGCTGGTAGATTCAATTTCTTTTCTTTATATCCTTTTTCCAGTGAGTCTATACAGTCTATGAAATTCAATGTATCAATAAAATTCCAAAAACTAAATATACTACCTTCGCAAGAAGCAGTTTATATGGAAAGAAATCACAAAGAAAACATGACAATAATTAGAAAAGTTTCTAATATGGTCAGAAACCTTCTATCACACAAGGTGATAGGTATAATAAAACTAATACAAAAAAATATCTCCCACGCCTTACTTTCCCACTAAATCTTATAACCCAACCCCTGAACCATATTAATCACTTCCATAGTATTTCCAAGATCACTTTCACATATAAACTTCCATATTTAATTTGATCTTAACTATCGAAAAGTCCTGAAATTTTGATAGTATGCTGTGTTTTTCCTCGTTAACGAAATTTCCGAATTTAAATGTTCATAATGTCACTTATTAAAAGGTCGAGAATAATATTCAACTGAACGTCTCTCGAATCCGCAACTCTATATTGGCAGTTGACCACATTGGTTGTGTCGAAAGCTGCTCTTCTCCCCAGGAAACTATAAATTTCTACTTCATTCCAAGGACAGACAATCTATTTCAGCTACAATTTCTTGTATTACAAGTCTACGGGTAGGGTAGAAAAAACCCCTGCAGCTGTGATATTTTAATGGACGAACATGGTCTCACTCAACATTCAGTAGTCAAATGGCCCTCAGTTGATGCTCTACTAAACTTGATATATGTTGTCAGATGGATTGCAATATGGCGAATCCATGTGGTTCTGCCTATCGTAGACAACTTGCGCAAACTATTTTTCAAAACCTCATACACATGGCAAAATTGTGCCTGCTTTAACAAATCACACTGACATTATGCCATTGATTTGAAGTTATCTACCAATGCATATCTTGAACACAGCTTATATGACCCATGCCGTAGAATTTGCTATAATTTTCCCATAAATCAGTGCTATATCCCTATGCCGCCAGTGCAGATGACCATTGCACTAAGTCATGCATGAAATGACATCCACACCCGTACGTCACCAGACTTAAAAGTTACCATGCCGCAACAAAATATGTAAAATTAAACACAGTGGAAACACTGACAACCACTGTGACGCAGTGACTTCACCAGCCATGAAATCACTCCACCACACCTATCTAAGAAGCGTCGTCAAAAAAAGTCCTCTCCCGATCCGCAAACGGGCACTTATCATGCTCCTGTCGGGGTTAGTGTTGTGTTACAGATAGCTATTGCATAATTGTGATATATTTCTATTGAACACACAGTACAAGGTAAATAATAATAAAAGCATACAGAACCATTTGCATGAATAGACCCAAGCAACACAAATACAAGATAGTCAAGGGCAGTTAGATTATCGGAGCTAAAAGAGTATAAAAACAAAATAAAATAGTTATGCTCAGCTGATAATAGCTAGCAAGCAGGTATTTTCGCTTATACGTAAAGCATAGTGACGGGTTTACAGGCAGAACCAAAGCAAAAGCCTCTAACGTCAGGAATGGGCTGCATATATTTATGGTTCATATTAGTGCTATTACGTTGTTATTAACAATTATACATTGGCTATGTTATAATGATTCTGGAGTATAAATATTACAGATGGGTTCACAATCGTAGTTATAGCGCAATGGATGGTTTCCCATAGCTTGTCTAGTCTAGATTTGAAGGAATTCACCGATGGGGCACTGATAATGGATTCAGGTAGTTTATTGCCTTGATCAGTACAGCGCAATGGGAATACTGATGGGTTATAGCGAACGCAGTGAACGATGGCTTCGTGCGAAGTCATCCCAAATGAAGTGAGCATATATAGATAACATGTATGTACGTGTAATGAGGAAAAATGAACAGAAAATGAGACAGAGAACCAGGCTAAAATACATATACCATGCAACTGAGAATGCTTCATTTCCAGTCACGAGCTTTTTTTTGGTTCCGGTTTCGGCTTATGATATAGCTTTTGTAGTTTCTTCATGGGGCCCATTGCATTATGGGATATAGTTACTCATTATGCAGATGTTCTTCTAGTTGTTTTAGGGCAACCTACTGCGCATTTTCATTGTTCAAAGTTTGTGTGATATTGTTATCCCGAAATCGCGTACATTTACTTTTTAGAATGTAAAGCGATTAAATGGTCTGACGCAGACCAGAGAAAAGCTTTATTTATTCCTATTTATGAGTCTGTAAATGCAAAATGAGGTTTGATTGACTGCCCCTATTATTTTTAACGCCCATGGCCGTGGAAAGTCGTTGTTACCAAAGCTGTATGTGTTTAGCACTGATAGCAGGAAATTTAAGGTGCGGTACCATGCCATTCGCACCCAAATGGAATGTACATTCATGTATTTACACGCAGACATGCATTAATTCCCGTTTTTTGTAGCTTATGTCTGGATAAATGTGATCTAAATATTCTAGTGGACAACATTTCACTATGATTTCATAGTTACTATGAACTTGTTTGTATTTCCCCAAATAGCGAGGGGCACCGCGAAATGTCATTACAAATTTTATAACGTCATTGAACTGGTGCAAATATTTAATGGTAAAAGATGCAACAATGCTGGCGGATATCACTGACAATGGGCATACGCATTGTTGTGAATATCGTGGACTGGACTTACTGGAATGCCCTCAAAGCATGATGACAAATTTGGTTCAAATGTACTATACATGGGCATACGTATTTATGACCTTTCGACCATATACAAATTTGTCATATTTATTTAGGCAATAAATGGTTTCTGCGTTCGCTTATAGGCAATGCCTATTTTCATATTATCAACATCTTGTCACTATAGAAATAACAAAGTTACATCCATCTTAGAACCAGGGGCCGTATTCATGAAAGGGCGTAACTTACGCCTGGCATAAATACCTTGGAGTCATTATGACGTCATATATGTTCGTACATCATTTAATATTATGACGTCATATTCTCCAAGGTAGTTATGCCCTGCGTAAGTTACGCCCTTTGGTGAATACGGCCCCTGGTACCTAAGTACTAACTCTCTCAAAACAAATGAGTATTTACACACAGTAAATTTATTTGGAGGAACACAAATTTTTAATTCATATATTAGATAAGATAAGATTGATTTGTAGAACGCGGGCTAAAAAGCCTCTATGCTCCGGTTTGTGCTAGGCTGCTATAGAGTTAGGCTGCTTTGATAGTTAAATCTTATTTCTTGGTTTGTCCAGTATGTGTCTAATCTGTTCTTGAATATGTTTAAGTTTTCCGATGTTACAATGTGTTCAGATAGTGAATTCCAGGCATCGATTATTCTATTGGTAAAGTAAAGTTTTCTGAAATCATGTGAAAAGCGAAGTTTCTTTAGTTTGTATGTGTGTTCTCTTGCTATTGAATAGTTTAATGTGAAAAGATGTTTTGTTAGATGTGTGTCGTAATAACTGTGTATGATTTTATATAATTCAATCATATCTCCCCGGTGTCATCTATATTTTAGAGTTGGGAGATTTAGTCTTTTTAGCCTGTCAGCGTAGGTCAGTCCCTTTAATGACGGAAGCTGTCTGGTTGCCCTCCTTGGAACATTTTCGATAGTACTGATATCTTTTTCTTTGTATGGGCACCAGACACTGTTAGCGTATTCAAGGTGAGGGCGTGCTATATTAAAGTTAGTTAAAGTTAAAGTTAAAAATATTACAGAACGCGGGCAATAACTTTATGTTCTGTTCCATGTCAGAACGGTTATACATATATGCAAGTATAACTGTACAGATTTCCTTTAACAGGACAGATATATACAACTGGTCGACAGACGACCCTATACAAGCTATTGTACATATTATACTGCATACATGTATAACTTCCGCAAGCTACCGGTGATCCGGAGATAGCGCTAAGCTCCTTGACTAGATTATATATATATATTCATATATTCATATATACCTACATATATACATACATACCTACATACATACATTAGACTTGGCCAGTATGTATCAAATTTATATTTTTGTGATAGGCACTGCACCTGTGCCCCATCTCTATTGATGCGCTATACATTACGTGATTTTACTAAATTAGAGATACCCTGACGTATATAATATTATCTAGATAGGCACAGAACCCATGCCCCGTCCAGAAATGCAATTTACAGCAATATTGCATGCAACATATCCTAATATATTAGTTGGATAGGCACAGAAACCATGCTCCGTCCATAGTATCAAATTACAGTAGATAGTTAGATTACAATCAATAGACAGGCACAGAACCCATGCCCCATCCATAGTATCGAATTACAGTAGCTAGTTAGATTACAATCAATAGATAGGCACAGAACCCATTCCCCATCCAAAGTATCGAATTACAGGAGATAGTTAGATTACAATCAATAGACAGGCACAGAACCCATGCCCTGTCCATAATGTCAAATTACAGTAGATAGTTAGATTACAATCAATAGACAGGCACAGAACCCATGCCCCATACACAGTTGCAAAATACAATACTAATTGCACAGAACATGCCCTAAGGTATTGTCTAGACAGGCGCAAAACCCTTGCCCCATCCACAATAACAAAATACATTAATAGTACACAGAACATACCCTAGTTTTATTCGTTGGACAGGCACAGAACCCATGCCCCATCCATAATAACAACATACAGTATAGGTAATTAATTACAATCAGTATAGATAGGCACAGGACCCATGCTCTGTCCAGTTGAGAGCCTATTAGGCATAGAAGAACTTGACACGATATAACTCATACACACTATTTGGTGTGGTTCAAGTATTCACCACCAACTTTAGGTACATAGAGTTTAAACTGAGAGATCATCATCCATGTACTGTTAGACGTGTGGTTAAAACCTGAAGTCTGACGTGTAAGCAAACTACTTCTTGGTCCCTCCAAAATTTGTCTAGTCTTCTTTCAAGACATTCAATACTTGGCACGTTGACCACTTCATATGGGAAACTATTCCAGACATCAGTTACTTGGTTGTCAAAAGCATATTTCCTAATGTCAAGTCTAGCATAGGGTTTCTGCAGTTTGTAGTTATGTCCTCTGGTGTCCAGGCTGTTAAACTTGAAAGTATTCCCAGTGACGGATTTATCATATGAACCGTGGATAATCTTGTACATTTCAATAACACCACCTCGCAGTCTCCTGTATTTCAATGTTGGAAGCTGGAGTTTCCTCAGTCTCTCTGGGTAGCTAAAGTGTGTCAGCGTTGACACGCACTTAGTGGCTCTCCTCTGAACATTCTCTAAAGCCTCAATGTCACCTTTCCTGTAGGGTGACCACACACTACCACCATATTCCAGCTGTGTTCTGACTAAGGCTTTGTATAATGGGTTGAAACTGGGCTCATCTAAGTAGGTATTTGTTCTGCGAATAATTGCCATTATACTTGTGGCCTTATTAATCTTGGTTTGCATGTGACTTCTGAAGTTCAGACGGTGATCAATTATGACTCCAATGTCTTTTTCTTTCTCTACTACCTCTAGCTCCACATATTTGCCTCCCTGGACGTATAGGTTGTAGGGCTTCCCAGCTATGGTATCACAAGTAGCAATTTCCAGCACTTTGCATTTATCCGGATCGAAGCGTAGCAGCCAAGTCTTGGTCCAGTTGTTCAGTGCATCCAAATCTTCTTACAGTACCGCTTGATCCCCTTGACCACCTATCTCCCTATACACTTTCGTGTCATCAGCGTACAGATATGCAGTGGATTTCACACATTCTGGTAAGTCATTTATAAATATCACAAATAGTACTGGTCCGATGACACTTCCCTGGGGTACTCCACTTGTAACATTCTGTCATTTGGAGTTACTACCGTTTACACATACTCTTTGTTTCGTGTTGCTTAAAGAGTCTTTCACCCACTGACATATTCTTTCGCTCATTCCAATGCCATTCATCTTACCAATCATCTTTTTATGTGGTACAGTGCCGAAAGCCTTCATGAAATCCATGTATATCGCGTCGATTACCCCACCTCTGTCCAGAATTTCAGTCCATTCGTCCATCACTTTAATCAATTGTAAGCTGGTTGATCTGCCACTTACAAAACCAAACTGCTGGTCACCTAGTAAATTGTTAGATTTCATGTGATCTACCATCTTCTGACGAATTAGTTTTTCAAATATTTTCCCAACGACACTAGTCAGACTGACATGCCGATAGTTTCCAGGTTCCCGCTTGTCTCCTTTCTTGAATATTGGTGTGATAGTGGCTACCTTCCATTCCCGTGGGACTGTGCCTGTTAAGAAAGATGTGTTGAAAATAATAGTCAATGGCATGCATATGACTTCACATAATTCAAATAAAACTCTAGGGTGCAGTTCATCAGGTCCTTGCGATTTTGTGATATCTATGTTGCTTAGTAACTGTTGTGTCTCCTCTGGAACGAAGGGACTGTCATCAGACTTATCCTTATAGTGTCTCTCCTTGAATTCTGGTACAACACTACTGGGCTCCACTGTGAAAACACTACTGAAGAACTCCGCCAGGGTATCAGCCTTTTCTTCATCCGTACTAGCCATGATTTTAACCACATGTTTGTTTGTGACAAGTACTGAAATTCTTGTTTTACACTTCCGCTTAGAGTTAGCATATTTCCAAAAATATTTTGGGTTTTCTTTGGCCTTGTTGGCTATTGTTCTCTCTTTATCTCTTTTATCATTCCTGACCATCTGCTTCACTTTGTTATGAGCCTTAGTATATTGTAGTCTGTCCTGTTCTGCATGGGTTCTCATGTATTTATTCCAAGCACTTCTCTTATCTTTAATAGCTTTTCGTGTCTGTGGTGAAATATGGGTCATCGACTTGTACCTCTGAGTCTGACTGGGGGTTGGATTCCGTCTGGGGATGTACAAATCTTGTGCTTCTTTTAATCTCTTCATAAACAATTTGAGCATGCCATTAACTGCAAGCCCTTCCAGCATGCTAGTCCAGTCTAGGTCCACGTACTCACTCATTTTCCCGAAATTACCTTTATCGTAATTAAGTTGTGTAGTGAGGCGTTTAGCATGCTCATATTTACATGTGAAGTTAAAACTAATTAACATGTGGTCACTCTTGCCAATAGTGGCCTCAAGTTCTATGTCATTTACCAAACCGTCATCATTGGTTAAAATCAAGTCTAGCAGGCTTGGTTTATCCGAATCCCTGGTCCTAGTTGACTTGTTTACTTTCTGGAACAAGAAGCTGGCACGCACAGTCTCTAAGAAAAGCTCCCCCTTATCATCCCCGGTCCAGGTGTCCCAGTTAATCCTAGGGAAGTTAAAATCCCCCACAATCAGAATATGTGAGAACTTGTTGCTATTGTTAGTGACTGTCCACAACAATCTGTTTAATTTGTTGTCATTTGCCACTTCGCTGTTAGGACTCCTGTACACTAAACCGATTAGTAGTTTATCACCATTTTGGAGATCGATTACTTCACTTATCACTTGCTAATTACTAAATAGAAGTAATTTCTTGACAAAAGCTTTATATTCTTATGCAATTGGCAATACTGAGCATAGCATGTTAGAACCAGGTACTCGGCCCATACATGATAAGTATACATGTATATAAACGTGACATTTTGAGAAAACCTCAGTACCATAAGAAAGGAGTTAAAGGAGGAACATACATAACAAGGCGAAGAAGACAAAGGTATTTTAAGAATTTTTCAGTTGGTCATTTATATCTTATACATATGCATCGCTAGAAATATAATTAGCACCAACATATACACACAGGAGCTATATACTCCTGCTTAAAAGTGCTGAAAAAGCTTACCGCCATCTGAATATGTTATAAATATGTATTATTACCAGTTTTCGTAAGAGTTAACTATTTCGATATGCCGGTTAACATGTACATAGTCACTGTCGTGTAGGCTAGTTAGGGCTTTACTGTCTTCGGCATTATCGTCATTCTCTCCCCCCCCCCCCCTACGAAAACTGGTGACTTCGGTTTTACTACCTTATTTAACTTCACAGCTTTTTACGTTTAACAGAAAAAGCTGCAAAATTAAATAACTACGTATTCCAATCGCTACATAGAAAGAGAACATCGCATTTAAATATTTAAGCAATAATTCAAGTGAAACCCTGAAACCGGAAGTCCATTGAAATCCAATGTAGGGGGAGAGAAAGACGATATAACCCTGTCTTCATAGCCTTCATCTACCATTACCTGTTTATGTGACATGTGGGTGCGGACGGGAGTGATCGGAAAGTCTGTCTTGTACAAGCAATGTCTTTGTAGAATTTGTCTAATCTCCCTTTGAAGGCGTTGACTGAGGGTGCTGATATGACTGTTTGGCCGGCTATTCCAGTGGTTTGTGATCCTGAATGCTGAAGAAATGTCTTAAAGTATAATAGGTATTGTTTCTTTACCACGAAGGCGTTTGATACAATTAGCCATAAAATACTATTAGATAAACTTGCCTATTATGCTATAAGAGGATGTGCACTAGACTGGTTTCAGAGCCATCTAAGTGAAAGAACTCGATGCATACAATTTAATGCAACATGCTCTGAAACCAAGAAACTAACTTGTGGTGTTCCTCAGGGATCTGTTCTTGGCCCCCTGCTGTTCCTTTTATATATGAATGATTTACCAAACCTCTGTAAGCACATGACACTAATACTGTTTGCTGATGACATCAATGCCTTTTGCTGCGATGGGAATATAGATAGGTTATATGGAAAAGTAAATAAAGAAATGGAAGAAATTACAAATTGGTTCTCAATAAATAAACTATCACTAAATGTCGATAAAACTAATTATGTGTTATTTACAAACATGACGAAACTAAAAAAAAGTGAAATTCCAAAAATCTATATTAACAATAAGGAGATCGAAGAGGCCCCATTTGCTAAATTTCTTGGAGTATACTTGGACAAACATCTGACCTGGGCTAAACAAATTGAAATAGTTACGGCAAAAGTGGCCAGGGGCGTAGGTGCTATCCAAAGACTAAAGCCGTACATGATACCAGACACTGATCACATGCTTCAAGGCATAATTTAAAATTTGATATTTGCATATCATGTATTGCTATGCAAATTATAAATTGTATTGTTGTCGACAAAAATGAATAGCAATTAACTCTTTCATTGATAAATTCCCTATATCTCAATCTCAGGGCAAACAAACAGGAAAGCTGTTGAATATTTTGAAATTAATATCACTGGAAGCCATTGCTGCCTTAGGCTGCATTGATTTTCAGTCAATTTAATTTCAAAATATTTAACAGAATATCATTAGTGTCAAATTTTATTATCTATCGGTAGCTGTTTTGTTCAGTTGGCAGTGTTGAGTACAGTATCATGTAGATTCTTATAGAAATATACCTGCAGTAATAGTCACCTCAATCAATTGTAAAATTACCTTCGCTTGCACCATCTAGGTTACCTATTTTTGGTACACACTGGTCATCTAAAAATGTTGATAGTAGGCTTGCGCGATTTTTGCTTTGAAACATCGCGATCAATTTTATAAAAAAATCGCGATTTTCGATTAAATCATATGTCCAAATTCCCAAAAGTATAAACCGGGGTAACGTGACCTGTTTCTAGAAAAAGTGGAAACAAGAGGCCCAATGGGCCTGTATCGCTCACCTGGAATTTCAACTAATCTTACGTAAGTTTTACATCCATCGGTGTCACTTCCAATGACTTTCAGTCAACTGGTTTAGTTTTCGAGATATTGACAACAATCTCTGGACTGGTTTTTTTTGCATTAGTGATTTTGAACAATGTTTAAGTGAAACTAGATGACATCAGTGCTAACAACAGATGGTTTCTTAACTGTCTCACTGCTGCAAGCCAGCGCAGGCAATAATTTCAATTTTCAAAAGCGCTTGGCTTCTTGAATATTTTGAAAACAATCAACTGAAAGTTGTTGGCGGCTTAGCCACCAACAACTTTCAGTCCAATTGTTTTCAAAATATTTATCAGGTTCAGAGATATAACCTTTGGAATATGTCGTCTGCAAAAACTCAGTCAGACGGTTACCAGAGGTTTGAATACAATTGAAGAAAATGGTCTCTAAAGGCAGGTAGGTGGTCTTTATAGCAGGTTATTCCCCACCACCGCACAATCCATTTACATGGTTCGTACGCATGTATGGAAGTCTGGAAAAAGTATGGAAATTCCAATTTTGGGCCAACTGGTATAGAAAATTAAAATGTCGGCAATCCTAATTTTTCCGACCGCAATCTTTTTGTTTACAAACGAAATCTCGCGTTTCCGCCAATCTTGCCAGAATCTAATTCGATTGGGTCCTGGTCTCGTCTTGCAATAGAAAACCGCCTATTACCGGGAACATCTCGCGGTTGTTGAGCAATACGTTTCTGAACATGTTCAGGTACAACGCTATCAAAATGAGTGAATCAGCAGTTGTCTGTCAAATAGTACAGTGTTAGAAGCCGAAACAATGTAATAATTCGCGAGATTGGCGTTTTTTGTGACAGTAAAGATGGGAAAGTGCAAATATTCTAGTGTTTGGGAAACTAATGATAAATATAAGGATTGGATTTTACCGGTCAACACATCAAACTCGCTTGCCAAATGTAGTGTTTGTAATAAGTCGTTTGACATCGGGCATATGGGAGAAGCGGCTCTTGTTAGCCACATGCCGGGGAAAAAACATGACAGAAGTTCGTCTAAAGCCAGCGCTGAAGGTTACAGATTTCTTTGGTTCAAGGTAAGAATATTTTACATTTTCACATTGATAGTAGCAGAATCATTTAGAAGCGTAGCAATTTTATATCGCCCAACGTTAGATGATCCCAACTTTTCCCTCGTATCGCGAGGCCTCTTGTGTTGGCTCGTCATCGAGTGAAAATAATGAATTCCTGTTGCTATGGCGATCACTTAGAAGCATGGCGATTTTATATCGCCCAATGTTAGATGATCCCAACTTTGCGCTGAGTCACAGTAAAATATTATTGACTGTCCGACAGCTCTCTCGTATCGCGAGGCCTCTTATGGCGCATTATCGAGTGAAAATAATGAGGATTCCTCCTGTTGCTATGGCATTATGATCAGCTATGGTAAATGAAATTTAAAATAAATTAGCGTATATGTGCAGGTTTTAACTTGTCATCTAAAGGTTTGGGGGGAGGGTGTGGCCCTCAATAAGTGAATGTTGGTGTCTCAAGCTCAACTTTACAGGATAGCTGTTGAATATTTTGAAAATAATTTGACTGGAAACTATTGCTGCAACAGTTTCCAGTCAAATTATTTTCAAAACATTCAACAAAAAATGTGCTGCTGTAATGAAATTCATATCTGGCTTGCATCCTGAAAAACACTGAGCCATTCCTAGACAATATGCGGTTCCTGAGAAATGTCCATTTGCAGATCAAGAAAAGCCTATTTTTGAAGATTTATCACACTAATGACTGGCTTAGTTACCATGTCAGTCATTCCAGTGGCAAATTTTCAGAAAAAGTTCTCCTGACCGGCAAATGCACATTTTCTGTTTACACTTAAACCCTTTGTTTTATCATGTCATGATGTATGTATGCAGTGGTCCTGAGAAATGTCCATTGCAGATCAAAAAATACTATTTTTGAAGATTTATCGCTGTAATGTCTTTCATGAGTACTATTCATCCATATCAACATTAAAATTGCCATGATTTTATCCAGTTATTTTAACTGTCATACCAACAAATAGAGTGCTGTATATCTTTCTATCTGTGATGAGTGCTATCTGATGTTAAGTTAGTTGATTATTTATTTTGATATGTTGTTTTATAAAGTTTAATAAAGTTTATATATGATAATATGATGAACTTTGTAACTGTGTTTGTTTTTTGTCTGATTGAAAGTCGTAAATTATGTCTGGAAAATTTGAAATTGAGTCTTGAAAAAGTATGGAATTTAATTCTGCTGAAGGTGTATGAACCCTGCATTTAACACATGCGCATCTGGCTGAATCACCAAGTTAGCAGCAGGGGTAGGGTGAGCTGGAGTTAATTTAAAAAAATAATTTGACTGAAAGTCATTGCTGCCTTAGGCACCAACAACTTTCATTGCTGCCCAAGGCAGCAACAACTTTCAATCAAATACATTTCAAAATATTTTTAAGAGCGTAGATGTCAGAGCACATAATACATATCTTTGGCATTAAAATCTGACATGGTGATAAATCAATGGACGGTTGGAACAAACCTGTATTTGCCCTATGAAAGTGAGGCTGCAAATATTTAAGGAGTGATAACTCTGGTATTTGACATCCTATCAGTTTCATTTTCACAACACAGATATTAGATGCCGACATTAACATTGTGACCAAGTTTGGTGTCAATCCATCAAGAAATAACAAAATGATTGTTGGTGACGGACAGACAGGTGGATGGATGGACATACAGAAGACGGATGGGTCATCGCTATACGACAGCTGACTGACAAGTGAGCAGAGTTAAGAAAACCAATTTTGGCTTCAAAATCCATCAAATAAAAAAATTGAATATGGCAGCCAAACACGCTAAAATTTGATTGGTCCACGGCGGCCATGTTTTTTACCTATCAACTTCCCATGAACAAACTTTAATGGCCCTTAGTCTATAATCATATCCACAAAATTTCAGCCCGATCCGTATAGCGGTTCTGCAGAATAAGTCGTTTTCACGAAAACTAGGTCATCCAAGATGGCTGCCGAACCATTTGGCCAATCAAGTTCCTTCGAACAAATTTGTTTCAGCTCTTGCCCTGTATGATATTTCGTGAGTTTTGAATCGATCCACTAAGCGGTTTCGGAGAAGAGATTTCTAAAGCCATTTCCTAAAATCGGCCAAAATCCAAGATGGCCACCGGCCAAATTCGCCGATCGACTTTGTTTGAACAAACTTGGATCCCTATGCTCTAAGGATACGTCCTGCCAAATATAATTGACAGGCTTTGCCATGAGTAAATAGTAGGTGAGCTGCAAATAGCTCGCCCGAAACTGGCCAGGCGAGTTGTAGGGGAGTCTCGTATCACTCGCCTGGAAAGTTTAAGGAGAGCTATGTGGTGCTCACAACTGCTACAGTATAAATTGTCATATATATGGTATATGAAATAATTAGATTGGAGCCGCTATCAATTCTTTTAGGGCTATAAGATTGTATTGTACGGGGAACCAGGCACCACGTGTAATTTGCTGTGTAGTTCCAGTAATCGGCAAATCACCCGTATGAATACATGTGCGCAGTCAACATTAAATACGATTTTCTCATTAAATTTGTGAGTGTAATACAGGATTAATGCGTCGTACATCTTAAATAATACGCGCCATGATCATACATTTTCATGCATCTAAGAAGAATTAGCATATAACTGTCCAAATTGCGGTACTATTTTGCAAGCCATGGCAATATCTTGACACGCATGCGCATATTTTTATAGCGCACTAACCAGGAAGTTAATGCAGTCAGAACTGTTGGTACACCATAACCGTTATGGTAGCTTGGTTCCCAGGTCATTTATTTGGGAACCTGGCTACACAGCGTTATACACCGTTTACCCGTTGCGCGCTGTGGTAGTTTATCTAAAACAGACTCTTACACGATCGGTCACCGAATTGGAGCATGTGTAACAATATATTTTTCTCAGTTCTGACTATCTCCGCCATTTTATCGTTAAAAACTTGCCAATTCAAGCCGTGAAATGAATAAATATTGTGTTGTATTATGATCATGTCGATAGTCACTTACAGGACTGGCGGTGTGATCAGCGAATGAAAAGAAGAAGAAGTGTTGTATTGTCTAGAAAGCGCGCTCACAATGTTCTACTAGTAGCTTAGTGATAATTTAATACATTTTATCATCGCATTTGCCGCTGATCGGCCGATATAGGCATTACTAATTTTGACACGACAATGTTCCTAGATAATAGCAATTCTCGTATCCCCCTCTAGAACAAAATGAAAACCATTACGTCATAATACGTTGTTAAAATCAGAATTTTTATTAATATCATCTATTTCTGTTGGGGGTTAACTATCAATGCCTGTGTTAGTGGTCACTCACATCATTTATCAGCGAATGTATATAACAAAATTATATATTGATCAACCGATTTTATGACGAGCGACTGACAGGTCGTCTGAAGTCACCCAGGCGTGTGTGGAGGCGAGCGCGAGCGATCGCTCACCTCTCATGGCACAGCCTGATTGAAATCAGCCCAGTGGTTCTTGAGAAGTCGTTTAAAGAAAAGTTGATGGACGGACGAGCGACATGGCATAAGCTCACTTGGCCATTCTGTCCAGGTGAGCTAATAAATGATACAAAAATAGCACAAAATTAGAACATATTTTCATGTGACGAACTGTTACCATCCTACGTATATGCTTAATGTATACCTTATATCAATCATCGCAGGAGTGAAATTATTAATTGGGACCGCCTAAATATTGCGTATAGTTTAATAAACATTATTTATTTCTTCGAAATTTGAGATAAAATGTCGCCGAGAAAAAAAAAATTACATGATGTATCAGCTTCCGCTTATAGCCTCCCTTTGTAGGACGAGTTTGGGCTATTAACGGAGTAACGCTAATATCTCGCAATCCCCATACATAGGATGGTAGCTTTGAGTAGGTATGAGTGTAACGACGTAAACTCGTCCTATGGTGCAGTTTATAGTTGCTTTCAGAATGTACGATTTACATTTAAGAGTAATCAACAGAACGCGCAGTTCAAAATCAAACAATTTGGAATGCTGTTGATTTATTTTCTTTAATTTGAGATGACAACCGAATCAAAAAGGAAAAATTACACCGCCTGAAATTGCTAACTCTAGAATTAAAAAGAATTATGTTCACTGATTGCCTAACACTCTGCAACTAAGTATATACTTGGCATTTCATGACAGACTCGGGGTCTGCAGCAAAAGAAAGAAAATTATATGCCGATTCGACAGGATAACTATCTGGTTTTCTCAATGACAAAAGATGTTACCTCACTATTGTTAGTGTGTTTATTGTAGCGTTTTGTGTTGTGATTAGTAATTATTCGACACGTGCATGGCACGGAGGGATATAAACACAATGAACACAGGCGTTAATCGATTATAATTGTGTTCAGGTACTGATAAAATGCGACGGAAAAGTACACTTCAGACTTAAAAAAAACCATGAAATTTTTGACGATTTTCCGATTTCTCCTCAATTACATCATAAAAATCGCGATTTTAAAAATAAATCGAACTTCACGATTAAATCGAAAAATTGTGCAAGCCTGGTTGATATCACAAAAACGATATATAAGTTCAAGTCAAAAATCTTTCTTCTACATGTGCATCCCACACACATGTGCCTACATGTAGCTATGTTCATGTTTTCCTAAAAATCAGAAATAATTTTCTGACCGAATGTGAAACACAGTGTACCCACCTGATTGTGCACTGACTGTGTTTATGGATAGGGTAATAACTACAAACTGACTGAATGGCTTACTTGTGCCATATGTCAGTGAAATGGAAGCCTTTATCCTGACTGGTTGATGCCTGTTGGCTCCATGGTGTGCAATTGGTGGATCCAATGGCTTTCCGTCAAGTCATATGGGTCCGATGTGAGGACTTGGATGATTCTAAAACACATGTCACTCCTAGAGTGATGTTTCTTGTTGAAATGCCTAGACGGTGTGTCATATCTCTCGCTCCGGTATAGATTGGTGAGGGAGTGTAAATGTTCTTGTATGCAATTTTTAATGTGCGAAAGGTCTCCCCCACATATTGTTTGTGGCAGATCACCACAGATGTTACAGGTGATGAGAAACACATGTAGATGATGTTTCTAGTTTGGCTGTTACCGATGATCTTGGCGGTGTATGTGAGTGTTATGTGGGTGCTGGTGAAAACCGTTGGTTGTCCATGTGGTTGCGGATGTTGCAATTCTTAGTTGGTCAATGCTTAAATGGGTTTCTATTTGTAGCTCGTGGTGGTGCTGTTAGGGCTGTGTGGTTATCCAGATTTTTAACCGTCTCCAGATTTTTAAGCATGATGGTTAAAAAACCGGTGACATAATTTGACAACCGTACAACCGTGTATATTTTAAAATCTGAGTTTTATAATTGTTTTTTTAAGGATATATCATAATATATAACATTGATTGTATAAATTTGCTTTAATTTTATCTATTTGCGAAATAAAATCTGAAATAAAACCATACTTACGCAGTATCATAACAGGAGAATGTTGCTAGATCATATTACTACATACGTTCAGAAATTATAATCTGCTAGCGTTTTATTAAATTCTATAATACACGCTTGAAAGCATATCATAAGCAATCTAGTGTTTTTAATATCTATGTCTATTATGAATTCTGAACGTGCATCCAGGATTCTAAACCCGGGATGTGATCTAACCTGCCAAAGTAAGTTGAGATCGCATTTGTCTAATCGCTCAGGTGATCAAGAGTAATTTCTCGTGAATGTTCAGGAGCTAGCTCGACGTATGTTGAATGATATAATTAACACTTGACATAGGTCGATATACATTATTAGCGCCGGAAAACCACTTTTACAGCTTACAACTGATACAGTTTTAAACCAAGTCCTTCCAAATCGCGCTTATGATCTATATTAAAATACATGTGAATTCCTTTTTCACGGAAACTGTATGCTAGTAAATAGTATAATACGGCCGAGTTTGATTACACGTATCCGATTAATTAGATCAATAAATTTGAATGTACTACGCTTGTTCAGGCATATACGATATGCAGATTTGTACCACATGGCAGTATTACGATGTCTGTAACTAAATTCCACATAAGCGTGTGTAAGCGTAGGCTATCGGGAACTAGTCTTTATATTATATACATTTGCATAATGCTTCTCATGAATCTGTGTAACAGTCTAATTAGGTCTGCCTTCTTTCAGAATTTATCACCAGCTCGGTGTTTCCATGACCTGAAATGACTAACTGTTGAGTAGTATCTTTAGCGAATGCTCTACAAATTTTCTAACTGTAGTTTAGTCATCCAAAAAGATATTTTCTACTCCATGAACCGCTTGAATTGGCCACCAAATGCCACAGTAAATTTGGCAATGTCCTTTCTGCGTGTTATCCTAGAGGGGGGTATACGAATTGCTAATTGTCTAGGAATCTAATATATGACAGATTGTGCAAGAACTCGAAATGACATATCGCAATGAATTTAAAAGCGCAAAATCTAATGTTTTAATGCAATTTAAGTAATGATTTCACTATATCCTCTAAAATTGCATCGGATACTATACATGTAGCTACAGATTTAAGTCTACCACTAAAAACGTTCTATTTTCGTAGTATTGCGAATTATTTTTTGCACAAAAACTGAAAATATTTTCAGCCAATAAACCGGATATCCGGTAAAAACCAGATTTATGGCCAACACCGTCACCGGTTGTGTTCTTACCAAAACTGCACAGCCCTAGGGTCTGTGAGTGGTGGTAACTTTCTGCAAGGGTGTAGACATAAAAAATGCTCTGACCCTTAAAATATATATTTACATATTAAATGGATTAACCGTGATTAGAATCCCTGATTAAAATGATCGTAATTAGCCATGGTCAGATTGAACATTTTGATTCAGCACTTTAACTCTATTGCCTATGAATTCGCTATATGTCATTTTAAAGTTAACCAAGCAAGAAAACTGTTGATTATTTGGAAATTAACTTGACTGCCTTAGGCAGCAACGGCTTCCAGTTAAATTAATTTCGAAATATTCAACAGAATAAGCTTTATATCATAAAGAATTTATATGTGCTTTTTCGGGGATTTGTCGGTGAAAGGGTTAAGAGATAATAGTGTTTATCTTTTTGCGCAGATTTGGACACTATGACTGATCATCGAGTATCTCATTCATCTCCTTTACGGACTATCCTCAATGCCACAATACCACGTGATAGAGTCATCAGTAAATTTCCACCGGTATGTTTTCTATCACTTTAATTAATAGCATTATATCAATGTACATGTATTATTAATTGTTCCACATCAGACCATGTGGAAAGGAGACTTGGAGGCCAAATACTTTTAAAAGTAATTAAATGCAAATGCAAATACTTCACATTGGTTCAAATGCAAGTGCAAATACTTTCAACTTTGTTCAAATGCAAGTGCAAATGCAAATACTTGTTTCAAATTTCAAATACTTTCAAATGCTTTTCATTTTTATCATAACTACATATATATCAGTTATAACTGTTATGATTTCTGCTATGTAATGGCTTAAACAGTAATACCAGGCAGTAGCATCTTTCAGTTAAATTGATTTCCAACTGTTCAAAAGTTGTTGTTACGTGTTACACTCAAACTCACATTAAGAGACCATCTAAAGGAGAGGAGACGTTCTTGATTAACCCTTTAACGTTCATATTCTGAAAATGCAGTCACATTAAACACCAAGTTTACAGCAATTTTGCTGATATTTCAGTGGTCAAATGGCTGCAAAGCAGATACAAATTCTTTATGATTTTATACGGTTTTGGAATAATTTTATGTAGTTTGCTTGGAAGATCCCACTGTCGATATATATTTATATGAAAAGTATTTGAAAAAGCATTTGAAAACTATTTGAAATTTCAAATAATTCAGCAAAACTACTTAAATGTAAGTGCAAATAGTTGTGGTGTGAAACCTTCAAATGCAAATGAAAATGCTTGGAAAAGTATTTAAAAGCATTTGCATTTGACCCCATGTCTGGTGGAAAGAATCATTGAAATATCAGATTGAAAACAGTACTACTGTAATGCTGAAATATAATCAAGATGTAGAGGAATTATAAACATTGCATAAAGTGAATCTGTGTAGTTTTATTAAAATTTGATAACTCCCGCCCCCTCCCCCCCCCCACCCCTGTGATCCGATGCAGAGTAGTTCTAATGGTCATATAGAAAGAATCTGTGAATGTCATTGAAATCGCATAACCCCTTGTTGATGTACATGTAGATGTCATTTGAAAAATGCATGGCCGCAGTAAAAAGCTTAACCTGAACCCAGAAAATAGTCTATGTTTGAATGGCGTAAAAGTATGGAAAAAATCTCGAAATTCAATATCATTCCCCATAGGGCAAAACAGGACTAGGGGGTTGTACCCATTTCGACCGTATCGTAGTATTAGTATCATTTTGGTTACAGTTTTTCCATTATCCTTAATAATTGACTGCTTACGGTTTCATAAACATTGAACAGATTGTTCTTTAGAATGCAAAGATGCAATTTAATGTCTACACCATTCGCATTATAAATTTTGTGAATTTTTCCTATTTTTCATGGTATTGGACATAGAATACATGTATTTGTAAAGGTTTTGTTTAAAGTCTCATTGGCCTTACTAGTCAACAAAGCCTCGTCAGATTTCAATTAACGCTAATCTTAACAGGGGTGTTTTTAGGAATTATAAAAAATACAATCTATATGTACATGTACATGTATAATTTGTGTATCATTTAGAGTATAAATTTTGGAATTTTTCTGATTTCTTTCATGGCTTTAGTCTTACAAATATTTCTAACATTTTTGTGTTATGAGTTCAAATAATTGTGTTCAAAAGTAATTACGTCATGAAGGACGTAGCTAAGTTTGTCATGAACGCTTAATTGATGACGGACTAAGCGTATTTGTGTCTTTACTACATGTATTTAATAACGATTTATTTGAGTATTTCGAAACTAATTTCACTCGGTGCTGAACAGCGTCCAGTCAAATTAGTTAAATATTCAACAGAATGTTTATTAAATAGCAGACATGCACAATTTTGTACGTACAACATGTCAGACTTTTAAGCGCTAAAGACGGACTATATCAAGTTATTCATGACATCATCCTACACGGCACGTAGTTGATTATGACGTCATGAGAAATGGATAAACTTGGAAAGGTCTATTTTCAAAATATTAAACAGCTTGCCTGTATAGTTTTCTGGACATTGAGATTCAGAGGGTGCAGGAATCGATTGATCCTAACACGGGCAAAGTGTGGGTGGAGCTTAGCTAGGGATGGAAGGGGCATAGCTAAAACTGTGTTTCTCCATTACACAGCTGAAAATACCTCCTAAATTATATAATTTCATACATGGGGTCAGACAGGCACTAGCGTCCTTGTGCTTTATAGCGCCGTGTTCTATTGAGATATGTTGATGTTAGAGCTTAGAACTACATGTATGTGATATGTTGAGCTAAGAGAGGGTTTTGGCCTATAGAGGCTTAGAACTACATGTATGAGATATGTTGAGCTAAGAGAGGGTTTTGGCCTATAGAGGCTTAGAACTACATGTATGAGATATGTTGAGCTAAGAGAGGGTTTTGGCCTAT
The DNA here is from genome assembly GCA_034401795.1 of Chaetoderma sp. LZ-2023a. NCBI lineage: Eukaryota > Metazoa > Mollusca > Caudofoveata > Chaetodermatida > Chaetodermatidae > Chaetoderma > Chaetoderma sp. LZ-2023a. The sequence continues at coordinate 17,126,114 of CM067370.1, forward strand.
AGAGGCCTAGTACTATGAGATATGTTGAGCTAAGAGAGGGTTTTGGCCTGTAGAGGCCTAGTACTATGAGATATGTTGAGCTAAGAGAGGCTTTTGGCCTGTATTGGGTTCTATTCATGAGAGATACATGTATATTGAGCTTAAAGAGGTCTTAGTTTTATACAGGGTTTTATGAGAGATGTTGTGCTTTATTGTATTCGGTGCTTCACTGATACAACGCTCATGGTGTTCAAATTTTGAGAAGACTATTTGACTCACAGTACGTAGCAAGGGCTTTAACTTTGATTAAAATATTTTCAAATGAACAACGTCTTTTTTAGCCTACTTGCATTTGTCTTGAAACCAATTATCCGCTGTCAATCACTGCATCCTATCTCATGAATACTTCTACATGTAGAATAATACAGGCTCCCTAAGAAGACCTGTTGTTTCTATATTTACTTGCGTGTTTATGGTAGTGATGACTCCACTAGTAATGGCCTTGAAATTAGAATTCTGAATTTTTAAATTTTCTATTTCAGGCCTACCATCCAGATGGCACACCTTATCAACAAATGAATTTTCACACCAAAGTGAAAACTGCATGCGCTGAGAACAGGACAGGAGTGGCAGGGTATGATCATAATGGAGGAATCCAGTTTTAGCTATGCCCCACCCATCTCTAGCTAAGCTCCACCCACACATCGCCTGTGTTGGAATCAATCGATCCCTGCACTCCATGAATCTCATTTGCCAGTAAAGTATACAGGTATATGTAAGCTGTTGACTATTTTGAAACTTATTTGACTGGGTGCTGTTGATGCCTATGGCGGCAACGGCGCCCAATAAGATTAGTGTCAAAATATTCAACAGAATGTTTATTAAATAGTAAAGCCATACAATTCGTACAATTTGATGGACTATTAAACATTTATACGGACTTAATTATGTCATTCATGACATATTTGATTATGACATCAGCATACATGTGACGTTGTTAATTATGATGGCATATTATTGATCGATAAACTGGATTCATTCATTTGTTTCCATCAGATATTACACCATGCACAGCTATGCAGATTAAGCATGTACATGTAGAATAAATGTACATGTATATCAAGATTGTGACATTTTTGGATCTCATAAAATTAATAATCCTGTCTGTTTATGTGACGAACATCAACAATTCAACATTAATCCTTTAACCCTCGAATTTGTTCAAGAGAATTTAAATTTATTTCTCAGAATGTCCATTTGCAGACCAAGAAAAGACTTTAAAAAAATTTACCTCTTGACTGGCTCAGTCAATAAACGAGCCAGTCATTCCAGTTGTAATTTTTTTAAAGTCTTTGTTCTGCAAATGGACAATTCTCAAGACCATTGCAGAAACTGTTTTTGACTGGTATGAGTTAAAGTATTAGCTGTTGTATTCAGTATCTCCCTTATGCATGTTATGTCTGTGTGGTGCTTGCATACTGTATGACCAATCAATATTTCTCTGTATTTTGAACAACGTTTAGTCAGAACAAAATGTACATGTGCATGATGCAGATTAACAGAACTGATTTTGGCGTATCTTAGCTAAAGAGGTATGTTTTGTCACATTTGTTAGCTCATCTGGCCTGAGGGGCCATGTGAGGTTATGGCTTGGTGACCGTATGTTGTCCATAAAACTTTGCTTTAAAACGCTACTCCTTGTTAATCGCTTGGCAGATTTCAGCTTAATTCGGCTGGACAGACTCTATGAGGGTAGGCTTCAGAACCTATATACAGAATTTTGATTGTTCAGTATTTTGTGTGAAAATCCATAGATCCGGAATCTTTTAAAGATTTAACGGTAACAACCTTAATTAAAATTTGAGCCAAATCAAATCAGTTTCTGAGATACAGCTCCAGAAACTGCACACGGGTGCATGCACACGCACGCACGCATGCACACACACACACACCTTTTTTCGGTTGAGAGTACATTTGAATAACCTAGCCCTGAGGGATCAATAATGAATGGCAAATATAATTTTGAAACGATGTCATTTGTATGCCTGGCACATTGAATCACCAATCATTCATATGTATCAGTGCAGTTTTCAAAAACATAAATTTCACACAAGTCTATGGTAACGTGGATATTATTGCGGTCACTTTCCTCTTGGTCATGTCGGTCATTCACTTTAATTCTCATGCGTACATTCATTCATGTAGATGTACACTATTACTAATGTACTATGCAGCATGTGAAACTAACATTTATGTCGTGTATGTAGCTGTTATGGTATGTATGTAATTATGTATACATATGGCTGCGGGGAAGCGATACTAAGAAATTCTAATGTGATCATTATATTTCTCATCACAGCTTGAAGATATCTAAAGGTGTCGTTGTCGGTGATGTTGCTGTGGGCAAGACTTCATTAGTCAACAGGTTAGCCTCAGTTCATTTATATACTCTTTAGTTATAATATATAACTTCTAATGCCATCATACAGTGACACTGACAACGATGATGAGCCCTTGCACCCGTTCTCAGGAGACCACAGGCCATTACTAACACCAATTAAAATAGCAGAAGTTGAGAAAGCACTTAAAGCCCTGAAAAATGGACGTGCATCTGGACCTGATGGCATGAGCAATGAACTATTCAAATATGCAAGTGACATTATCTCAAAACCGATCACACACCTAATCAATTCAGCTTTTATGCACCACCTTCCCATCGACGCTGTAGGCCAAGGTACCCTTATCGCACTACCCAAGCCCAAGAAGCCACCTGGGCCCCCAGCCAATCTGCAGCCCATTGTGCTCCTCATCAGCATACAGAAACTCCTATCCAGTGTTACTCTATGCCGCACCCGAGACAAGATCAATTACTTCACCGGATCATGTCAAAGTGGCTTCAAACATGAGCGCAGCTGCGCAGACATTGTATGGGCTCAACGCATGCTTGTGTCGGTAGTCATGTCCAAACACTGGGACTTCCACGAAATGGGCATTGACATGTCATGAGCCTTTGACACAATTAAGCACTCAAAGATCCTAGATTTACTACGCCAGGCCAGTTGCAATAAAGATGAGCTACAATTAGTGAGACTACTGCTTGCAGACACCAAGCTGAGAGTACGAGTCAAGTGAGTGAAGTATGTAGAGTTTGAGATATCAATCGGCTCCCCACAGGGAGATGGTCTATCTCCGGTGCTTTTCACCTGCTACCTTGCTGCAGCATTGCAATCTGTGCGGGGAAGTTCCACAAGACCAACCCCCCCCCCCCCCCCCCCGTGTCAATACTGGGCAGCCGCTAGAAATGGAATATGTCGACGATGTGAACTTCATAGACGAGGAAAAGAAACCCCTTGTCGAATTTCTCCCAATAGCTGAAAGCAAACTAAAAATTGAGAATCTCTTTATGAATGAATCCAAAACAGAGTTCACCCACATATACCTATCAACAAAGCATGAAACTATAGAAAATGACGATCCACTTCATGGCGGCGAACCATGGAGGAAAAGTAAAATCCTGGGCTCACTGCTTTGCAGTACGGCTGACATTTCTGCACACTGCGTCATGGGAACATAGCTTTCCAGTCCTTGTGGACGCTATGGATTCGTAGATCAAAGATGCCCTTAATAAAGAGGCTACGTTTATACAATGCAACCTGCGTATCCTTGATGCTGTATAACTGTAACAGCTGGGCAGCTCCAAAGGCAGGTCTAGACAAACTCGATTCCTGCCACCGCAAACAACTACGCACCATCACTGGACACCGATGGCCAGGCAGCATAATTTCCAACGATGCACTATACAGGATGTGTAATACGTCGTCGCTGTCTGTAACTCACCCAGCAAAGATGGTCCATGTTTGGCCATGTGCTAAGGATGCCAAAAGAGGCACCCGCAGAGAGAGTCTTGGAATTCGCCCTACTCGGAGCCAGCAAATACAAAGCCGGTAGAGGATGTCATTGCATAAATCTGCTAAGCGTGCTACGAGGTGACCTAAAAAAAGCAGGACTCGTTACACTCAAGTCAACAATGGACCTGAGGAAGCTAAGGATTTCAGCTGAGGATAAGACACAGTGGGCAAAAGCGAAGAAGGACTGATTGCAGCTGTAGGATGTTTCTACTACTACAGCCGCAGAATACAGTAATCATACATACAGTGACATGTCACCTTTGGAATATCTGGAAATCAATCTGACTGGGTCCAACCATTAAAAGATTTAACAGTTCTTATTTCTAACATGTACACTGCCTGGATAATGGATTTCCTATATCTGGACTGTAGTGCTTAACCATTTCACCGACAAATCCCTGAAAAAAGTATGTTCTTTCAGCTACATGTATAAAACATATTCTGTTGAATATTTTGAAATTAATTTGACAGGAGGCCGTTGGCCTCCAGTCAAATTAGTTTCAAAATATTCAACAGTTTTCTTGTAGGGGTGCCTTGAAAATGAGATATAGGGAATTTCTCGATGAAAGGGTTAAAGGGCTGATATTTTGTTATTTCTGATAAGCTGCTATGGTAATGATGAACCCTGAGATTGCATTAGCTATATGTGGAGCACTCAGTACAGAAACATAATGCTCACTCTAGCTGTCATTCCTGTGTCATGTGCCAAGCGTGCATTATATAGTCTTGCTCCTAAAAAAAGCCATTTACATGACATGAAGAAATATAGATTGACAAACTGGTGAGTTAAATGTATGCTTTAAAGAAATGTAAAACAATTTAAACAGTGCACTGATTAGTTTTTATAATACACTTTCTTTCATGTATATTCTGTTATTTTCTCTGGTTTGTCTCCCTTTGCACCTGTATGTGACCAGGAGAGGGTTAACTTGACAATATGCTGTATTTAATCTTAGTGAAATAATATAAGGCATCTGACAAATTAATATCTAAGTCTTTTGTCTGTGATTGTGGTAGCTAGGTTCTCTTACAAGGATAATTGGATAATATGGATACCGCCGATGATAACCAGGTTGTATAATTCCTTATTATCCATAGTTAAAAGACTTGGGTCTCTAAATTTCGTTGTGTCGCATGTTCCAATTTCTGACCCCAAAGAATCTGGGACGTGTGTTAACAACGAGATATGCCGGATGATCGCCTTCTTTAAACCCCAACAGGCGATCGGCAGATATGAAAATAGGTGTTTGCTACGGTATTTCTAACACGAATATCGGCTGACGTCGTTCTCCATAGGATCCGAGCAGGTGACGTCACACCCGTGATGCTCGGATGTTTATGTGAAGAAAATCTTTTCATTAATTCGCGCATCTTGTTCTGGGTGCTGCGTACTAAAAATGGTACCAGAAACTTTGGAATGTTCAAGTTTACGTGTTATCACGATCGGTTTGCAATGATGGTGGTTTCAAAATTCTTGATTAGATGTGCAGTCTGCGGTTTTACCGTGTGGTACAGCAGTTTATTTACATTTTGTTGTTTCTTCACATATCGTTTCGGCTTTCGTTAGGAGTATAATTTATATTGATTGGTAAATATACCCCGAATGCTATGCGATATGATTCCTGGTTCCTTTATACATCCTGGAGGATCAATTATGGGTGTATTTATGCCCGCATCATTCTTGTCGTCATAATCAATGCGATCTTTGCTGTAACGTTGCAGGGTGGGGTGCGGGAGGGTTACAGTTAATTTATGGTCGAATTTTTTGAAAATTAATTGTCTGGTTTCCATCTGTGTATCGTTCCGCTTGCTTATTGTATGTTTGTGCTTATTTATAGGCCAAGCCAGCCCCGCCATCATGTGACGTGTGCCACAAATTTGTATGGGTCCTGTTTATGGACCATGTCTGTTTTAGGTGTACGCCATGTAACCTTGATAGTAGGTGTAGTGTGTGTGCAGTGTGGTCCGCGGAAGTGATGTTAAAGTTCCTTGCCCAGAAGGATGTGGCTGGGTCTGACGCGGGGTCAGGCGGTCCGAAGGTAAATCGTGGAGCGTCCGGTTCGGCCGGTGTGGGCGCTCCACATCCCCAGCTGGAGGTGGCGGAGATGGCACCGCCGGCGTGGTTCGGTCCGGCTATGCAGGGTTTTCTGCATAGCGTTCTGCCCACGCTGGTGTCGTCCCTGCCGCCGAAGGTTGGGGGGCAGGTTCTCCCCATGCCTGGTACGGATCCTGTCCTAGAACAGGGTTCTGGACTGGTTACCGAGGAGGCCGTCTCGTTCTGTCTCTCTGCGGCCACCTCCGGGTGGTCCTGTAGCGGTGGCCGGTCTGTCAGGTGTGGGAGCTGTCCGCCAGGACGGCTCCGCGGTTTCCTCGTCTAGTGACGACTCTTCGGAGTCTGAAGACGAGGAGGCCGAGGAGGAGAGGTTGCTGCGGCCTGTGATGCCACGGGTGAAGAATATAGAGGTCGATTCCGTCCTGGACGGAACCGTCCTCCGCCCGTGGTTGAGGCCAATCTGGTACCAGGCACCGGTCCCGTGACGGTTGGTTTGACGCCAGCCGATACGGTGACCGGTGTGCCAGGCCGGGCGTGGTACTCACCTATCTCGCCTGGTCCGGCGGTCAGACATGGGGTGCCGTTGGCGCCCGTGTCTGGCCACGGTTCCGCGTCTGCTACGGGTCCGCACGGTTTTCCGGGCGGACCTACCCCATGGACTGGTGTGTTTCATGGGGTGGCGGCAGAACCGTTTGGTACCGGAGTGCCTGGCGTGTCAGCCGCGGCTCCTTGCCGGGAGGCCGTGGCTGGCATGCCCGTGAACGCGTCAACGGGTGACGTGTTCATGGGTGTGTCCTCGGAAGTAGACTGGTCGGAGGCTCTGGCTTGGCTAGCCAGGGTTGACCCGTCTGTGGTTTCGGCCACGGCCGAGGAGGATGTGCCCCATCCGTCGGTTGCATCGATTCGGACGGGGATCTTGCCCGCAGCCCGGATCCAGTCGGTTGGACTGGATCCACGGTTCATAGAGTTGCTGGATGCTATTTATAGCAAGCAGCTCACAACCAAGGGCCAGCTCCCTGTGGCCTCCAGGGAGGTGCGGGCAAGGTGTCATATTCCACGGGGCGAATACTACAGATATGATGTGTTACCGTCGGTCACCGAGGATGACCGATGGGTTCTGGGTGTTCAGAGTGCTGGAGCGGGTGGCCCCGGTCCGGCACTTGTGGACAAGTCCCAGGCACACCAGGAGGAAGTCCTGTCCCTATGCGATGAGGGTGTGAGGGCAGCTATGAGTGCTGTCAACCATTTGTATCGCTTTCTTCAGTCGGTGTGGGCTGAAGCAGGGGCAGGCCACCCTGTGCCACCTGTGGCGCTTTCGTGCGTCAATGACGGCTTGGTGCTGTCTATGGACGCACTGGCAAGCGTGCAAGCGTGTGTGACAAAGTCCAGAAGGCAAATGGTTCTTGACCATATGCGTCTGGCTACGGCAGTCAGGGAGCGTCTTCTTGGGACACCCCTGACAGGGCCTAGCATCTTCGGTGACCAGGCGCGGGCCATCCTAGAGGACACTGCCAGCATTGCGCAGAATCGGTTGGCGGTAAACCTGCAGCTGGAGCTAGTGCGACAAGCGCACGCACTAGGGGCTGTAGGGAAACCGTTAGCTGTCCAACCTTCGAAGCAGCATAAGAAGCAGAAAGGCAAGGCGAAAGCTAAGCCTACTGTGACTTCTGCTTCGTCTGGATTTTCTCAGCCGCCGCGGGCTAAGAAAGCCAGGAAGGTTTTGGAGGCCCCTACCCTCCCCAATGTTGCTCCGGATCGCCCTAGAGGCGGGAAGGGGAAGGGTAAGGGTAAGTCCTCCAAGGGCGGACAGAAGGGAGCGGATCGTACCTGAGGGTACGAGAGCTCCCTTCATATCCGTCTGGACCGCACCTGTGCGACAGGAACAGCGGTGCCAGTTATACCTGCCGAGCCAAGACGGAAATGGTTCTCTCTCTCTCGTTAAGAAAGGGGGCGGGGGAGCGGACCGCGAGCCGGACAACCCCGTTAGACGTCGAGGCGTCTATGGTGGGTGGAAGGCTCATGTGTTTCATCGAGGCCTGGCGAGGTGTGACGTCAGACAGTCTGGTCCTGGGATGGTTATCCCAGGGTTACATGCCGGAGTGGTGGGACTTTCCGCCGCAGAATCTGTCTTTGGCACCTGTCTGGACACCCATACCACGGGAACCAGACAAGTTAGAAGCCGTTCAAAATGAAGTGTCGGGCTTGCTTCTGAAGGGAGCAATAAAACCAGCGAACCAGAACACTCCAGGCTTCTATTCCAATATGTTCCTTGTCCCTAAGAGCACAGGGGGATGGAGACCCGTACTCAATCTCAGGCCATTAAATTGGTTTATCCATACGCCTCGGTTCCAGATGGAAACGCCGAGGTCGGTAATGGCAGGATTTAGGAAGGGAATGTGGTGTGTATCGATCGATCTGAAAGATGCATATTTCCACATTCTGATGAACAGGAGTTGTCACAGGTTTCTGAGATTTGCGTTTCAGAATCAAGTATGGGAGTTTATTGTTCTCCCGTTTGGCCTGTCGACAGCTCTAAGGGTTTTCACAAGAGTGGTCCTTGCGGTGACAGCGTTTCTCAGAAAAGATAACGTGGCGCTTCACACCTACATAGACGACTGGCTGATCAAGGCAGACTCGGCAGCCAGGTTGAACGTGGATACTGCTCTGACTCTGAAGTTACTTTCAGAGCTAGGCTGGCTAGTCAACAAGGAGAAATCCGAGTTGACACCCACTCAACATTTCGTTTATTTGGGGATGCGATTCGATCTCGAGGAGGGCAGGGTTTACCTGTCAGAGCCCAGAGTGGTGTCTCTGTTAGCCATCCTCAGGAGTTTTCGAGTGGGAAACCACATTCAGGCGAGGCGGTTTCTTCAGATGCTGGGCATGATGGTCTCCATGGAGCAGGTGATCCCGTACGCTGCTCTAATGCGAACACCTATCCAGTTGTATCTGATGTCTCTGTGGAAACAGAGAACAGAACCCCTGTCAAAACTGGTGCCAGTTTTGGAGCCGATAATGTCGCATCTTGTATGGTGGAAGGAGCATCAGAATCTCCTAGTAGGGGTTTCGCTGCACCTACCCCACCCCCAGCTGTCCATGTACATGGATGCATCGCTGGAGGGGTGGGGTGCCTGCCTGGGAGAGCACCAGGTCTCGGGCACATGGACTCTCCAAGAGAGTCAGCTGCATATCAATCTGTTGGAAATGATGGCAGTAGAACTGGCGTTGGAAGAGTTTCTTCTGATGATCAGGGGCAAGGTGATATTGATGAGGTCGGACAACTCGACGGTAGTATCATACATAAATCGCCAAGGCGGGACCAGGTCACCCACACTGTGTATCAAAGTGTGGAACTTGATTCAATGGTGCAGGAATTACTCAGTTGTGTTGAAAGCAGCTCACATTCCTGGCCGATTGAACATTCTGGCGGATGCTTTGTCTCGCAGACAGAGAATTCTGCCAACAGAATGGTCCCTCAACCCTCCAGTTCCGCGAAGGATCTTCGAGCATTGGGGCAAACCCAACGTGGACTTGTTCGCCACAAGGGAAAATGCTCAATTCATGACTTATGTCTCGCCGATTCCAGATCCAAATGCCGTCGATACAGACCCTCTGGCGATAAGCTGGAGAGGTATGCACGCTTACGCGTACCCACCCACTATTCTTCTGCCGAAGGTATTGGTGAAGATCAGGGAGGAACCGTGTCTGGTCCTGCTAATAGCGCCATATTGGCCAAGCAGGGCGTGGTTCACGGATCTGCTAGATCTGCTGGTGGAAAACCCAGTGCAGTTGCCCGAGATTCCGAACATGATCTCCCAGGCCAAGGGATGCTTCCTACACGAGCGTCCAGAGATGTTCAAATTGACTGCGTGGATGTTATCAAACAACGTTCCATGTCGAAAGGCTTTTCTCGACAAGCTGCTGATTTCATCGCGGCTGCGAGAAGGAGGTCAACCTTCAAGTCATATAACAACAAGGTTAACAGATTTGCAGACTGGTGTGAAGAAAAGGGTATTGATACCTTTCAATCCACTATTCAGCAAATAGCAGACTTTCTCTGTGAGCTGCTCTTTTCAGGACTAGCTCCCGTCACAATTGCTGGATACAAGTCAGCTTTGGCATCCGTTATCCCTTGTCTAGCCAACAGGGATAGTCCAGAGGTGACCCAGTTAAATGTGATGGTGAAGGGAATGAGCAATCTCCGACCGAGACAACCGGTAGTCATTCCAGCCTGGAGTCTATCTTTAGTGCTTAATGTACTGGCCAAGCACTCTTTCGAACCGTTGCATTCGGCTAGTCTAAAGCATTTGACTCTAAAGGCAGTCTTTCTATTGGCAGCTTCCTCAGATAGAAGGCGCAGTGAGATCCATGCGCTTTCGGCAGAGAGGGACCGTTTTATTGTCTCTGGAGAGGGTCTGCGTCTCCTGCCAAGAGCAGAGTTTATGTCAAAGAATCAATCTTTGAGATATCCCGGCAAACCGATCATAATACCGAAGTTAACTAGGTTTGATCGTGATGCCAGTGTCTGGTGCCCGGTCCGTGCTTTGACTAAGTACAAGAAACGGACTGACTCGTTATGGTCGAACGATAGACATCTGTGGATCTGCCATAAGAAGCCTTATGGCGCCGCATCCATGGATACTATCTCTCGTTGGGTAGTCGAATGCATTCAGACTACTCATGAGATGGCGACTGGGCACCAGGTGCAAGGCGCAAGGGCACATGATGTTAGAGGAATAGCCGCCTCGACCGCTCTTTACAGTGGTGTTCCGTTAGAGGACATCATGGCCGTTGCACAATGGCACTGTGAGTCCTCATTTACGGATTACTATATGAGGGATGTGTCAGACTCAGCCAATCCACTCGCTTTAGCTGTTTTGAGACGATAGTTAAGTGACCACACTGCTCTTCACCCTTTTTTTCAGTTCGGTTAGAAAAGACCCTAAAGCAGGCATGGTCGAGCGTGAGGATGACAACCAGATTGTGTCACTGATGGCCGGACCAGTGAATGGTTGGAGGCGGTACGTCTGAAGTCCAATTATCATAAGGTAATTCATTAGTGAGAGTTTTTTGTATTATGTCTATATATCATGTTCATTCATCATATATATTCATGCTCATTCCCAGGCTAATACATGTGAATATGCAAGGAGTGGTTAACCCTCTTGGCATATTTGTGTTTCAGGCGAGATACATGTTCGTGAGTTCTCTCCCTTTTCTTAGGAGGGAAAAGGGGGGGGCCAGTGACGCGAATGTGATTCGGTTCCGTTAACTTGATGGTCCGTTTAGGTCTCCGTTAGTCAAGTTTTAAGTCTAAATCTTTCTCCAAGGGGCAAAACTAGCATTTATGGCTTGCCCCTTCCCACCAGGTTACTGATCGAATCTGGTGTATATCAGAAGTAACAGAATGGTGAGTATTGATCGATGGAGAATGCAGGAAATGTCAATTTCCCTTTCTCCGAGATCTAACAATACTCACCATTCTGTTACGGACCCAGCCTCCCAGCCCCACGGAGGCAAGCCATGGATTTCTCTTGTTTGGTGGCTATGCAAACAATATGAGCTCTATGGTAGACAGGTACTCGGCAGTTGGGAGCCGAGTACCCGGTTCCAAGGAGTTGGTAAAGCTTTCTAAGTCTATAGTCCTAGAGCCAGCTGTCAAGGCCAGCTGTATATCATAAGTAACAGAATGGTGAGTATTGTTAGATCTCGGAGAAAGGGAAATTGACATTTCCTGCAATGCTGTGTATTCTACAGGGTTCATACACAAATATGGAAAGTCTGGAAAAGTATGGAATTATAAAAACCCATTTTCAGACCTCCTTGAAAAGTATAGAAAGTCCAACATTTTCTGTTAAATATTTCGAAAAAGAGTCATGAAAGTATGAAAGATCAAAATATTGTTGGGTGTGATTCTCATTTGCAAAATAATATAGATACTATTTAAATTATTGAGTCAGATGATCTTGGCTACTAATACTGAGTTTTTTGCCAAATGTGGCAGCTTTGAAATCATCAATTGGAAAAATCCTAAAATGTGTCTAGAAATTTATAAATTAGGTGTGGAAAAATATGGAATTCTGTTTTGCATGGCATGTATAAACACCAATTCTATCTAATCTCATGTCCAACGGAGTGTGTGTATTGTTATAACCAAACACCTCTTTATTTACAGGTTCTGTCATAAGATATTTGACAGAGACTATAAGGCCACAATCGGTGTTGATTTTGAAGTGGAGAAGTTCAGTATTCTGTCCACGCCGTTCACATTACAGCTGTAAGGATGAGGTCTTAGGCTGAAGCATTCTGCTGGCTAATTATATACAATAACCTTAATGAACATCAGCTGAAAGTAGAGTGCTGGTGATGTACAGTACAGGTCATAAATAGGTTAACATGTTTCCAAAATAAAAACAGAAACATGTAAGAAATGTTCTGTTGAATATTTTGATCATAATTGGATTGGAAGCTTCCAGTTCAATCATGTTCAAAATAATGTGTTCAACACAACGGTTTAATTTGTTTTGGAAACATTCTCAGTTATTTCTGAGCTGTACTGTAGTGCATGTCAAAGGAGGAATCCAGTTTTAGCTATGCCCCGCTCATCTCTAGCTAAGCTCCACCCACGCTTTGCCTGTTTTGAGATCAATCTATCCCTGCACTCTGAAGCTACACTTCTAGAAAACTATAAAGCTAAGCTGTTGAGTATCTTGAATCAAATTTGACTGGGTTGTTGCTGCCTTAGGCAGCAACAGCGCCCAGTCAGATTAGTTTCAAAATATTCAACAACATGTTTATTAAATGGTAAAAGATATACAATTCGTACAAATGCTTAGTCCATCACCAATTGTGCGTTCATGACGAATCTATCTACGTCATTTATGATGTACTTGATTGTGACATCATGCTACATGTCACGTAGTTGATTGTGACATATGATTGATAGATAAACTGGAATCCTCCTGTATCTGTGTTTATGTTCAACATATTCAAAGACCAATAACTTCAACCAAGTGCCTTGTATATGTTGTACAATGTACTGTGTACATCCGCCTACCACTAGATCAGTTAGGAAGTTATCAGCTTTCTTTAACACTCAAATTGGTAAGAAGATTTAGATTTTTTCATACAAAGTGACCATTTGCAGACAAGCGATTATTTTTGAATGACTGGCTCAGTTATCAAGCCAGTCATACCAGTAATGTACATTTCTCAACCCTTCAAATCCCAGTGTTTCAATTTCCAAAGCAAATATGCATGAAAGGTGTTGAATAGCTTGTGACTAACTTAACTGGAACCAACAGCTCCCAGTCAAAGTAGAATATTCCGTACCTGATGAGTTTATCATTTATTGTGTGCGAGTGTTACAAGGTTACGTGGCAGGCACCAAAGTCTGGCTATAAAATTCCCACTGAGGAATGATTATTACATATTATTTACCGTTCACAATGTTTTTTATTGCTAGTTGGGATACAGCAGGCCAGGAGCGGTTCAAATGTATAGCTGCATCCTATTACAGAGGAGCCAATGGTTAGTGTTTTTGCTGCTCTCATACATGTACATGTAGATGTTACAAAGGAACATTAAAACTGTAATGGTCAAGATTTACCAAAATTAAATGTTTTCAAAGTGGATGCCCATCTGCAAGCAAGAGAAAACTCTTTAAAATATACTATTGGAATGATTGATGCAGTTATCGAGCCAGTCACGGTGGTGGTAAAATTTCAAAATTTTCTTGGCCAGCAATTGGACATTCCTGAGGATAATTGCAGACATTTTGGCAAATTTGACCATTAACCCTTTAATGTTCATGCCAACCAAAACCAACCTCTCATGGTCTTGTGGAATGTCCACTTACAGGCCAAAAGAATACAATTTTTGAAAATTTACCACTGGAATGACTGGCTCGATAACCGAGCCAGTCATTCCTGTGATAAATTTTCAAAGATTGTATTCTGTTGGCCTGCAAATCGACATTCAGTAGGCAGATATTAAAATTTTCTTGACTAAATTTGGCCATTAAAGGGTTAAAGATAAGCCTATTATAATATGATTCAATTTTCTCTTCAGTAATCAAAATGGATAAATCCACTTTTACCTATGCCCCTCCCATCTCTAGCTATGCCCCGCCCATGCTTTAATCGTGTTGGGATCGATCAAACCATGAACTCCTTGAATCTCAATTTTCAGAAAACTACAGGTTAGCTGTTGAATATTCTGAAACTAATTTGACTGGGTGCTATGGAAGCAACAGCACCCAGTTGAATTTGTTTCAAAATATTAAACAGAAAGGTTATTAAGTAGTATAGACATACAATTCATACACATGACGGACTATTAACAGTTTCTGACAGACTTAGATATGGCATTCATGACATATTTTAATTGTGACATCAGCCTACCTGTGACATATCTGATTATGATATTGGCATTGATTGGGCATGAAAGATAAGTAGATATTTCATGGAGAATGTCAATCTGTATGAATTTGCAGGCTAAGAGCAGAACATGTTAGAAAGCTTATCACTGAAATGACCAGAGGTATTCGTTCCAGTGATAAGTTTGCTAATATTTATCATGTTTATGCTTGTGGTCTACCATTGCTCGTCTTTCCAGGCCACATCATTTTGACTGACGGGTCTTGATGAATCCCAAGGGTCTTTATTAGTGTCATCAGCCATATTATGGTTCCAACATCTATTGTTTAAATAGAGCTTATACAAGGCATGACATACGTGTCACCTATCTTATTGTCTCCAATGTTAAGCAGAAGTGAGTCATATGTATCACTTTCCAGACAGCATCTGTGATCTAAATGTTCCCATGGAACAGCGGCTTTAATGGCACATGATATAGCAAATTATGCGCCAGTATTAAATTTGAAACAACAGACCACAATATATCATCGGATAATGGGTTTTCGAGGGTGTAAGCACATTTTCGCCGATTTAATATAAGAGTAGGAATTTTATCAACAAATTTGGTCAATTTCGTAACTAGCAACCATTCACTGAAATAAAACATGCATAAAAATAAAAATAAACCCTAAAATAAACTTAGTTTATAAATAACCACTACCTGGTCTACAGATGCAATCTCATGCGTTTCGAGGACTGATGTAATCGCGTAATTTCAACTGAGGTGGTGAATTGATGTCATTTTTATGATTTGAGCAAAGGAGAGTCTGTCACCCACAATAATGCCATACGCTGGTCTGATATAAACACAGAACTTAATTTATAATTGTAAATCCAGATCAGGTTATATTCCGCTTTTCGTGATAACCGGGTAGCAGCAAATTTCAGCCAAAACAATAAAAAAGTTAAAATCTTTCAGTTTTTCATTTGGAAGTTGGTAAATGTGGTATTGAAAATGAACATAAGTGTTTTGCCTACCGGAAAATAGAAAAAAATTATTGAAATACATATCGTATGTGGTAACTAGGGCCTGTTTGAATTACCATTGCGGTAGAGAAAAATCAATCTAGATGTGAGGACTACATACGCACCCCATGCCAGTTCACGCATCAGGAGAAGTAAATTATTGCTATGGCAACGGATCTTCCTTGCTACTCAGGACAATACCTGGAAGATGTCGTTGGACGCAAAAACTGGATTGATTTGTACAATTTCCTTACAAGTTATCAGTATTTTTTCATGGGTAAAAAAGTGTTAGTGAAAATACATGTTTTTCACTACTCGGACATCCAAAAGCATAAAATAATCACTTGTACTACGCACATCTTTTTAAAATTTACACTTGTGGTGTAAAAATACTGTATCTATTTAATGACACATGATTTGTTGACATCACCTAAGTACGTACCCTCGAAATCACATGACCCTCGAAAACACCTTACTGGACGATATACCGTATGTAATCAATTAATTAACAAGAACTAAAGCTTGAATTCTGTGCTATATCATTGTTGTAATGTGAACTTAAACTGATAGAAATCCTTTGCAATAGCATACATGTACTGTTGACATATTTTTCTGAATTTCGTGTCAGTATTAATCACCAACAAGTAATTATTATCCCTACGTTTTAAAAAACCGTTGGGGATATTGTAATCACCTCTGTCCATCTGTCTGTCTGTCCGTCCGTCACACTATCCTCCCAAACCATTGGGTGGAATTAAATCAAATTTGGTATGTGAGTTACCCATATGATTCCACTTCGCAAGATGATATTTAGATTTGGCTCCGCCCCCAGGGGGACGTGGCATGGGTCAAAAGGTCAAATCAGTTGTAACGCAACTCCTCTGAAATCGTTAGACGGAACTCAACTAAATTTGATATCTGAGTTACCCATCTGATTGTTGAGTGCAAGAGGCCATTTAGATTTGGCTCCGTCCCCAGGAGGTTTGTCGGAGGGATCAAAAGGTCAAATTTTAACCTGCGGAAAGTGATTGTAACACATCTCCTGAAACCATTAGACAGAATTCAACCAAATTTGGTCTGCGGATTACTCATATAAATGTGGAGTACATGAGTACATTTACATTTGGCTCCGCCCCCAGGGGTGGTTGAGGGCTGGGGTCAAAAGGTAAAAAATTGATTGTAATACTACTCCTCTGACACTGTTGGACGGAATTCAACCAAATTTGGTATGTGACTTAACCATATCAATGTGGAGTGGATGAGCACATTTACATTTGGCCCCTGCCCCCAGGGGTAGGGATGGGGTCACAAGGTCATGAAATTTATTGTAATGCAACTCCTCTGACCATGTACAGAATTCAACCAAATTTGGTTTGTGAGTTACCCATATGATTGCGGAGTGCAAAATGATATTTACATTTGGCTCCGCCCCATGGGTGGGTTGTGGGGTGTGTCAAAAGTTCAAAGCGGTGAACGTGGGTAATTGCGATGACGCGTCATCGACCGATCAATCTAGTATTAATTTAAATACATTTCAGTTGTGATCGTAGTATTTGATTTATCTGATACAACTTCCTTGGTGAATGCTGAAAAATGGATGAATACAGCAACAGAAAATGGACCAAATCCACGTCGCTTCCTGGTCGGTACCAAGAGGGATTTACTTGTAAGTATTGGTTGTTAGGTGGTTGCAACCAGACTTCAAGTATATCAAGTTAAAGGCAATCATCGTGAACTAGTGTTAGGCCGAGTCTATCATCATTCATTGAAAATGTCATAAAGTCTCATGGGATTGAGTTTTGAAAATATACACATGGACATTTCTTTTAGGATATAAACATTACCCAATTCTTTAGTGGTCAATCCGTCCCAAGTTGGCCTCTGCAGTTTTCTTAAGGAATTCCATTTGCAGGCCAAAAACAATTTTTGAAAATTTGTCAACGTAATTTCTGAGCCAGTTATTCTACTTATAAATTTTCAAAAACAGTTCACATGCAATTCAAATTGACTTCAATAAGCAAATATATTGATTTCCTTGACCAAATTTGACCATTCTACATTGATCCTGAGAAATCTCCATTGGCAGACCAAGAGAAGACTTCTTTGAAGCTTTATCACGACGCCTGAGTCGACAACAGATTCCTGTTATAAATGTTCAAAAATAATCTGCAAATGGACATTTTCTATAGAAAACTTTTAATTTTCTTGATTAACTGGTCTATGCTTCTTTGTTGAAGGTGAATATTTATTTGTCTCTGTCAGACATCGATCACAATTTTTTTTATTGAAATGGTGATATTCATATTCTAAGCACGGTTTATTTCTCATCAAGAGTGTACTTACCACCCTGATACTTTATGATATTTGCCAAATATCGCCCTAGCTTCAATAAAACTCAGAATTAAAAAGAAACCACCCCCACTGGGCAGGTTACTCAACTGACAGTTCGGCTGATGTGCCGGCCAAACTCGCGCATGCATGGGGCTGTCTCTTCCTCTTCTCAAATTATTGACCTGCCATTGCACACATGTTAGATTTGTTCCAAGGATTGCTTTTGCTCATTTATCTTTTTGAAGCTTCTAAGTTGTTTTACAACTTGTTATTTGACTGTTTATAATGTCTGATGCTGGTAAGTCGCCGGAGGATGCTCCCGGTCCTAGCCATCATGTGTTTTTCAGTATATTTATTGATAGAAAATTTGCTTGTATCGGATAGTATATCCGGAATTCATGCTAACACATGGATACATCTATATTGGGCTAGCTCATTATGGGGGAGGCCTAAATATTAGCTAACGCATGTTGTGCTTTGTATTTTCAGACACATTTAGCTGATTTGTGAAGTGTTTTACATGTATCCTTCATCTGGATAATTATTTATACTTGCTTTTCTGGGTGCAAATGTTTTATTATGAGTTTGCCGAGGGAATTATTACCATAAAAAGCCATTTTTCTGCATTCTCCCCTCTCCCCCACCACACACACAAGGTTTGGATTTAGGTATTCGTGTTGTTGTTCAGCAGACTTCGCGCGTTCTTCAGGAGTTTATTCTTCTGAGGTTAAGTATGGAGAGTAAGTCTTCAGTCATTTTATTTCTAAACATTTTTTGAAATATTTTATGACTGGGTGTTGTCTTATTTATCTCTCTTGATGGTTTGCCTCTCAAGTATTTAAGTTCAAATTCTAATTATCTCCCTTGTCTCCATGAAGAAGAAGTAGTTTAGGGCGTGTTTACTTTTGGTCAGGTCCATAGTTTTATCTATGGGCTTGGCTTGTCTTTTTCATCTAGGGGTCTAAGTTTACCTAGGGAAATTATTAGCCTTCTGCAATTGGTTTTTTGGTTCCTCATAACTAAAAACTAATTGTTTCCGTTTGTGTCTTTCAGAGAGTTATACTTATTAAAAACAAATGCCACCAGTTCGTAAAGGCTCGCTTCTTTCCACATGACTGCAATAGGTACAGTACGTGCAGACCTTTGCTTATCTGTCATGGCCGGTGGAGGTTTTCACTGATTTCCTTAATCAGCAGGTACTTGACCGGGTGGCCGATGAAAGGAGGCGTCTTGATAAGGAAGTATGTGGTAAGAAGAGGAAGGCGTCCATGCCAGACATGGAGGGCTTCCATCTGGAAATAATGGGAGAAATGAAGAAGGCAATCACAATCTTGTCCCCGGAGTTGCTTCGCAGCTTGCTTCCCGGTTCAAGTTCGTCATTGTCTTCTTTATTTGATCGCTTTTCAGGCTTGGCGTCTAAGAGTGGCCTACCGATTGCTACGGAAATAGAAATCCATCCCCCCCCCCCACATGGGCCGCATGGGTTACCTTTTCCGCGGAACTACTTCTTCGGGAGTAGGTTTCACAGATCAATGGCTAGGCCGGCTTGGAGCCGATGGCCGTCCATCCCGTTAACCTCCGCTGGCCAAGAGTCACGTTGAGGAAGGCCTGTACTATGACCCCCCCCCCCCCCTCATAATGCCGTACATCCGGCTCCTGGAGTAGCCATGGCGCAAGCCATGCGGGTCCATATGGTTTCCCTAGCTATAGGAGTAGCTCCAGCTGTTACCCCACCAATGAATGGCGACGAAGGCCCTAGGCTCGTCGAACATTCACAGGTGGCCATTGAGGAGGACTGGCTGGATGCCTGCCAATGGCTGGTAGACATCAAGCCAGAACTTCAGCTGGATCCACCGGATTCCCAACGGGACCAGCGCTCATGGTTTGGAGAGAAGCCGGTGACGAGCATGGTGCCATCTCCCGTATGCGGAACATCGTGGATATGTTCGCTGCGGCAGAGACGTCCATTCAGCAGAATGAATGCCTTGCGAAGGCCCCTCGCGAGGTGGCACGGTGCTGCCGTATTAGTTCTGATCTTTATCAGAAATATGGCGTCATTCCAAAGCCATGCACGGATGACCGTGCGGCTTTGGGCGAAGATACGTGGCCCAGGTCCCGGTCTGATGCGGGACCCTTGTGCGCTGGCGCTTTGCACAACGCAAATTTTGCGTTGCTGGACACAGAGGAAAGTATGAGGGGAGCCATCTCGGCTCCCTCGCACGTTTCCTAGCTGCTACAGGTGGTATTAGCGGCATCCGTGGCCCACCAAGCATCTTCTCTAACAGTCCTGAGAGTCATCCAGGACGGCAATAACCTGGCTCTGGATTGTATGACAAGACCCGTAACCAGAAGTTTACGGGCGAGACGCACAATTGCCCTGGACAATTTGTGCCCCTCGCAAGATCTGTACACTTCTGACGCCGATGTCAGGTCATGGGTTGTTTGGAGGTGAAGGATGCCTTCACCTCCAACAAACTAACCCTAGTGAATAACCAGAGGGCGCTGCGTGAGCCCCTGCTTTCCACCCTCAGCAGGCTAGAGGTGGTGGTGGCCCTGTCAGAGGCCAACCACCAATGCAGCGTCGGCCACTGCAACGCCAGAGTAAGCCAGCTAGGGGTGGTGGGTGGGGGTGAGCGCAGGATCCTCCAGCGCAACCTGCCAGGCAAACCGCGTACCGAGGTGTGCATGGCACAGGCAGAGGAGCGTGAGGTTCTGGTCGTGGGAGTCGAGCATGATGGATCGGCGGCACCCACAAGGATCACACAAGTGCTGCTAGGACAGCCACCAGGGACAGGGCAGCTCTTGCACATCTTGGGTGCACATCAATCCTTAGGTGTACCCGTGGGAGGCCGTCTGGCCTTCCACATGCAAGACTGGGAGCGGGTGACTCAGGACCGCTCAGTCTTGCGATGGCCTTCAGTCAGTTACCATTCCAACTGGATATCAAGCCAGCCATCGCACCTGTCTCTGGTTCCGATCTGGACTTAAAATCCATGCGATCCAGATTAGCGATTGTGTATAGAGGGAGAAATTCAATCCCTCATACAAAAACATGCAATTCAATCCGCACAAAACTGTCCATGTTACTGTTCAACCATGTTCCAAGTGACAAAAAGCACTGGAGGGTGGAGACCAATTCTCAACCTCAAAGCTCTCAACAGGTTTATCCTCACACCAAGTTTCAGGATGGAAACTGTAAGAACGGTGTCAGCAGGAGGGAGGAAGGGAATGTGGACACCATCAATAGATCTAAAAGATGCTTATTTTCACATTCCCATTGTGAAGAGCTTTCGTCAGTTCCTGAGATTTGCATTTCAGGGCCGCTCATGGGAATTCAGGGTTCTCCCATTTGGAATTTCGACAGCTCCTCGGGTCTTCACTTGAGTGGCACTAGCTATGACATCATACCTCCACAGGAGACACATACAGTGTAGCAGTCAACATGTACATAGACGACTGGCTGTTAAAAGCACACAATTAAGAAAGTCTATCAGCAAATCTGGAGATAGTTTTGAAAACTCTTACAGATCTGGGCTGGATAATCAACTTTAAAAAATCAGAGCTGACCTCATCCCAGAAGTTTGTTTACCTGGGCATTTTCTTCGATCTAGAGACAGGGTATGTTTACCCTTATCAGGAGAGAATAGAAGTACTCGTCTTAGTCATACAGTCAGTGTGCAACAGTCATTATGTCCTGGCACAGATTTACTTGAGAATGTTGGGGTTGATGGTTTCTCTGGAACCAGTCATGCCACAGTCAGCCTTGCGCCGGCGGCCTATCCAGTTATTTCTCATGACACTGGACCCAGAGTACAGGTTTCCTGGACTTAAAGGTGTCAGTCTTGGAACCTCTTATTGACCACTCAATGGTGGATGAAAGGAAAAAATCTCCTGTCGGGGTTGACGTCACCTCCTCACCCTCAGTTATGAGGATACACAGATGCATTTTTTGGGGGATGGGGAGCTTGCCTGGAAGAAGACAGTATCAGCGCTTTGGAATCTGAATCAGTCACAAGAACATATCAAGCTGCTAGAAATGTGAGCAGTAGTCTTAGCCATGGAACACTTCGTAGAGAAGGTCAAGGGCAAGATTGTTCTGGTTTGATCAGACAATACAACAGTAGTGACTTACACAAACCGCCAGGACGGAACGAAGTTGCCCAGTCTCTGTATGATGACATGGAAACTGCTTTGCTGGTGACTAGATAATGGGATTTCCCTGAAAGCAGTTCATATTCCGGGAAGGCTAACTCTATTATCGGACTCATTGAGCCGAAAAATGAGGATTCTTCCCACGGAATGGCAATTAAATCAATGGGTGGTGGACCGTCTGTTCAACCACTGGGCCAAGCCCAACATAGATTTATTCGCAGCGAACACGAATGCGAAGATGATTACATATGTCTCTCCGATTCCAGATCTGAGCGCTATCGCAATAGATGCGCTAGCTATCAGCTGGAAGGGAATGTATGCATGCATACGCATTCCCGCCAGCAATCCTGATTCCAAAAGTTCTCCAGAAAATCAGCCAGCAGGAATGCCAAGTGAATCTGATCACCCCAAATTGGCCAAACCAATCATGGTATGCGGATCTGCTGGGCCTACTGGTCTGTAATCCTGTTCCTCTGCCTCTGATGGACGACATAATCCTCCAGGGCAATGCCTTGCACAACAACCCGTCAATGTTCCAATTGACTGTGGGGAATCGGTAGTTAATGAGGGCTTTTCTGAGCAAGCAGCCATGTTTATGGCAAAAGCCAGAATGGGGGTCAACCTCCAGAGCATATAATTATAAAATCAACAGATTTGGTGAATGGTGCTCAAAAAGATGTATTAATCCAATGGATGCCTCTATTCAGGTAGTAGCCGATTTCCTCTGTCACCTTTGTGATGCCTCAAGCCTAACTCTATTGCTGGCTACAAGTCAGCTTTAATGTCAGTTATCCCTTGCTTGGCTAATAGGGGAAGTGATGAAGTATGTAATCTAAATACTTTAATCAAAGGCATGGGTAATCTAAGACCTAGGAATCCACCAGTGATTCCGTCTTGGAGTTTATCATTAGTACTTGAAGCATTAGCGGATAAACCCTTTGAACCACTAAGCTCCATTTCCATGAAAATGTTGACGCTTAAAACAGTTTTTCTTATTGCTACAGCTTCAACCAGACGAAGAAGTGAAATACATGCTTTGTCAGTTGAGCCAAACCATTTTGTGAACGTGCATTAACACGTTATAAACAACGTACAGAGGAATGGTGGATGGACCCTAGTGCTTTATGGCTATCTTACATTGAACCACATGGGAGATCTTCAAAAGATACCATTTCTAGGTGGATTGTGGAATCAGCATTGCCACAAAGCCGCCATGGGAAAACAAGTTGACATGGCCAAGGCTCACAGTGTCCGTGGCGTAGTGACATCCACGGCTCTGTTTAACGGAGTGCCGGTGGATGACATTATGTCAGTAGCACATTGGCATTGTGAAATCCGCTTGCCTTATCGATTTTACATAAACGTTATTCTGTATATATTTGTAAATATTGTTCATACGGCCGTTGACTCACATACAGTGCAATTAAGTGGGGAATCCCCATTATTCTATACTGTACCTATCATCGCGAGGTGATTAAAGGGAATCTCGTCAAATTAGGTTAATCCTATATTTGGTGATGGTTATTTTTTGTCACGTTTTTATTGCTTACTAATATGGTGATGGTTTTGTATTCTTTGTGGTTCCATCCGAGAGTATACGAAATGAAGCTTTCATCCGATGTCTGATAGTACTTTAGCATGGGTACATAGAGAGCGTGTAGGGCATTGAGGTCATCGCTCCCCTTTTTACAAAATAGGGGTTGGAGGGGGGTGCGCATGTTAAACGGTCATTACTCTCAACATCGGTCGTGTTATCCGATGTCCATGCCCTTTCTTGATTGTGTTTTCATACGCAATTTCAGATGTTTTGTGCTCCAAAAGCAAAAGAACTTGCTCTTCCAGGGACGAGCCGGTCTTCTGACCTCGCCTCCCTCCCGCCGAATTCACTTACAAATTCTGACTATATCATAGAGTATCAGGGTGGTACATGTAAGTATACGCTTGATGTGAAATAAATGAAATCACAGATTTCTTTTTTCACGAGAGAGTTGATACTTACTAACCTGATATGATCCCGGCCTCTCTACCCCACAGAGGCTCGGTCTATCGGCGTTTTATGTTGCAACCAATAATTTGGAATGGAAAGAGACAGCCCTGCACATGCACGAGTTTGGGTGGCACATCCACCAGACTGTTAGCTGAGTAACCTGCCGAGTTAATTCTGAGTCTTATTGAAGCTACTTGTAGGTCGATATTTGGGAAATATCATCGAGTATCAGGGTGGTAAGTATCAACTCTCGTGAAAAAAGAAATCTGTGATTTCGTTTATACAGCTGTTTATGTCATTTGTCTCTCACGGAATGCATAGTGATCCGGAAGAGGAGACACCTTCTTCCTGCCATCATAGTCTATTTGAGATATATGTAGTGTACATCTTTAGCCATCATTGGACCTACATCTGGAGAATTATTGGAAACTACAGTAGTCATCTGCACATGTTCAAATTTGTTTGCATGATTTCAAATCTTTTCTACACGTGTCGAAAATTGTGTTACATCTGTCTACTAAAAAATCAAGATGTGTTCATCCTGTTTCACTAACATGAGTAACATTTGCTCAGTTTATGTAGCTGCAAACATGTTATCTTAGAGCTGCATTGTACTACTCTATTTCAATTCCTTGTATTGCAATGCTAAGAGGACAAAGTATCTTAGTCTCTTAGCCATTTAAATGTCAAGATTGCTCATGAAAATTGAGACTTTTGTTTAGTGAATCTCCATTTACATGTAAAAAAGATGATTTTTGACAATTTACATTTCAATGCTAAATTTTCAAAACTACTCTTCTCTTGAACTGCAAATGCACATTCCTCAAGACAACTGCAAAGGCCTGTTTTGGCTGCCCTGTCCATGAAGTGGTTGTGTTTATACATTGTGTAGCCCCACCCACTTTGATGATGTTCACTATCATTTGACCAAACAACCTCAATATATGACAGCCAATGAAATGGGGTGAGTGACCACCTGCCCTTAGTGACCTCATTCTATTGACCCATAGCATACAGTGTAGACAGGGTCTTTATAACAATTTCGTCATCAGCTTGTTCAGTCATGTCAGTTGAGTGCGTCTCATCACCCTGTAAGGTCATCCATGCTTATGTTATGTTCATAGTCTGATGCAGCATTCCAGGATATGGAAGCTGAAGCGATCAAAATGGCAAACTTCCTGAAGGCAGAATATTGGGCCCTATCTTCAAAAACAGGTGAGATGTTGGTTTGATAAAAACAGTTGAACGTCTATCAGAACATGCAGATATTGTCTATTGAATATCTGAACCATCGCTGTCTTCTGCTTATATAGTCAAGAGGTTTCTGATCTCTGCAATATTAATTCACTTTTGACTCAGACGCCATATTCCATTATATCTCTGAAATATTTTGAAGACAATTTGACTGAAACCTGTTGGTGGACAAGCCACCAACAACTTTCAGTTAAATTGTTTAAAAAAATATGAAAGTCAAGAGTTTTTGCTCGTTCTAGGTATACACCACCCAACTATACCTCAGCTCTGCCCACGCTTTGGGTTTGTTGGGATCGATTTATATCCATTGAAACCTGACATCCCAAAATCCCATTTTCTAGGTAACTATTCGGATAAGCTGTCAAATATTTTGAAACTAATTTGACTAGGTGCTGCTAACAGCAGCACCCAGTCAAATTAGTTTCAAAATATTCAACAGAATAATTTATTACATAGTACATCCATCAAGGTCATAATATGTGTACACTTGACAGACTATTCCAGCTTCATGACGAACTATTCTCTGTCGATTATGATTGCGATGTCAGCCGACCAATGACATGATTAGTTATGACGTTATATACTTAAGTGAAAGCTCGGATTCATCCATTGAAACAGAGTTTATTGTGCCTAGGATTATAGGAATGTGACAAGGTTTTACTAATATGACCAGGATTACGGGAATGTGACAAGGTTTTAATAGGTCTGCTCCGTTTTGCAGGAGAGAATGTGCAAGACTTTTTCTTTCGCCTCTCGACACTAACCTTTGAGGCTGCTTTGCTTAAAGAAATTGAGCGCCCTGTTTCAGCGACCAAGCACATAGGAAATGATCTGATAAGTAAGTGCACAATTTTTCTATTTAATTCGTTTGTGCTATGGCCAAAAGTCAAATTTAGCAAGTAGGAGGATTGGCATTCATTTTGAAAATGGTATTGTTGAAAGCTGTTGGTGTGTCACACAGTCACCAACAGCATTCATCATCACGTTTCTGAAAATGAATGACAGTTATCGGGTTAAAATGAATAGAATGATTTTTACTGATAATAGAGGGATACATTTCTAGCTATGCCCCCCCCCCCCCATTTGTAGTGAAGTTCCGCCCATCTTTGCGTGTGTTGGGATCCCATTTATGTAATTTGAACCCTGAATTCTAAGAATCCCAATGTCAAGATAAGTGTACAGCTAAGCTGTTGAATATTTTGAAACTACTTTGGCTTTGTTCTGTTGCTGGCGATGTGTCAAAATATTCAACAGAATGTATATTTTTCCCCCAATATAAATATATAGGGCCTATATGGGGTTTGCTTTGTGTGTCTGTCCATCCGTCTGTCGATTCAGGCTTTCATTTCCCGATAATATCTCAAGTTCTATTTAAGGGATCGTTACCAATCTGGCGTAGGAGCTTGTCCTTGGTGGTCTGAAGAACTCTTGTTATTGATTTTGGCGTCAAACCGTCAAAGGTTACTGTGACCTAATTAATTATGTAATATTGCGTTTCCGGATGATAACTCGAGTTCTATTGAAGGGATCATTACAACTCTGAGGTGGGAACTTGTCTTTGGTGGGCCAAAGAACCCTATCGATTTTGCCATCAACGGCCAAGCTCACTGTGACCTAACTAATGATGGAATGTTGCGTTTCCGGATGATAATTCGAGTTCTGTTGAAGGGATCATTATCAATCTTGTGTGGGAGGATGTCCTTGGTGTTTTGAAGAACCCTATTGATTGTGGTGTCACCGTCACGGTGACCAATCTTTGGTGGGAGGGTGTGTTTGGCAGAATGGTGGGAGGCATATTTTAGCAATCTTTGATTGTCATTCTTGTTAAATTGTAAATCCATCAGTTACATACAATTTGTGCACTTGACAGATTATTCCAGTTTCATGATGCCGTATTTTTGCACATGCACTACTTTTATATTCTTTATATATATGCCATAATTCCGAAAGGTTTGATTGGTCTAAGATATTCTTGGCTGCATTAAACTAGGATGAGGTAGAAAGCCTCCCCCAAAAAAATAATTACCCGCAATCCAATATGGCTGCCAGTAACTGGCCATCTTGAAATATGGTGCATGACTTAGTTTCATGTCGTTTAGCTGTTTATTTTTTCTCGCTTACTGAATGCCATGAGAAATGGGCTTTATATTGCTTAACAATGCCATCTTTTCCTTCTTTTCAGGTGTGAACACTCCAGATAAAGATTTGTTTGAGACAACACGCAAGAAACAGGTCAAGTGTTGCAGCTAGCGATCGAATGCCAGCGACCTTTAGCAATGCATAACTCCATAATTTCATATTCTTTATTCAGCTTCCCACCATCCATGCCTCTGAACTGTACTAGGCTGCAGGTACATTGTATATGATATTCATGTCATCAGTGGGGACTGGCAATCATCTCCTTACATTAATGCCTTCATTCAAACAAGAGAAACAACTCCACTCTGAACTCTAAAAGAGTATGGCAAGTTTGGACAGTGTTCTGCCTGACTCTTCACTTTAAGAGTATACTTACCTCCCTAATACTCTTTGATATTGCTAAATTTCGGCTTTCACTCAATAAAAACTCAGATTAAAAAAGTTAGGTGCCCCTACTGGGCAGGTAGTCAGATGACAGTCTGGCGGATGCTAGCCCCAACCGCCACGCATGCGCAGACTAGTACTTCCTCTTTGCTAATTTATTGGCAGAGAGTCCACATGTAATTTTTTCTATAAAGTTTTCTGCTGGTTTATTCAATAAATTCAAGAATTAAATACCTGAGATTATGTCTGATCGCGCTATGTCTCCAGAGGAGGGCCCAGGACCTAATCATCAGGTGAATTCAACTACACTTTAGCGAGTTTTGTTCCATTGTAATGTGTTTCCGGGACTCGCGTTAACATGATAAGCGCCTAAAAACTGGTTTATTTCTATTATGGCGCTATGAAATACTAATCTCTCTTTGTGTTTATGTCCACAGGTATCTATCTATGATTGAACAGGACAGCACATCGGCAGAGGGTTTGTTTTTCTCTCCACCAAGGTTCCATTTCCTACTAACATTGTTAGGTTATCTAAACCAAAATCTATGCCCAGTGAGTTGGAGGCCTCGGAAGAAGGTCTTCTCACTTTGCCCTCTTGGTCCACTTCCTTCCCCTTATAGGTGGAGAGAGTTAAGAGGTCATAGTATTGGTGGAGTTTCCAGTGCATCAGATCGGATGGTTTGTCTATACTAAAGACTCAGGTATTCTAGTTATGATATGAGGCACTTCAATTATATTTGAACATATTTATGAAATCTACTGCCATTTTATCATTGTTTGTCTGATGTTTGTATGGTCTGTATACACTATCCTTTCCAGTTAGGGTGTTCTGGATATGAATACAATTCGTCCTTACACCTGGATGTTTGTTTCGGATCGATTTAACTTCTTATTTTTTAAGTTATGATGTCATAATCAGCCTTGCTCCTTACTATCTTCTAAAAGTTTGTCCACGCTGGTTTGTTATTAGCTTGGGTCTTTATGGCCCCCAACCTCCTTGTATATTTTGGTTTTGAGTTTTCTAATTCAATAACTGAAATACTCATTGTCTTCGTCCTCTGGCTTGTTTCAGAGACCTGGTTGTCCTGCACGTGGAAGGTTTATCAAGGATAGATTCGCCCCCCCCCCCCAACTTATGCTCCCAGTGCAGCTCATGTGGGCCATTGCTTAAATGTGAGATCTGTAAAAAGTGGGGGGTAGAGCTAATGTCTGAATTTCTAACTTTGCAGACCAAAGAGAAGGCTCTAGAGGACGAGAAGAAAGTTAAGAAGGAGGGTTCTGGTAAGAAGGGTAAGAGGAAGACCTCGTCCACTATGGATATGAAGGCCTTCCGTATTGAGATGATGGGAGAGATGAAGAGGACAATTAAGGATTTGGTCCCTGAGTTGCTTCGTGGCATGCTTCCTGGGTCCAATCCTTCGTTGCCCTCTTCATCTGCTTCGGAGCAGATAATCCCACCTCTGAATCTGTGTTTCCTAGGGACTTACCAGTTTTCGTCCATGATTCAGAGGTGACCCTAATAGAGGGTAATGTCCACTATAAGGACACTGGCAGCAGGCTTGCCGCACCGGTTGTTCGTGGACAGGTGTCGCTGGAGCCTGGTGCCTGCTTATCAGAGAGGATTATCCGCACACCTTAGGTACCGATTCCTCCTATGGTACCTTTCCTGGCCAGTTCGGGTTAGCATTCTTCGCTGACCCGGAGTCTAATCTTTCTGGCCAGGAAGAAGAGGATTATCTGCTGGGTTCTCCTTCTGGCGCCGTGGCCATGGATATTGACGCACGTGCACCCCTCACAGGGAATACGGGTGACATTATCCATGGTACTACTCACGCAAGAGTAGCGTTCACGGCGCAGCAGGTAGCCCGGGCTGGATCTGATGGCCAGTATTACCGCATACCTCGGCTTGCTGATGGTGTAGCTGGTGCTGGCCAGGGCCGTGGTGTGGTGAAAATTTCCCCACACAATACCACGGCGCCTGCTCCTGGTCAAGCTAGTCAGTTTAGCATGCCTGTTCTTTCAGGCCCGCATGCTTTCTCTGGCTTGCCAGGAGTATCAGTTCCTCCAGCCACACACACATGTCTGCGATTGCTCAGGAGGATGACGAAGGCCCTCATCTTGTAGAGCATTCGCAGGTGGCCACAGAGGAAGACTGGTCCGACGCTTGTCAGTGGCTAATCAACGTCAGGCCAGGTCTTGCTGTGGATCAGTCTGCCAGTCAACGGGACCAGCGCCCGTGGTTGGCAGGTAAACCGACTGTTGCCGCTATGCCATCTCTGCCATTGGCTGATTATATTGTTGATATGTTCACTGCGGCGGAAACATCCATTAAGGCGCATGGACATCTAGCGAAGGCCCCTCGCGAGGTGGCAAAGCGATGCCGTATTGTAGCTGATCAATATCAGTTATACGGTGTGGTGCCGAAGCCAAGCGTGGATGATTGCGCTGCGCTAGGCGAAGATACGTGACCAGGCTCCCGGTCTGACACGGGAGCGCTGTACTCGAACGCTTTGCGTTCGGCTAACACCGCGTTGCGCGATGCGGAGGAGAATTCGAGGGCATCTATCTCAGCGCTCTCGCACGTCTCACAGCTGTTACAGCATTGCGCCAGCCTAGTCCGGTGACTGTCCAGAGAGCCTTCCAAGATGGAATTAACTTGGCTTTGGACTGTTTAACACGGTCTGTAACCAGGAGTGTCCGGGCGAGGCGCACGTTTGCTCTTGATAACTTGTGCCCGTCCCAGGATTTGTATAATAGGCTGCTGCGTACGCCTATGACAGGTCCTGGTCTCTTTGGAGGTGAGGGATGTTGGCACCTCCAGGAGACGGTTACCCTGGTCAATAACCAGAGGGCATTGCATGAGCAATTTGAAGTGCTTCGCAGAGAGCGCGTTCGCGCAGCTCCCCCTGGGTATCATCCCCTGCAGGCTCATGGTCAGAGGCCAGCCACCAGAGCCGGCCATGGCCGCGCGTGCTTCGGCCAGCAGCGAGGGGGTCGCAGGCTCCTCCGGCGCAGCCAGCCAGGCAGCCACCCGTGCACCGAGGTGCACGCGGTGCGGGCCGTGGTGCGCGAGGATCTGGTCGTGGTAATCATACCTGATGGGGCGATTACCACAGTAAGAGCCACTCCAGTGCATCTTCACCAAGAGACAATGCTACTCTTGCACTCCTTATGTCCACCTCTCTCCCTAGCTGGACCAGTGGGAGGCCGATTGGCCAACCACATGCAAGAGTGGGGACGGTTGACTCAGGACCGTTCAGTCTTGCGATGGCTTTCAGTCGGGTATCATCCCGACTGGATAACAGGCCCACCATCGCGACTGTCTCTGGTGCCAGTCTGGACTCAAATTCCAAGAGATCCAGATCAGCGATTGTGTATAGAGGAGGAAATAAATTCCCTCATACAAAAAGGAGCAATTCAGCCGGCACAAGATTTCCCGGGCTTCTATTCAACCGTGTTCTTAGTAACGAAAAGCACTGGAGGGTGGAGACCTATTCTCAACCTCAAGCCATTGAACAAGTTCATAGACACACCCAGTTTCAAAATGGAGACAGTGAAATCGGTGTTGGCAGGGTTGGAGAAGCGAATGTGGACAGCTTCAATAGATTTGAAGGGTGTTTATTTCCACATTCCAACAGCGAGGAGTTTCTGTCGCTTCCTGAGATTCGCATTCCAGGGCAGACAGTGGGGGAATTCAGGGTATTACCCTTCGGAATTTCTACAGCTCCTCGGGTCTTCACCAGGTTGGTTCTTGCGATAACAGCATACCTCCGCAGGAGAAGCATAGCATTCCACGCATACATAGATGACTGGCTGTTAAAAGCACACAACCAGGAAAGTTTATCAGCAAATCTGGAGATAGTTTTGAAAATTCTCACAGACTTAGGCTGGATAATCAATTTTCAAAAATCAGAGCTGACTCCATCCCAGAAGTTTCTTCGATCTGGAGATAGGATATGTTTATCCTACTCAGGAGAGGGTACAGATACTCATCTCAGTAATACAGTCAGTGTGCAACAGTCGTCATGTCCTGGCACGGGTTTACCTGAGAATGCTGGGGTTGATGGTTTCTCTGGAACCAGTCATTCCTCAGGCGGCCTTATGCAGGCAGCCGATTCAGTTATTTCTCATAACGCAATGGACCCAGAGTACAGGTTCACTGGACTCAAACGTGTCAGTGCTGGAGCCTCTAATTCACCACCTACAATGGTGGGTGAAGACAGAGAATCTCCTGGCGGGGGTGATGCTAACCCCTCCTCACCCTCAGTTAATGATGTATACAGATGCATCGATGGAGGGGTGGGGAGCTTGCCTGGAACAATCCATGATGTCAGGGCTTTGGAATCTGGAACAGTCAAAAGAACATATAAATCTACTTGACTTACAAGCAGTAGTCCTGGGCCTGGAACATTTCTTACAGAAAGTTCAGGGCAAGAGTGTTCTAATTTGGTATCCGGTTAAAACCAGTTTTATAATCAACACCGTCACGGGTTTCACTTTTTCCAAAACCGCACAACCCTAATTATGCGTGTGCCGAGATCTCTTCACTAGTTGTAAATGCCAGGATGACCACATGCAAGATAAATAGTTCGTGTAGTCATATTTCCAGTGGGTAACATTTTAAAACGTGTCAAATATATAGCACCACCTCATAAATTAAAAATTATTAGCGCGTTTAGCGATTTCAGTCAGTTCGTCAAAAAAAATTAATGCGTCTACAAACCTGACGCGTCAAAACAAGAGTTTAGGCCCGTCAGAAATTGTCTAGACAACGCGTTCTATATAGCATTTTGTTTTACTACGCGTTGAAAAATGGGCGCGTTTTTGTTTTCCTTTTGGTGCATTAAAAAATTAGTTTTCCGCAAGTTATTTTTGAGGTGTACTGTAGGATAAATTTCATGGCTAAAAATCAGTCTTTGAAATATCCAGGTCAACCTATATTTTTACCAGCTTTGACTAGATATGATCCTGATTCAAAAGCATGGTGTCCAGTCCGAGCATTAAACCGGTACAAACAACGTACTCCGGAATGGCGAATGAACCCAACAGCGTTGTGGTTGTCATATATTGAGCCCCATGGCAGGGCGTCAAAGGACACAATTTCCAGGTGGATTGTAGAGTTTATTCAATTTTGCCATAAATCCGCCACAGGTAAACAAGTTGACATGGCCAAGGCTCACAATGTCCGGGGCGTAGTGACTTCCACTGCCCTATTTAATGGGGTACCTGTGGATGACATTATGTCAGTAGCTCAGTGGCACTAAGTCAAGTTTTACCGACCATTATCTCCCTTGACACCTCGAATCCTCTCGCCTTATCGATTTTGAAAAGCTAATCTGGGTGTACATAGTTTGATGAGGTATCCTCATTTTTTAAATATATTTCACATTTAATCAATGGGAACATCCACTTTTTTGGACTGCATCAGTCTTCACCAATGGGGAGATGATGACAGCAGCCAACTTCCACAAGGTCAGTCTTGTGTATGTGTTGTCCATGATTAATTGTAATGTCACGTGACCCCTCGTTATTAATATGGTGATGGTGCATGTTTTATGTGCTTCATTATTGAGAGTATACGAAAATGAAGATTTTCGTTTAATGTCCTATAGTACATGGCACATGTACATAGAGAGTGTATGGGACATTGAGGTCATTCAGTCTTCCTCCCAAGAAGGGGTGAGGGGGGGGGGGGGTGGGTGGGGGTGGAGCGCATATGACATATGGTCATCTCTCAGCCATGTTGTGTTACCCGATGTTCAATTCTATCCCTGGTTGTGTTTCCACACAATTTCAGAAGTTTAAGTGAAGGGAAGAGCTGGTCTTTTGACCTCGCCTCCCTCCCTTCTCTGTCGAATTCTGGCAATATCAAAGAGTATTAGGGAGGTAAGTATACTCTTGAAGTGAAATAAACGAAATCACAGATTTCTTTTTTCACGAGAGAATTGATACTTGCCTTCCTAATACGGACCCGACCTCTCCGCCCCACAGAGGCTCAGTCTTCAGGCTCTCGTACAGTTGCATAGTGTCAGCCAATAAATTAGTCAGAGGAA
The DNA here is from genome assembly GCA_034401795.1 of Chaetoderma sp. LZ-2023a. Classification (NCBI taxonomy): domain Eukaryota; kingdom Metazoa; phylum Mollusca; class Caudofoveata; order Chaetodermatida; family Chaetodermatidae; genus Chaetoderma; species Chaetoderma sp. LZ-2023a. Next base: position 17,159,737 of record CM067370.1, read on the forward strand.
GTACTAGTCTGCGCATGCGCGGAGGTTGGGGCTAGCATCCGCCAGACTGTCATCTGACTACCTGCCCAGTAGGGGCACCTAACTTTTTTAATCTGAGTTTTTATTGAGTGAAAGCCGATATTTAGCAATATCAAAGAGTATTAGGGAGGTAAGTATCAACTCTCGTGAAAAAAGAAATCTGATTTCGTTTATTTTGCTGAATTATTTGACAGTATGTCAAAGAGCTAGTGAGTGAATTTAAACAGGGTGGTGGGTGGGTATGACATGAATCCTACAGTGAGAGAGCAGCTCTAAACAGGCACTGTTTTGTTATTTCCCTTGGAGAATCTACCATATGGGAACCGATGTAGAAAGATATTTCGTCACATTTATAGGTAATAATTTCTAACTTGGTGTTTTGGGTACATTTGGGCATAACAAGATACTACCCATATGACCTCAGCCAGTCTCTGGTGTTGCACTCACTATGCGCCACCACCATCATCACAACGGTCATTGGTTACAATGTATTCAAACATATACTATGTGTGTGAGACTTAAATGGTGCCGAATCTGAACCAGGTGTTGCTTTAGTGGTGATGAAAAGATTGTTAGCATCCATCACGATATTACCTCTCGGTCGTGTCATAGTATTAGTCGTGTTTGATCTCTCCTGGCAGATCACTTTAATGGTGCCATAAAGTCTACTAATGTTTGGATATAAGGCAAATATATGTCTGTGTGCTAATGTTAGCTATCATCTTTCAGACATTATATAATATTTATATTTTTCTGTCATGATATACAGTAATGGCTTTGTCCATCCATCCGTCCATTTGTTTGTCCGTTCACCCCTTTGCTTTCTGTGCGGACCCAGACTAATGAAATTGTGTTGGTGTTTTGAGATTATGAGGTAGGCTTAGGCGATTGCGTGATTAAATCGAAAATCGCGATTATGTTTTAAATCATAATTTTTATGATTAAAAATTAAATAATCAAGTAATTGTGAATAATTTGTATTGCATAAAATATTTCAAAAACGTACTTTCTAATTACTCATTAATCCGATCGGATCAAGTAATTGTGAATAATTTGTATGAAAATTGGCGTGTTGCTCAGTGAATGTATGTCCATTTGACTGAACCTTTCTAAACCCCATTGTAGATTTCATCTTTGATATTTTGTTGTTATGGCTTGGTAATTAGTACCCAAAATGATTAATCGGGTAATCACATTTTAATTATTATTATGTTTATATAATCGATCGTGATCACTCAAAGCGATGATCGTACAAGCCTGTGATACAGTAACTAAAGTGATCATCACCAAATGTGTCCAGTATGTTGGCATTTTGGGTGTGTGTGTGTCTGAAGAACGCTACTAATGTTGTTGGCGTTTAAGGTCAACATACAAGCCAAGTTTGGTGAAGACCATTCAGTAGAACTTGAGATATCATCTGACAATGCAACCAAATTTCCTTCATTGGGTCACTATGACCATGACCTATTGCCTTTCGACCCCAATATTAAGTGTTCTTCAGACCCCCAAGTGCAACTTTCAGGCCAAGTTTCGTGATAATCCCTTCAGTAGAACTCGAGTTACAATTGATATCCTGAACAGAAACTAGATTAATAGACAAATGTGCAGATGGATGGTTGAACAATGCAAATGCTATGTACCACCATATTTCTATATGGGGGCATAAAATATATGTGGTGGGCAATTCATAGTATGAAATAATAAATTGAAGGTCTTATTGAAGGACGGGAAAAGGGAAATAACAAATGTTTATTTGTAATTTTATGCAATATTAAATAAACTACCATCTGTAAAAATGGAAATGAATCAGGATTATTTGAGGAAAGCATTTACTAAATCTAGGAGTACTTATGTATCAGCTGTTTGTGCACGTATACCGCCTACATGAATATAGCAAAAGCGCACCTGAATATAGTTGTGTTAGCGGTATGAATAGTATTCTCTATAGGCGCCTATGTAGAGCGATTAACTCACCACTGCTAATTCACTATTGATCTTTTTGAAAACGGTATATTTGAAAGTCACTTTCTGGTGGAAGCAACACGTTTTGGTCAAAATGATTTCAAAATACACTGCTGGTTTTTAAAATCTGTGTGACTGAATGTAGACCCTGTCTCTGGAAACAATGGCTTTCAGTCAAATTGTTTAAAAAATAGACAATATTTTACCTGTAGGACGTAGTAGCTAATCAGCTTAGCGCGAATATAACTGAGCTTATATAACTGGCTGTAGCGGGTATTATTTATTCGCTCTGCATAGACAAGAGCGCATAGGTCCAGCTGTGTCACTAATTTGTTCCCGCCAGAATGTCATAAATGGTATTTAGATGGCCTAATTATTCTGATTTATTTCTGTTTTTCACTGGTGGGTACAGGTTGATTATTATATAAGCTGTCATTCAAGAGCATATGTTAGTTCCCTGATCCTTCCTTTAGCCCTTTAAAATGTGGAAGATACAGTCTGAGACCAACTAGCTTTTCTAAGGGCACCCCCCCCCCCCACCCTTCCAGTAAAATAAAATAAAACCACACATGAGAGGCGACTAGTTAAAGGGATGGAGACACCACAGACATCCGTTATTATTGATTGTTGATCGTCGCACTAGAAACTATATCAAATAGTTATCAGAATATTATAGGCGATTAATTCACCGAATAGCTTACACATTGCATAATATTCTATTTTTATTAATATATAAAATGGTAATATGTGAATATATATTATACTTTGTATATTATTTACAAATCCGTCCTCTAGTCTTCGTCGCTTATTTATATATATTTGTACATATCTTTATATATAATTTATATATGAATATACATGTACTGGTATATGCGGTAATCATATTTTCTCGTTAATAATTATTGTAACCATGCTGTGCTTTATTAATATTATTATTATTATTATTATTATTATTATTATTATTCGCCACTCGGAATAAATGTGGAAATGTAGCAGTTTCTGTTAGTCCGTCCATTGAGTTAGAGCTTTACTGAAGGATTATTCAGCAAGATTGACCTGCCACTCAATGTTGTGTTGACCCAATTATGGTAATTGCATTTCCAGATGATAAATCCTGGCCATGGCTTACTTAATAGATTTTGATCACACTTGGCCTGCAAATTCCTCTTGAATGAACCATATAGAACGATCCATTTCTAGATCTGCTCTGCACATTTATAGGTAAGCTCCACCCATGCTTTGAGCATCTGGAGATCCATATACCTTGAACCATGAATTCCTTTGATCCCAATTTCAAGTTAACTGTATATAGATCAGCTGTTGAATATTTTGGTGAGCAATAGTGCCAAGTCAAATTAGTTTGAAAATATTCAGCAGAATGTTTATTAAAAGCTAAGATACAATTCATAGTCTTGACAGACTATTCAATGTTCATGACGGTCCTAGATATGTCATTCATTACAATGTTTTGTATTCAGCAAATCATTTTAGCTTATCTCCCATCATTCCTGGATCATATTGGCACTTGAATGCATAGTTACCTCAACATAGACGAGGCTGTTAGCTGATCATTAGATTATTATGTCAAAGATCAACATTATTGTGGCCTTGTTGCTTGACCTCTGTATTTTCAAAACTACGTTTTGTGCTTTTGTTCTTTTGGCTTTTATTCATGTTTTGTTCACTGTATTGGAACCTTGCACAGTGGTCTATTCAGGTAGGAAACTGCCAGGTGATATTAATGTAACACGGTCAAGGGTCAAGGTCACTTGCATTTGTATACGGCTCTGTTTTTTCAACATTAATTTGTTGCATTTAGCAAAAGATCGCTTACATGTATATTTCAGGATTGTTTAATCATATTTGCTTATTTTGTTAGGAAGCTGCGCAAAAATATTGTGGTCAAAACATAATTTTGTATTGAAATTGCAGTGGGTGATCTTTGACTCAAAGGTCAAGGTCAATGCAGCCTCAATACAAAATTCGTTTTTTTCACTGATGTGTCTGCATTTATTGATGGAAGTGTGCTTAATATGAAGCATTTGTCTGATGGTAAGATTTGCTCTAAGCTTGCAGGTAAAGTAAGTGATTATGCTGTATGACTCGGTCTTAAGGCTATAATAGGTATGCAGAAGATTTTTTCAGTGGACATCTTAGGTAATGATGAAGTGCCATGATTTTGTTTCAGTAGGATCCATTTCACATTGCTTCCGGATAATGAGTTAAACTTTGCACCTTTATCATGAAAAGTTATATTCAATTTTCACTCCTTTTCCTCAATTCATAATGTTAATACCATTTTTGGGTTACATCAGTTTTGCAGACTCCCGCTATGCTTCAATAAATTGAATCACGCATCTGTATTACATAAATCATAACTGTTCAATATTAGTAAGGAACACTAAAGCCATCATTAGTCACTTAAATGTATTGGTCAAGATTGCTGAAAGAATGCAACAATACAATGTATATCGGCCAGTAAGGGACATGTATTGCAAAATAATAGTTACTCAGAGCGGAACTTAGGGGGCCCTGCACAAGGTTTCTGAATCTTTTACTGGGGCCCCACAGAAATGCTGCTAGTATCGCAAGAAACCAAGAGTCCAGTTTTAGCCATAATATCACTGTGGGCCCTTGAGATCAGAGCGCTATGAGGTTTGGTCACATCAGTCTTATACAGTACCGCTCAGAAATAACGTAATGGTTCAATCACAAAAAGATACTGTTGAATATTTTGAACATAATTGGATTAGAAGACATTGCTGTCTTAGGCACCAATCCAATTATGTTCAAAATATTCTACAGAACATTTTTACATCATGTTCAAAATGTTTTCTTTTGGAAACCTGTTGACTGCTTTATTAGTTGTTCTATAGGTGTGGCGTTTATGCAAGGGCCACACCAATTAAGACAAAACTAATTTTTGTGTTACTATTTAGGGGCCCTGGAAATTTGGGGGCCCTGTGCAAATGCACTTGTTGGAAATTTGGGGCCCTGTCCTAATGCGTTTGTTGCACTGCCTTAAGTTCGGCCCTGTACCTACTGAATGCCTTTTTATAGTACTACTCACTTTAAAAATTTTAATAAATATTTCTTTTATACAAATATGTCATTGTTTGCTTATTGATATGGAGTTTACACAACTGCCCATGTAGTATAGTGCTAATGTCGTGATGCGCTCATATCTGCTATGAGATTCTAATGCTACGTTCCAGGATAATTCACGCATGTGAATAGGGTGAAATATCTGTGCTGTTCCTGTCGTTTGGATGGGACATTTAAGTCAGTCCCATCTTGCCTGACAACTGTGCTGATTCCTGTCATTTAGATGGGACATTAAGTCAGTCCAATCTTGCCTGACATCTGTGCTGTTCCTGTCGTTTAGATGGGACATTAAATCAGTCCCATCTTGCCTGACATCTCTATTGTTCCTGTCGTTTAGATGTGACATTAAGTCAGTCCCATCTTGCCTGACATCTGTGCTGTTCCTGTCGTTTAGGTGGGACATTAAGTCAATCCCATCTGGCCTGACATCTGTGCTGTTCCTGTCGTTTAGATGGGACATTACGTCAGTCCCATCTTGCCTGACATCTGTGCTGTTCCTGTCGTTTAGATGGGACATTAAGTCAGTCCCATCTTGCCTGACATCTCTACTGTTCCTGTCATTTAGATGGGACATTAAGTCAGTCCCATCTTGCCTGACATCTGTGCTGTTCCTGTCATTTAAATGGGACATTAGGTCAGTCCCATCTTGCCTGACCTCTACTGTTCCTGTCGTTTAGATGGGACATTAAGTCAGTCCTATCTTGCCTGACATCTGTGCTGTTCCTGTCGTTTAGATGGGACATTAAATCAGTCCCATCTTGCCTGACATCTCTATTGTTCCTGTCGTTTAGATGTGACATTAAGTCAGTCCCATCTTGCCTGACATCTGTGCTGTTCCTGTCGTTTAGGTGGGACATTAAGTCAATCCCATCTGGCCTGACATCTGTGCTGTTCCTGTCGTTTAGATGGGACATTACGTCAGTCCCATCTTGCCTGACATCTGTGCTGTTCCTGTCGTTTAGATGGGACATTAAGTCAGTCCCATCTTGCCTGACATCTGTGCTGTTCCTGTCGTTTAGATGAGACATTAAGTCAGTCACATTCTTGCCTGACATCTGTGCTGTTCCTGTCGTTTAGATGAGACATTAAATCAGTCCCATCTTGCCTGACATCTCTACTGTTCCTGTCGTTTGGATGTGACATTAAGTCAATCCCATCTGGCCTGACATCTGTGCTGTTCCTGTTGTTTAGATGAGACATTAAGTCAATCCCATCTTGCCTGACATCTGTGCTATTGGGTATGTAAAAGAATTACGCTGACAATGCACCATTATCCGTTGACATAATTTGAGAGCGATTATGAACTATTTGTACTTTTTTATTTTGTCATATAGTATTTTGTTTTTCTTGTCAATCATAAGTAGTCACTGTGATATTATTTTTAAACTAACCGATTAAATATACGTGTAGAGAGCCACGTATAGAAGCCTGATCCCTATTGTGCAAACGGTTCTTGTTAAAGCTCTTGTCATAGACATCAACGGTTTACAGCAATTCAATTGTAGACATGTATCCATGATTTGATACACCTGGGGGTGAGCCAGAGGATTTCAGTTCATCGTAAGAGTTTAAAATCCTGAAAGCTGCGTCTTGCAAATTAGATCAACACTTTAATGGAGAATGGAGGATTCCAGTTCATCCATCAATCATATGCTGTCATAATCAACTACATGAAATGTAGGATGACGTCATAATCAATTATTTCATGAATGACGTAGATAAGTTCGTCACGAACGCTTAATTGATGACAGACTAAGTTGTTGTTGTAGGAAGTGTCTGTCTTTACTATTTAATAAACATTCTGTTGAATATTTTGAAACTAATTTGACTGGATTGCAGCAACAGCACCCAGTCAAATTGGTTTCAAAATATTCAACAGCTTACGTGTATAGTTTTCTGGAAATTTCTAGCCATGGAGTTCAGGGATCGATCGATCCCAACACGATCGAGGTGTGGGTGGAACTTAGCTAGAGATAGGCGGGGCATAGCTAAACCGGATTCCTCCATTTATGGTTTCTGTACTCGTCTAGACTATTTGCATGCCAAGAAAGATGTTTTCGAAACCTCACCATGGTAAAAAATATGATGGCTCATATATACTGAGCCAGCCAGTCATTCCATTGGTATGTTTGCTAACACAGTCTCTTCACGTGCAATGTAGAAAATTGAATAAGAAACTTGATGTGATCTTGATGTCTTAAGATGGTTTAATTAATGATTTGTACTAAACTTGTTAAAATGTTCATATTAAACACCCACAGTCATGCTAAAATGCTTTAAAATGGTGAAAACGTGAGCAGTCTGCACTCGCTATTGCCTCGTCTTTTCACCATGTCCCACCAGGAGCATAAATGCACTGGTCTAAAAACTGAGCAAGTTATCTGTAGTGACATAACAGATTGAAAATAAAACCTGCATCGATATGACCTGAATCGGACATAGAAATTATGGACTCCTTATTGAATTGACTTGAATTTATTTTTGTCTCGATGCCAAATATGGTATTTACATAATACATATAAGGGAGTTTATAGGCCAGCCAAACCATTAACTTCTTGCAAAAATAAAGTCAGTTATATTCCATTGTCAGATTTCAGAGGATCCTATGGATGAATCCGATCTGTCGCTTAAGTATATGATGTCATAATCAATGATGTCACAAAAATTAAAATTGACAGAGAATACTCCATCTTGAAGCTGGAATCATCTATCAAGTACGAATTGTATTTCTTTGATGGATTTACTATTTAACTGTCTGACTGCTGAGTTTTTACGGACGACAGATTTCAAGGGTTATATCGCTAGACCTGCTAAATATTTTGAAAACAATTTGGCTGAAAGTTGTTAAGGCACCAACAACTTTCAGTCAAATTGTTTTCAAAATGTTCAGCAGGTTCAGAGTTATTGCCCATTGAAATTATTGTCTGGTGGCTTCCAGCGGCGAGACAGTTAATAAACATTCTGTTAACAGCACCCAGTCAAATTAGTTTCAAAATATTCAACAGCTTACCTGTATAGTTACCATGATATTGGGATTCTGTGAATTCACGGTTCGATCGATCCCAACACGGGCAAATGCGGGTGGAGCTTAGCCAGAAATGGACCCCACTATTAAAATGGCCATTGCTATGTGCAACTAGTCAAACATTTCTCTACACATTTCAGTGACAGCATAACAGATGTATGTGAATGCAGTGCGTGGCTGCGGAACTACTGCTATCCTATTCACCACTGGAACTTCATCTAAATTTCCACTCAGCGTAGGAAGCAGCTGAATAAGTTTACATATTAAAATATACATGTCAGGAACATTGGACATTATGTCATCATATTTAAACCGCACTAGGAGACTGAGAACTAATTATCTTTACACATTGAACATTTGTTTACTTGTCAGTTTTAAATCATCCAAACCTGTAATTTCAGCCATGTTCTAGTTTCAATAACCTATTCATATGCGCTTATATCACAAAGACTATTGTAATACAGTATTAGAACTCTCTCAGCCTCTTCATATATTATTGGACTTTTGGATCTGAGAAAACAGCCGCAGTTGTTATTTTATTAATTCTTTTGAAATTCGAGTTTCCTGCTTAATTATAAATCAAATAATGATGGTAATGGAAAGTCTTTGACAACGGACATAGTTGAGACATACTGTTCCTTCTTTGGTGTGACGTTTCCACTACTGACCGCCAGATCTGCCATGGAAGTGTTGCGATAGTGTGCAAATATTGGACAGAAAAGTGACAAGGCAGTGCCCATAATGGCCAGCATATATGACCAGCCCATCTGGCAGTCAGCTGATCTGTAGACAGTGGCTCGCAGACCACATAGATGGCGCACGAAGGGTGCGCCTAGACCAACTGGATAGACAAGCAATGACGTCCACAATAAGATAACTGAAACATAGAAAGGAAAGATAATCATTGATTGACAGTGTCATTGGAGAGATATGACCTGTCATTCACGTGTCTGACATCATAATCAAACACGTCATATGTTAGCTGACATCTCCATCTAAAGGATGTAAGTCTCACGCAAATGGAAGTCTGTTATAAATGTGTATGTCTGCTGAATTTTAAATTTTAATAAACAAGGTTTGTCTTGGAGCCAGTTTTAAAATATACAACAGTTTACTATTATACTCCTATCTTGAAATTCGTATTCTGGGAATTCGGCTTTAAAAGTAGATAAATCGATTCCAACACGCGCAGAAAATGGGCTGAGCTGCGATAGAAAAGTGCAGCTTGTATAGCTAGAAATGAATCAATCCCTTTGTTTTAAGCTGTGTTCACATTAGAGACTTAATCCGGAATAACGCCACAATACTGAAGTATGACGTCACCCAGGATTAACTCTCTGGTGAGAACACGGCCCAAGTCGGTGTCAACCACAACATGGCCAGAAGTATTGCCAGCGTTTGTTTCAAGCCCTATGTATCTATGTATGTATGATTACTGTATTCTGCGGCTGTAGTAGTAGAAACATCCTACAGCTGCAACCAGTCCTTCACTTTTGCCCACTGTGTCTTGTCCTCAGCCGAAATCCTTAGCTTCCTCAGGTCCATTATGTCAGTCATATTAACTTCAAAAGGAAATAACTGTTGTTATAGAATATGGATTTAACATTGATCAGTACAATGTATGGATATGGATTTAAATTTTATATACAGAATTAAGTGTATAAACTGCTTCTAGTAGGTCAATACTAGCATTTGATCTTTGATTTGTATGGCTGTGGGTACTCAATAGCCAAGAGGATGGGAATTAGAATTTCAAAAAAATGTAAAAATGTAAAGCCATTTTAAGGCAGATAGGTAGGTATTCGCTTGCAATTACTATGGTGATTCATTGACCCAAATATGTACGCTATACGTAATATGATGAGTTTGTGTCTGAAGCCAATTTCTTGGACTTGTCACTATAATTTTATGCAGTTTGGCTGCTGCTCCTCGCTGAGTCTTTTGAGGTTTTTAGCAATAGGGATTGTAGAACTTGTGGCACCAGTATTTCATCTGAAATTCCCAAACTATCTATACATATTTGAAGATTGTTTTAAGTTTTTCCCAATAGGAATATTTCGTATTTAAAATAATTCCTCGCGTGAAGAAACAACAGTGCGACTGCGCACAAAGTCACTGCGCACACATGTTTACATAAGAATAGCAAATAACGAATATGGGTCACCGATCCGGAATATCTGTACAGTGTGCAAGTAACAATATGTCGAGACCATCACATTACACAAATAAAATCTACCAAAATTATATCTACCAATGACTTCATTTTAACAATGCAACTGACATTACCAAGACTGGTGATTATAAAACCATAAGTTACCCCAAGTGTGACGGATGGTATGCCCAGTAAAGGTTTGCTGGGTTTCTGCTGCTGTAGGCTAAGGTGTGTGTGTGTGTGTGTGTGTGTGTGTGGGTGGGTGGGTGTGGGTGTGTGTGTGTGTGTGTGTGTGTAAGACATTGTCTCGGTGTCTGAGCATTCTAAAATATTTCAAACCTGTAGGAATTTCTCGAGCATTCCAAAACTTCAGCTGAGTTTCTCGAGTATACCAAGACTTTCTAGGAGTTTCTTGGGTAAATTCAAACTAGGCGCTTCTACTTCCAAAATATTGTATGTAGTACCAGAATATGTCAAGTCATCGTATGCGTCCTAAAATATTCTGAAATTCCCCCAACTCTTTGTAAGAGGTTCTTCTAGACTGTTCAAATGGGTTGTACGAGTATTCCAAGATCTTGCAGGTGTTTCCTGAGTATTTCAAGACTGTGTAGGAGTTTCTAGAGTAGATAGCCATTAGTGCCGTTCTACATCAGTAGTCTCACCATTTTGGGAGGAGAATTTTCACAACAGAGATATTAAATATTAACTGACAGAATAATCTAACTGTGCAATACATATTGCATCTATCCCAGTCATAGTAGAAGTTATGCCGACGTGCGGAAATAACAGCTTTTTCACGCGCTCATATTTCGTCATCTACGATTAAATATAAAAAAATATTCACGGAAGTGAGTTGTTTTACATTATATTTTGCTGAGACAAGAACACAGGCATTACATTTTCGGTGCCTTTTCCTACAAGGTTTTCTGACAATCGCGACCAAACACTATTTTGCTTATGAAAATATGTGTTTCTTGTAACCACGTTGTTTAATTTATGGATAGGCTAATGATTGCGGTTACAGTGTTTGTATGACCACATCTATTTAGTGTGTTCTCAACATATTTCCGCCTAATAACATGGATATTTTTACGAGAATAAATAAACAATGTGGTTAGGAGAAACATGCACTTTCATGAGGAGGCTAAATTAATAATACGCTGTCTTATGTCTGTTACCCGATGATGTGAGACGAATACCGGCAAACTACAGATCTGTGAACGATTTCCCTGTACTCCTATTTAGACTTCCTTTCCCCCCTCCCAAGGTCAAGATAAGGTGCACTCTAATTTCCTAAGAAAAAAAGTATTTTTGTAACGCTGAAGAAGGTCCACCCCGTGACCAGTTCATAGGATAAAGGTGTGAGGTAAATTTATGATTTAATTCTGATATTTGGCGTTTGCTGGTATGTGGTGAGGTTCACGTTTCATACCATGCGTATATATATATATATATATATATATATATATATATATATATATATATATATATATATATATATATATATATATATATATATATATATATATATATGCATTTTCTCACAGATAATAATGTCATGTAAATGTTTTCATACGAAAATGGAACTTCATAGCTAACTGAAGGTCCATTTTTCGCCACAGAAACGTTGCAGATGGCTTCTGAGAGCATCCAGAGTTCCCATTATTCTGGGGATGACCCCGAGGTCACACAGATGGCTTCTGAGAGCATCCAGAGTTCCCATTATTCTTGGGATGACACCTAGATCACACTTCTGGCACCACGCCTTCAACATTTTCTGGATTTGTCGATTTCATCAATACAGTATCGAAAAGAAAAAGAAAACAAATTGTGTCACTCGAAGTGCAGGAGAAAGCTTCTCAAGAGCATCTAACTTTCAAAATTATAGGGGCAGGTCACCCTGTGTGCTGCGTTAAGAAGTGCTTTCCTTGGATTGTATCTTCGTGTCCATGGAAGGCAAAGGAAAATCGTCTCAGGGGCAGGTTGTATCAATCTAGAATTTATACATTCGTGCCGTAATGACTGAATTTTTCTTAAATTGCTACATTGTTTTAAAATGGTAACCATTATAGGAGTCGCTCCCTTACCCGTTAACTTTTTAATCTTATCCAGGTACTCTGTTGATTTCTATTGCGACTCTGTTCCTTCCAAGATGGATGTGCCCTTAGTCAAGATGGCAGCGCCCATATGTAGCGTTTATTTTAGTTTGGCGTATCTATGCACTCAGTTGAAGCCGATTTTTAGATCTCGCTTTATTGTCGTGAGTGTTTGTAGTGATCGGGGTTAGTATTCTTGGAGTTATTAACGTTATTAGTATCCGAGTTGTGTTTTAAAAATGTCCTAAGTTGTTAATTTTAAAAATTACTCCTGCTCACAGTCTTGATTAACGTTAATTTAAGAGAAAGTTAATGTTTTTTTGTAATCGATGATTACATCCAAGCTAATGTGCGTTTGTGCTCGATTCATGTTGCCATGTTCACCGATTTAATACTCTGTTCGCCGAAAGTGAAGAAGCAGGGCAAAGCGCCTCCAGGCACGCTTTTTGTCTGGCCTAGCAGAAAGGGAGACAGAGATCACGAATTCCAGCGGCGCCGTCGTTGGCGGTGGCGGCGTCGTTGGCGGCTGCGTCGTCGTCCGTCATTTGCGGAGTTTTGGTTAGGGTTTTTTAATCAACTTATTTTTCAACACTGGCTCATCCGATCTCAATGGACCTTTACAGAAGTGATCTATACTACACAGGGATGTGATCTACATATCAGCACATTAATTTTGGGGCATTTTAACTTCACGATTTTGGACGTGGACTTTTTTCATGTATTTTGCCAGTGCAGTTTTGGGTAAGGTTTTTTAAAACGACATTTGCACACACAATGGTTTATCTGATTTCAGTCAAACTTCACAGATTTGTTCTATACCATGCTTATGACTAGCCCACATCAAAAGGTTGGTGTTTGGACTTTGAGAATTTTAGGCCTGATTAGCATCCAGGTTATACCCATGTTTTGGTTAAGGTTTTTTCAAATGACAATTTAATCGGCAGACTTGCTTTTGAAACTTGAAACCTTGGGGATGATTATTCATATAGGCAAGGATGTGCATGACACTTGGAATTGGGCTGGGCCCAGGGGCCAAGATTGGCTAGTAATTATCGATTGTAATGCGACTCTTAGACCATTTCAGATAGAAACTTGAAACCTTGGGGATGATTCCACATATGGACAGGGATATGCATGGCACTTGGAATATTGGCAGGGGCAGAGTCATGTCAATTAAATTTTTCCAAAGGTCATGTTGCATATCATTTTCAAGCCAATGATAAGTAGCCTAGAGTACAAGGAATTATTTGATCTTTGGTCAAATTGAGGGTAGGGTTTGGGGTCAAAAGGTCAAAACTGGGCACCAATCGATTGTAATGCAACTCCTAGACCATTTCAGATAGAAACTTGAATCTTCGAGGATGATTGCACATATGGCCAGGAATGTGCATGCCACTTTTGGAATTTTGGTATCACCCCAAGGGTACGACCCCGGGGTGGGAAATGTAGGGTACAAATTAAAAAATTTCCAAAGCTTGTCATGTCGCATATCATTTTCAAGCCAATGATGAGTAGACTACAGTACAGGGTATTATTTTGATCTTGGGTCAAACTGATCGTGAGGGGCGGGGTTAAAAGTGGGCACCAATCGATCGTAACGCAACTCCTCCTAGACCATTTCACATAGAAACTTGAAACCTTCGGTATGATTACACATATGGCCAGGGATGTGCATGGCACTTTTGACATTGTGTTATGACCCCAGGGGTTGGGGGCTGTGGGTAAAAAATGAAATTTATCCAAAGGTGGTCATGTCACATATCATTTTGAAGCCAATGATGAGTAGTCTACAGTACATGGAATTATTTTGATCTTGGGGCAAACAGGGTAGGGACCGGGGTTAAAGGTGGGTACCAATCGATTGTAACACAACTCCTAGACCATTTCACATCTATATATGTATTATGCTGATTGTTTTTGAAAATGGTTCTTTTTTGAGACTATGAACCTTGCTTATGTTTGGACCATTTGCCTTTCGGTTAGCCCCAGGGTGCCAGTTGTCATTGCCTTCAAGTTACTCCTGGGCAGAAAGGCTTTATGGTTCAGTCTCCAAGCTATGCTTGCCAGCTGGGTAGTACGATGGGTATTTTGAATCGGCATGTTGATTGTCAAATTTCAAAATGAGACTCTGGGGGTCCACAGTTTGGTAAAAAATGTCCATGTTCGATTGGTTACACTTGTTTGGTGGTGCATTACTGAATATGTGTATTACAAACCATGCCAAGTTTGCGTTGCCAATCAACACTATCCATGCCTTTACAGGCGAGACATTGCCCACTTCAGCGTTCTTGTTTCGAAGCGTAACCGCTTCATGAAGTCGAAGTTTGCTGGCCATCACTGTGTCACCTGTGCCCGATGTAAGGTTGTGATGTATGCATTAAGTGGTCGTCGGATCTTGTAGCAGAATTCGACGATAGGCGTATGCGACTAGATTGAATTGTGTATGATAAGATGATGGATGATGAACAGGCCTCAATGAAGGGTATGGAGGACCGTCTCAACGAGCATATGGATCCCAGTGCGTCCCAGTTTAAGGCCATGTTTGAATCCTTCGTCCACAGTTTCGCAGATGCAGCCAGGTACAGGACAACCATTCGGTGGTCCAGTCGGGCTTGCGGAGGAACATGCAGCCGCCGCTTCACTCGTGGTGGCTTATGAGCCAATGGCGGAGGAGGATTAGTTGTTATTGGGCGATACCAGTGTGCTGGTTTTCTCACAGGAGATGGTTGCTGTCCGGTCCCACGGGTCTCCCCCGGGATTAGTTCGGGTCTGCCAGCCTGGTGGAGATGTCGATGTTCCGCCAAGCATTTTTCACCCGGACTTCATACCGTCTGGACCGCCGTCGGGTCGTATTTTATGGCTTCTGTCGGAATTCCAGATGTGGGCTCATCAGCACCAAAGGGAGCCGGGTCATCGCGTGTTAGTAGCGGATGCAGTCCAGGTTCCTGTCGGGAATCTGATGGCTTGTGTTGAGACCATGTCCGTGGATACCACGGACCCTCTTTGAATTGGAAGCATGGCCCAGACTTCTCAGAAGGGATAACTGGTAACCTTTTCATCCAAGGGTGTGAAGGAGGACGAGAATGGTAGTCCCTTGATGGACGAATCCTCGTTCTGCTTGGAGACTGAGTTGGTGCAGGTTCTTGCCTGGATGGAATTCCAGACATCTCGTACCATCGCCAACTCGTACCAAGTCACCTCGTACCAAGTGGATGGCCAACTAGTACCAGTTTTTGGACAACTCGTACCAGATTTTGAGACAACTCGTACCAAACCATGGTTAACTCGTACCACCATTACTTCCATCTTAAATATGGTACGAGTTGACTATGCTCTGGTACGAGTTGTCTCTGAATATGGAACGAGTTGTCCATAGAACTTGGTACGAGTTGACCATCCATTTGGTACGAGTTGACGTAAAATCTTGTATGAGTTGTCAAAAAACTGGTACGAGTTGACTTGGTACGAGTTGGCGATGATACGAGATGTCCTGCAACCCCTGGATGTCCAACCATCTCGGGTTGGCTTCCGAGCAAGGGTCTCATCACGATCCGGCAATGGAGCGGGTGTCAGAGCATTCGGCTAGCACTTTATCTTCAGTCATTCGTATGCTATCTTTAGATACTCTGACTTCTGACATGTTGGAAGTCGCGGCATACCACCTGGCTCAGCCTGAGTATTCGTTATCGAAGTCCCCCAAAGGTATCAGGAGTAGGGTCCGCATTCCCGAGCTAGCCTATCATCAGTATGATCGTGTTCCTCGTTAGTCAATGAAGGAATGTGAGGCTTTGAATAGGCCATTAGCTGGGAAGTCCAAGGGTGGTTCTCGTCATTTTGTCTCTCAAGCTAACAAAGATGCGTTCAATGAGCCCTATCTCATTACGGATGCATCAAGAGTGGCCATGGCCGCCTTGTTGCATGGCTGTACAATCCTTCAGGGGATGTTGACATGAATGCTAGAAAGTGGGGAGGTACTTGAGGCTGCTCCCGGAATTGTCCCGCACTCCATGTACCTATCCCAAGATTGCCTGGCCAGGGTAATCACCAGAACATTGGCTGAACGAAGGAGGCTGGATCTCGATTGCATAGAACCAGGACCAGAAATTGTCTGCATTATCTTCTTCACCCTTCATTGGTCCAGCCTTGTTTGGCGGCTCAGCAAGACAAGCTATCTCAAATGTGGCTTGAATGTTTGCTGAGCAAGAAGTAGTCGGCAAGTCGTGGAAGTCGACGAAAATGACACAGCCGCAGCAGTCCTACAAGCATCATAGTCAGGTACAGCAGCGACAATGGCAGAAAACACCCTTCTTTCCTTCCGCATCTGGTTCGCAGGGACCTGGCTGGTCGTCATCATTTTGGGCTTCTAATAAGAGGCTGTATGACGATGACAGGAAGGGTGGTGTCTCGGAACAATGTGCTTATCGTAAAGATAACAGAAGTGTTGGTTCCAGTCTGTCATATGCCAAGAAGCCGCGTTGGGGTCATGGGGGACACTCTAGATGGGTTTTTCATCAAGAGCCATACTGGTGGCGCCAGGAACATCGGGAGTCATGAATCTTTACCGAAGCGAATTAATGTCTTGTTGCGCAACATCGACCATGGGTTGTGTGCATGTTCCTACCGTCGGAGGCAGACTTCAGCTGTTCTCAAACCATTGGGACCAGGTCGTGCAAGACTCTTTAGTCTGTCATTGGTTAAGAAACTGTTATGAACTGGACTGGCTTATCCGGGAATCATCGGTTCCATTAACTACAACTCCTATCTGGACTCACGTTCCAAGGGAGTCCAGTCGTTTAGGGGTCATTTGCTCAGAAATCAAAGATCTAAGGAAAAACGTGATTCATTTAATCCACGATCAATCCTCCAAGAGCTTTTACTTGATAATTTTCCTCATTCCGAAATGCACTGGAGGTTGGAGACTAATTCTCAACCTCACGCCGCTGGATAAGTTTATCCTGTCGCCAAGATTTCAGATGGAAACTGTAGCAGCAGTAATGACAGGTTTGAAAAAGGGTATGTGGGCAGTGTCGATAGATCTGAAGGATGCTTATTTTCATATTCTACTGTCAATTCCTTTTCAGAAGTATCTGCGGTTTGCGTTCCAAGACAATGTCTGGAAATTCAATGCGTTGCCGTGTGGCCTAACCACAGCCTCGGGGGTCTTCACCAAAGTGGCAGGAGAAACATATCTGTTCATACTTACATACACGACTGGCTGCTGAAGGTGGGGAACCCAGTCATTCTGCGCAACAATCTAAAAGATGTCCTAGCCTTATTAAAGGATCTAGGAATTGATGTCAATCTAGAGAAATCAGAGTTGACTCCATCCCAGGAATTTGTTTATCTGGGAATTGTGTTCAAACTCAGGGATGGTATGGCTTTTTTGGTGGAGAGCAGTTTTGGGGTCTAGGAGCCTATCTGATGGTGCGTCAGTTTCTCAGAATACTGGGTTTGCTAGTATCTCTGGAGAAGGTGGTGCTTTATGCGGCACTCAGGCGCATGCCGATTCAGATGTATTTAATGTCATTCTGGTCTCAGAGAATGGATCCGTTGTTTCTGACGATTCCAGTAAAAGAACCATTGATATTCCACCTTCAATGGTGGTTGTCAGAGCAGAATCCCCTGCGATATGTTCCACCACAGCCTCCTCAGCCGCAGATGTCCATTTTTACGGACGCATCTGTGACATGTTAGGGAACAGTATTGGGCAATCTGTCAGTGTCAGGGAATGGGATCGGACAAATCGGCAGAAACACATACACGTTCCTCGAATTATTAGCGGAGGCATTAGCACTTCGGAAGTTCGAGAACTTAATCTGAGACAAGATAGTCCTAATAAGAACATGCAACTCCACAGTGGTGTCCTATTTGAACCACCAAGGTGGGACGAGGTCGCCAGAGTTGTGTATGATGATTTGGAACCTTCTACTGTGGTGCCTAGAGAGGAATATAATTCTTCCAGCAGCACACATTCTGGGCAGGCTGAACATCCTAGCAGATATGCTTAGTCGGAGAACGGTTTGCCATCCGATGGAATGGCTGCTCTACCAGTCGGTAGCATAGGTTCTATTCAAGCAGTGGGGGCAAACCAAATGTGGATCTGTTTGTGATGAAATGAAATGCAAAGAATTACCACTTATGTGTCGCCGATCCTAGGTCCGCTACTGTCCAACAATTCTAATTCCAAAAGTTCTGCCAAAGATAAGAGAAGGCACATATCATACTGATCACTCATACTCACACTTGGTCAGGCCGATCATGGTTTACCGATCTGCTGGACCTTCTAGTCTGCAATTCAATTCCTCTTCCAGACAAAAGGGACTTGATTTCTCAGAACAGGGTCTGTATTACCATGGCAGACAGGGAATGTTTAAATTGACTGCATGGATGTTGTCAAGCAGCGAGCAATTGAGGGTGGCTTTTCTGAGCAAGCAACAAAATTTGTCACTTCAGCCAGAAGGAGGTCAGCGACCAGAATATATAATTATCAAATCAAGAGGGAAGAAGTAATTAATCACTTTTCTGCAACTGTTCAACACGTAGCAGATTTCATCTGTCATTTATACAGGGTTGACAAACTTGTAACTTTAACCGTAGCAGCGTATAAGTCTGCATTAGCTTCAGTCGTTCCCAGTCTGGCCATCACAGGAGGGGAGAACAACACTTTATATGAAGTTATAAAAGGAATAAGCAATCTGCGACCTAGACAGCCTATGCCTATTCCTGCATGGAATCTATCTCTTGTCCTTCAGGTTCTGCGGCATGCTCCTTTTGAACCTATAAGATCTAATGATTTTTCTTTTTTCAGCATCAGCGAGGAGAAGCGGAATTCATGCGTTTTCTGCCGAACAAGACCATTTTGTCATTACGGGTGAAGGTTTAAGACTACTACCGCATCTTTGCTTTTTGGCAAAGAATCAGTCACTTAAATATCCAGGACAACCAATCAATTTGCCTAGTCTAGTCAGACATGATCCAAGCTCTTTTGGTTGGTGTCCTGTCAGATGTCTGAAAATGTACAAGAAATGTACAGAGGAGTGGAGAGACGACCCGAAATCCCTTTGTCTTTTTCTCAAGGCTCCTCATCTTCACACATCAAAAGATATTATTTCTTGGTGGATAGTCGATGCTATTCAGATGTTGCATAACATCGCAACAGGAAAGCAAATTGATCGCGCAAATGCCCATCAAGTCCGAGCACTTTCAACATCATCAATCCTTTATAAGGGTGTCTTATTGGAGGAAGTGATGTCTGTAGTACAATGGCATGCAAAATCATCATTTACTGATTTCTATCTTTGCGATATATCTAGCGTGCTTAATCGCTGTCGCAAATTTGTCAAATCATAATTAAGCCACATCCAATCACTCTTAACTTATACATTGCAAGGACTTCCACAAGGCACTGGTGCAGGAGATGGATATGGCCGGTGAATAACCATAGATGAGCGAACTCCTGGGACGAACACAGAGGATAATCACTCAGAAGGGTGAGTGTTTCCTAGTTTAAGTGACTAATTCATGTTTTTTCACTTGCAGTCGAATTATCAGACTTCTAAGTGGAATGTCTGATTCTTGAGTATACTTATTCATTATGAACAGACAAGAGAATCATTCCAATTTGAGAATCTAATCAGATTATTGATGGTGTTTTCATACTTTAGAAGTTGTAGTGTCTTTTTTGCACTCTTCTGGACTGCCCTAGCCAAGACATAGGGCGGACACGGGGAAAGTGGGTGTTGCCTCCCTTTAACAGCCCTCATAATTTGTGCGGGCAAATGAGGGGGAGGGGCGCACTCTAGACCATGGTAGTTTTGCACTCTATGAGTCAGATGGCAGAATCAAAGCGTGTGTAGGGTTCTCAGTCTCTTCACAAGCCTTCGTTTTGGCTGGTAGATGAGAGCTGTTTCGAGCCTCAACTGTCTGTCGAAATCGGGAGTTAATCATAATAGTACATCTGATAAGTACTATTCGATGTGGAATCAAAAAGGCATCCGCTTTTGTTTCCACGAGAATATTAATATTTACCAGATGTACTATGGCCCGTCTCAGCCGCCCCGTCAAGGGGAGGCTGAGCTGCTGTCACTGTTTTGTCAAGGCAAACATAAGACGAATCGGACTGTACTCGGGAATTGACTCGGTATCTGGAGCTTATAGTAATTTCCAGACACAGTATGGGCAGGAACATGAGTTCAGAGTTTTAATTGTTTATTTTGAGCTAGACTAGATAATAGACATTATCATAAGAGTACATCTGGTAAGTATTAATAATTCTTGTAGAAACAAAAGCGGATGCTTTTTAGTCTCTCTCCTCCCTCCCTCCGGCTCTCTTCCTCCATCCACCCCCTCCCCCACCTCTCTGTCTCTGTCTCTCTCTCCTCTCTCTCTCGCCCCCTCCCTCCCTCCCCCCTCACTCCCCCCTCTCCCTCTCTCCATCCCCTCTCTCTCTCTTCATCCCTCCCTCCCTCCCTCCCGCCTTCCTCTCTCCCTCCCGCTGTCCCTCCCTCCCTCTCTTACACATGCATGCACAACATATGCATCTATGGTCATTCATTACTCTATATTATGTGGATGCGATGTTAAGGTCATTTCACTTTTCAATTCCTAACAATTGCATCTTTTCGCTATTCTCAAAAATGGACATTCTGTGAGTTTTCATAGTAACAACATTTGATATAATAAATGACCCCTGTAGATTTGTCGGATTGTGTGTATGATACAATTTTTCCCAGAGCTTAACAATAAAATATGTCGTTGGTGGAGGTGCGTGGTGGTGGTAGTGGCGGTGGTCGTGGTGCTGGTCTCGGCCGTTGTGACGGGGTGGTGATGGGTGGTGTGGTGGTCACAAGGGCGGATCCAGAATGGTGCATACTCCCACACCCCTGGGGGATGGGGTGCCTTTTCTCGTCACTAAACATTTCAACTATTGCACCATAACACCAGCCACTTTGCGTTCTAATACACCTGTACGTCCGTAGTTACGACTAGTTTAGAGATTAGTTTAATTAATAATGCGCCCATCAAAAGTATTTTGCCGCTATTCGTTCAGCCAAAGTCTTATCTCATTCAAATCTCTTATGTATTTAGGTAGTTTGGTACTATTTGGACTGAAATCTCTTACTCATATCTTTAGACTATTTGCACTGAAAGTAGTTGCTGCCTTATATTGGAAGTCCTACATATAACCGCCCAATGAAGCAACAATAGCTTAAAGCTATTGCTGCCCTGGACAGGTATGCAGCAATAGCTTCCAGCATAAGGCAGTAGCAGCGTTGAGTCCAGTAAGGCTATTTAAAGCTTAATCTATGACTGTTGGAAATAACCTTTTCTCAGATTTTTAATGTTGTGAGTAATTTGGCCCATTCTTAGTACCATGACGGCCATGACGTGATGCACCATTGAGAAACGCATCAGCCTCGCCCTCTCAGGTTATAATTAAATGGGTAAAAATTAATAATTTAGGGTCCATATTTACGTTTGGAAATGCAAGAAAAGACATCTGAGAGCACCTAGATTTATTTCCAGGGGAGCACCCCGGACCCCCGTCTGGTTTGGATATAACTGGTACGGGTGTTTGAGAGGTGCCCTTTTTCCTTCATCCATGCTACGAAATAAAAATCCATGCTTCCACCTCATATGCTTTGTAAAGGGCATGGGTGTAGGTACAGTGAACTTGAACTTGCCCCCGTGTTGTTGTTGTTGTTGGTGGTTGTGGTGGTCGTGGTGGTGGTCGTGATGCTGGATGCTGGTAATCGTGGTGGGGGTGGTGGTGGTGGTGGTGGTGGCCGGGGTGGTGGCGACGGTGAAGGTAGTGGGTGCTACTGCTACAGCTGCTACTGGTGGTGATAGTGGTTGTGCTGGTAGGGATAGTGGTGGTGGAGGTGCTACAGCTGCTACTGGTGGTGATAGTGGTGGTGCTGGTAGTGATAGTGGTGGTGGTGATAGTGTTGGTGCTGGTGGTGATAGTGGTGGTGCTGGTAGGGATAGTGGTGGTGGTGCCGCTGCTGCTGCTGCTACTGGAGGTGATAGTAGTGGTGCTGGTAGTGATAGTAGTGGTGGTGCTGCTACTGCTGGTGATAGTGGTGGTGCTGGTAGGGATAGCGGTGATGCTGCTGCTGCTTCTGGTGGTGATAGTGGTGGTGCTGGTAGTGATAGTAGTGGTGGTGGTACTACAGCTGCTACTGGTGGTGATAGTGGTGCTGCTGGTAGTGATAGTGGTGCTGGTGGTGCTGCTGCTTCTGCTACTGGTGGTGATAGTGGTGGTGCTGGTAGTGATAGTGGTGGTGCTGGTAGGGATAGTGGTGGTGGTGGTTGTGCTGCTGCTGCTGCTGCTGCTGCGTGTGTCGTTGTTGTTGTTGGTGGTGGTGGCGGTGGTGATGGCGGTGGTGGTGGTGGGTGGCGGGGTGGGGTATAGCGGCGGCGGTGAGAGTAGTGGCTGTGGGTGGTGGTGCTATAGCCGCTACTGGTGGTGATTGTGATGGTGCTGGTAGCGATAGTGGTGGTGGTGCTGCTGTTGATGCTGCTAGTGTTGTTGTTTTTGTTGTTGTTGTTGTTGGTGGTGGTGGTGGTGGTGGTGTTGGTGGTGCTGCTGCTAGTGTTGTTGTTGTTGGTGGTTGTGGTGGTGGGTGGCGGCAGTGGTGATGGTGGTGTTGGTAACTTGTTGTCGTCGTCTTACCTGCAGCAATTTGCATGTATCCAGAGGTCAGAACAAGTTTGTCGGAAAAGCTTGATTTGACACAAAATATCCATCCGGCGCCAATACAACTGAGTCCCATCAGCACACAGCCACCTCCGTACAGGATACACGCCGCTTGCCAGGCACTGGTGTAAATGTCGTATATCTCAGAATATGTCACACCTGTCCCACCATACGCCGTACAGGATGTGAACAGGTAATCAGTCTTTGTTTCACGTGAACAGTACGTGAACAGTCCTAGGGTATACGTGTAGTCACGTCTGATGAACCAGAAAGGTTGTGCGAAACTGAAACAACATGTGCACGTGACCATGATTGATAGGAAGAGCCATAGTGCATACATGGGTGTGGTCAGTGACCGATGTGACTCTGGTAAGGAGAGAACAGCAACGGCGACGCCAGTTCGAGGCGTCCACATGATGCGTTACGTGTAGTAGTGCACTCATCAGGTGCATCTGTTAACCTTCTGAACACAAACGATTTAAAAATCATCTACAATTTATTCTAATACATGTTTTGATTGTGTGCTGTGGTGGCAACACCCTTGAAATATTGCGACTTCCGCGCTGGACCGTTGAACGAGCTATATTACTTTTATTTTTTTCTAAGAATATACCTATTCCAAATGTTCGTAATATTAGACATGAAATCACGTATTGTTGTTAAACCCCTAAGCAGGCCTACATATTACTAAACGTCGACATAAAGTCGTTAATCAAGTGTTAAATTCAAACTGTAATTCACCTTTTGACTGTTCATTTATGAATCAAGTAACTTACTTTGCGCTTTAATGTGCTCCTTATTAAATGCTAATTGTGTCAATTGTGTATGAATGCAGTTGATAGAATGCTCTCGTCACAGATTGGCAATGTCTATTCAAGTTACACTAAGGTCCTGCGTGAATAATAACACAGTGCAACGGTTCAATATTCGTCACCAGGAAGAATCGCTCACACGGGCTGCACCTGCCAGTTTCCATGGAATGCGCTCAAGCTGTCTTTCTGATGTACTGATGACGAATAAGGAAAAACAAAGCCACATTCCCATGCATACGCCGACTTGCTAACCACTTTCCCTGTGCAAATATTATGAGATCTGTAATGCATTTGCGCCCATGTTGAGTAGGCATATTAACTAACAAATATCTGAACCTTGATCATGACTCAGACAGCATCGACTTTCAGTCAAACAATTAATCTAATGCCATTTTCAGCTTCGTCGACGTCCGGTTTTTCGGTATCCAGATTGGAGATTTGTAACCGTTTGTTAGTGTTTCCATCGATTGCGATTTAAGATTACGTCGATAAAAACGTCAACAGTCAGGTCTGACGTACGACTCAAGCACCTCTTTACAGTCGTTGTTTCCTGAACACCTTTCATCCTGATTTACAAAGTCAATCAGCGTGTCCTTGGCCTATCTAAATAGGCAATTACAATTGATGTTTTGAAAATACGTTGATGAAAGCTGCTGTACCAATGGCAGCAGTAACCTTAACTCGGTCTTAAATTGTTTTGTTGGAAATTATCTGAAATAACAGTCCTGCAACGTGTGGAATGAACAGTTTTCAGTATTTCACACCCCGTCATCAGCGACAAGAATATCGTTCTTGGAATCCATTGAGGGTATTCACCAATCGAGTCATAGCCAAGTAACTATAAGAATGCTTGAAACTCCACGTTGAGATTTCCCCCCAGAGACTCGACATTTGCATGTGTGAGCGTGAAATAAGCATTAGTGTTCCTTTTTGCATTGACTTGCTGTTGCTGATTTACAGGAATTTTGTGTTATTGTCGACCGAAATGCGGTGAATTGTTAAATTTAATTATTTTCAAACTGAATTTATGCTGTTATTCCTGGAAGCCATATCGAAGTCTTACGTCACGTTCTTGCTAACATAATTTGTGTTTAGCAATCTGGTTGGAAATTGCAGTGTTTACTGTTTAGAGTAAGAATATGATGTCTATATATGAACAATTCCGAAAAAGGCCGAGTTTCCAGTGAAATTCGTCGGCACAATTGACACAGACAAATATTTTGATAGGAATTGTATATTAAACACAGATACTAAATAATGTGTTCTGTTTGTGATGAACGTTTTTTCCGATGTCTGTTAGCCAAACTTAACTTATAGCCAAAGTGCCGGATTTTAATATGGTGGTATCAATATCGGACACGCCCACTGCTATCCAATTTTAGAATCATACACATGTCCAACCAACCCCGTATTCAATGTATGGTTCAACACGCCGCAGTACATCACACTTGAATATATCCATACAGGACAATCTGATGTCACGCCAAGAACCGGATAGCAAATCATCTTAGCAAAAAGGTATTTGTCCGCGGCAGTGTGCAGTCACATGATGTAACTAAGATACGTCGTCCCATGTCCTAAATAGCACTACCACTGCATTAGACGTATATGCCTTTTTAACAAATGTAACCTTCCCGTATGTAGGAAACGAAATTTATGGAACGAAACGCATACCTTAATGTAAAGATGAACAGAAAATTTACTTATGTAGGTCTACAACGGGGACTACTTGATGCCATGGGCATGTGTCTTCTCTTATTTGCTACGGAAATATGTATGGTAATTATTTTCCTTTTACAGAGATCGATAACTACACCACCCCTCGTCTTACTTTAAAAAAGTGAAACTGAGATGCAGTAGATACTGCAAGCCCATGCTCGGAATGATTAAATACGTTTCAGTTCACCATGTCTTGTCAGCAATATGCATATCTAGATCCTCTTAGATGGCATGCCCTACATTTATTGACTTGATTGGAGCCTGAGTTGGCTCCCATGGCAATTTTGCTTCGTGCCTACAACCCCGACAGTCACAAGTATCAAGACTATTGTAGTACACTTTTTATTTCATAAAATTATGCCTATTAATTTCGTGTTGAATTTTTTACTGATGCATTTGAAAAAGTCTCCATTCTCAGAAATTGAAAATAAAAATTTACATTTTGTGTCATAATTCGGGAGAGAGAGAGAGA
Organism: Chaetoderma sp. LZ-2023a; assembly: GCA_034401795.1. Lineage (NCBI taxonomy): Eukaryota > Metazoa > Mollusca > Caudofoveata > Chaetodermatida > Chaetodermatidae > Chaetoderma > Chaetoderma sp. LZ-2023a. Next base: position 17,185,797 of record CM067370.1, read on the forward strand.
GAGAGAGAGAGAGAGAGAGAGAGAGAGAGAGAGAGAGAGAGAGAGAGATATGGGGGGGGGGAGGTAGGGGAGAGCGAGAGGGGAAGAGCGAGAGGGAGAGGGGGGGGGGTGTCTAGCTTACTGGGGGTACTAAGTGCATATAGGGATGGACATGTTTGGCCATACCTCCAGAACAAACGATGGTAGAATCACCAAATTTGGCACATACCATGCAATCATATTATGGTGGTGTAGAAGTACTTCGAGTATCAGCTCAAAGGATCAAATATCATGTTGGAGCTCAATCTATATCACCAGCAGACGAGGAGTGGTGTAATTATATATCTCTGTACAAGGAAAATAATTATAATACATATATGAATATTTGCGACGCAAATAGCGCAAGACGTATGGCCATGCCATCAAGCAGTTCACATCAGTAAATGTATGCATGTTGTCTATGCCGACCTGACCGCATTGATGAAGGTGACTGAGTTTGTGTATTATCATCCACATTTGTCAATTCAATTTATTTACGCCAAGACTTACAAGTATGTGTGTTACATGACATTTCCATCATATTGTGGTGGACAAAGCATTTATCATGTTGCATATTATTATTATTATTATTATTATTATTATTATTATTATTATTATTATTATTATTATAATTTAGAACGTTATACAATATAGTTTGGTTTTGACGTGATAAGCATTCCAATATGAAGGGCTATGGATGGAGATCATTTATTTTCGGTTAAATTCCGTAGTAAGCTTAGTTTATTTGTTCCAAGCAATTGTTTAAATTTGAAATAATTTGGCCGTATATATTAGTATTTGGGAATTGTTGATTTCCGAATTTCCCAGAAGTAGTCACAAATAAATATGTGGTGGAATTCGTCACCTGAGCACATACTATGCATTTCCTAGAATACACGTTCTGCTTGAATGAATGGCCTCTGTGGGAATGAGTGAGTCACACTAGTTTTGTTATAATTGTTAATCAATACATCACTGTTAAAAGTCTCTTACGGTCAAGGATGTAACCTTCTTCTCGCGATCTTTATTACGGTAGTTATTGATGCCAACCCGATTCCATTATGTGGCCAGATTCTGGGGGCAATATTCTGCTAGTACCGGTACAAGCTAATACAATACACCATTCTTTGACAATTGAATGAAAAAGCAGAAGCGACAAATCATTGAATTTTGGCATGATACATGATCCGTAGGCCTACTAATCCGACATTTTGCGCCTCATTTGTCATTCCAGCTGCCTCAATTCACGGATAAATGGATTGATAAAATCACCCCTAATCGGCAAATATGATAAAAACGTCGATCCAAATGAGTATTTTCGACATGAAGTGCCAGCACTACAGTATTAGACGCTTTAATGGTGATTGGGCGCGAAATTGTTGAGTCAATAAGGAGAAAAATGGGTTTGTGAATTTGTGTGGAAAATGCGTTTCTGTCGAAGACGTCGCGAGATCAGAGAACTATAACTATAGCCTGCACCAGAAAGGTGCGTCAACTTACGCCTTTATGCTCTATTCCGCTTTTAAACGGACACGTGTGGAAATCATCAAGACCGGGATCATTTTGAAAATGTCGTTGTTGAAAATTGGCATCAACTAGAAGCTGCCGGACTAGACCTGAAATTATTATTGTCGCTTATACTTCCAGAATAGATTTTACAATTACTTGTCTATTACAGGAACTAATGTTATTGCAAATGCTAATATGTCCTATGGCAGGAAACGACACTCGTCTGTGCATGGTAATTGCAATAGCAGGAAATGAATAACTTCGCAATGGCCGCAGCCACCCTTGACACGTGTGTAATGGGGTGCGGATAACATGGAATTGTTCTATATGAATAAATTGGATTATTGTCGGGCATGCTATAACTAGATCCAAAAGGCGGCGCCATCTTGAGTTACATTTAGTTTATGAATATTTAATTGTTGTAAAGTCCGTGCATAATCGACCAGAATTAGCCCCTTAACCCTCATATCAAGCAAAAACGGCTCATCCAGTGATCTTTAGATATGTGTATCTGCAGACCAAGAGAATACTAATTTTGAAAACTTACCACTGGAATGACTGGCTCGATAACCGAGCCAGTCATTCCAGTGGTAAATTCTCAAAAATAGGCTTCTCTTGGTCTGCAAATAGACATTTTTTATGAGAAAAATTAAATTTTCTTGAACAAATTCAAGTGTTAACGGGTTAACAGGTTTATGGTATTGGCTGGAAGCCAAAATATCAGTGGCGCCAACTCGGGCTCCAATCAAGTCGAGAACTGTAGGAAAATCCCTCTAAGAGCTTGGAGATAGGCATATTTACAAGACCCGGTTAACATACATATATTTAATCGTTTCAAGCATGGACGTCGTAGTATTTACTGTATTTCAATCTCACGTTTTCAAATTAGGCTTAAGTAAGGATACAGCCAATCTGTGGAATATTTCGACGCTAATTTGGTCCAGCTACTACTTTTAGTGAAATGGAAATATGGTAATCAGCGTCAAGACGAGACTGTCCATAGACTAGTACATTAACATTTTCATGACGAAGCCGGCAGGGCCGTATTTAGATATGTGGGGGCCCTGGGGCAAAGAATGAGAGGGGTGTCTGGGGGTCCTCCCCCAGAAAATCTTTTACATCTAGGTGCTCTGAGACGGCCATAGAGTCTACTTTTAGGGTGAATTATGGCGCTTTCTTTCGTTGTAAAATTATTTTATTTTGCAAATTTTCGTAATTAACATTGTTGCCGAACACCAAACAAGAATTGGGGGCCCCAAAAAATATTAGAATAGAATTATAATGCATGATTAAGAGTTCTAAACTAATAAAGTTTGCTTTAAATGTCCTATAACTTCCCAAAAAGTTGGGTTTTTTTAACATTTTTAAATTGTGGGGGCCCCTTGCTTGTGGGGCCCATGGGCTTTTGCCCCGCTTGCCCCCCCCCCACCTTAAATACGGCCCTGGAAACCGGCCTCTGCAATGGTCTTAAGGAATGTTCACTTTCAGGTAGAGATTGTCAAGCGAAGACGATATTTGAATTTTGAAAATTTAGGATTGGAATCATTCCAGAGGTAATTTTGAAAAATAGTCCTGTTGACCTGTGAATGGACATTCAAAAAGGAAATATTTTTTATTTTCCTGACCAAATTTTGACATTAAAGGGTTAACCGGAGCTGGCGATAACGACATTGTCTGACAACTCAGCCACTTGACACGTGCGCGCTCTTGTCAAATTTCATTCTCTAAATGATTGACTTGCATTTGAATGCGTGCTAGTTAAAACTGAGCTCCATCTATTCGGCTTGGGTGCAGTAAGCTAAAGCCAAAGATGCTACGCTTAAAGCAATTTGACAGACAGAAGCCCTACCTGTCCAGTTATTTAGAAAAAAGCTTTTATGACTTTTATACCTAGTTATCTTGACGCTGAGTGTCTAAAAATTAATTTCTTAAATTCAGAATGAATATAATGTTTATGCCTAAGAAACGGCTCGCGCGCTGTCATAGTCAATGAACAACCGCAACCAAAATGGACTAGCACTGGCTTAATTTAAAATCATTGAGTTGCCCTATTGTAGGCCTACCGCTTTTTTCTCTGACATTGAATGATTGTTTCTCGTTTCACGAGATGAACAAATGACTCAGAAATCACTTGATTGCATTTGGATTGCACGGCATCGGCATGTTAGCGAGAAGAGGTGAGCGTGATGGAACCTTATTAACAGAGCCTAATATTATTCGACAAATTGAAAAATTACAATGCACTGGACGCAGGCCTGTGAGTTAATGTTAAGCGTTTAACGACACGGCAACCGGCATATTCACAGCCACGACCGAAGCTGCTGCTGCTGCTGCTACTACTACTACTACTACTACTACTACTACTACTACTACTACTACTACTACTACTACTACTACTACTACTACTACTACTACAGCCGCCGCCGCCGCCGCCGCCGCCACCACCACCACCGCCGACGCTTTAGGGTCAATAAATCCAAGCTCAATGCCATGACCCAATGATGTAATTAAATTCCTGGGTGATGATGCAAATTCTACTGTATGGATCTCCGCCAATCTTGGTTCGCTGGATGTCCGTACTGGACAGATTAACATCATCTCTACTACAGTAATATCGTTTCATGACCTCGAGCTTTACTGACGATATCTTACCCTCCATTGGGCCGCGGATTGCACCTGACTTCTCATTCAATCATAATTTATCGATTTGGGGTAAAAAAGGCAAAGTAGTGATAACCCAGTTATTTAAATTGAATTTCGTTATGAGAATTCAATTTTCACTAAAATATTGTAACTAGGCTAGCTCGCTATATTGACGTTGATATTACGAAGATGCGTACATGTTATTGGGTTCAAAAGGCCGCGGTCAAGATAAATAAGTAGTCTTTGATCTATGTCCGTAGTAATTCACCTTTCCAGAGTATGTACCCATCATATGACGTCATACTCATCTACGCGGTGTGTAGAATGACATCATAATGGATGACGTCATGAATGATGTCGATAAGTACGTCACGAACGCATATTTGAAGACGGTCTATGCCTTGTTGTACAAATTGTTTGCTTTTACTATTTAATAAATATTCTGTTGAATAGTTTGAAACTAATTTAACTAGGCGCTGTTGCTGCCATAGGCAGCAACAGCACCCAGTCAAATTAGTTACAAAATATTCAACAGCTTCCCTGTATAGTTTTCAGGAAATTGATAGCTAGGGCATTCGGGGATCGATCAATCCAAACACGGCGAGGTGTGGGTGGAGCTTAGCTAGTGATGGGCGGGGCATAGCTAAAATGGAAAGGTCCATTAGACGTCTACTGTCTTGCTATTATTAGGGTTGACTGTTTTGATGATGACAAATCCAGCTTGTTCTAAACATCGGTACATTAGGTACATATTCTCATTATTTTGTAATTTTTAAGCACGATAATGGTGGCAGTGGCAGTACACTCGCTATTAACCCTTGAATTATTGCGCATATTCGCACCGGAATGCCTGAGAATGGGATGCATGAGATTGCATGCTTTTGGAGGGTTATTTTGTTTGGCCGGATGTAGTGGGGCGGGATAGATCTTGGCATGTGATGATTTCGTTGCGCGTGGATTACTACGATTTCTTGGTTGTGAAGTTGAATTGGAGACATGAGCCCCTAATTCAGGTTCGCAACTAGAAGGGTTATATTGGAATATGCATGATGGCGTCATCATATGTAGGGATTTATTTCATTTAGTTACGTTGGGGTACATAATTTGGACATCTGGGAGTGTGCGGTTTAACGATTTTGTTTTCTGGCATCTTGGTGTGGGTGTGTACCTTTACATACCGCCTTTTATTATACTGTAGGGAGAGAGTCCATCTGACTTTGTGACTCAATCTCATTGTAATTACATTAATTGACCTTTCCGGTTTTAGTTATGCCCCGCCCATCTCTAGCTAAGCTCCACCCACGTGTTGGGATCGATCGATCTCTGAACACCCTGACGATCAATTTCCAAAAAACTACACAGGTAAGCTGTTGCCCAGTCAAATTAGTTTCAAAATATTCAACAGCATGCTTATTAAATAGCAAAGAATTACAAAGACACAATTTATACGTGTCTGACTTTTTGAGAGTTGATGACGGTTTATATTGAACCGTTTGCGGCGTAATGATTGTGCCGTCATCATACACGCGCTGAGATGATTATGACGTCATATGATGGATGGATACTCTGGAAAGGTGAATTGACAATACATATGTTTAAAACAATGATGATATACGGTATTCTGCGGCTGCAGTTGCTAAACATCGCGTAGCAGCAAGCAGGCCTCTTTCCTTGGCCTCAGTTTTATACCACCAGCCAGAGTCATTAACTCACTCGTCACCCGTGTTCTTCTTGGTAGGCCCTATCCAGTGTACCCAATCCTGCTTCTTTTAGGTCGCGACCATTCGTATCTCGCGAGATTTCATTCGATACGAGATCGAAAAAAGGATTCTCGAAGAAACCACGCCTCTATTGCTAGATTGTGACGCTACATAGCATGTTTGCGCAATGGCGACGTCTACGAACTTTATATATGTTGGCACCGGGTACGGTACGGCGAATTCCATTTGAGGCATTATGTGTCGGCGTGTCTGGTGGCCGCCTAAAGTTCGTGGACGTCGCCATATATATATATATATATACACCCAGATCATATAAATGCTATATGGGGAATATGATTGAACAGGTTTGGCAGTGGGGAAGTATTTACAGTACATTATAATTTGTGCATCTTACCCATATTATCTTATTATAATTAATATTAACATTATTAGCATTGCCATTGTCGCCGTCGTCGCCGTAGTATATGTAGTATGGTGAGTTTGTGCAGGGGTCTACCTTGCGGAGAATTGGCCTGTAATAATGCGGAAGAATGACAATAGTTTTATTAAGTGGGTTTTTTCTGTGGAAAATATAGCTTAAGGAACTTTTTTTAAACATATTTTATTGTACTAATAATACAACGGGATTGGGCACAAGTTCTAGCAACTTATCTAGGCCCTCTCCCTGCATAATCAATAACACGGCAAGATACTCAAACTAAAACATAGATACACTAAATTGAGAGAGCAATCATCTTGGCAATATTAAATATGATGTTGATATTCTCAACAATAACAAGAGCATGATACAAACAATGATAATAAAAATAAATAAATGAAAAATAGATTACTAGTTCATTCGCATTCGCATCACTTCTTCCGATATGGATTGAGTCTTGGAAATATGCTTACGAAAAGTACATCGCTCCATAAGACAGACAGACAGACATATGTCAAAATGTGCCAGTCTGCCTCATAAAGCTATTTACCCTAGTCGCTATATCCTCGTTCACGTCGGCCGAAAGATTGTCGCTTCCATTTAAAATCACTTCCAGTAAACCAAATGGGCCAAATTAAAGTAGGGTGTCCACCAGAATTTGTTTTTCATCAGCCCATTTTGGACATATCATGAAGAAAATTTAAAGAACGAAACGCATACCTTAATGATGAGAAGTCTCAGCTACTTGGCAATGAATGCAATCGGGTTTGTCTATGAGATGATATCTGTGTAAATCAGCATTTAATGGGCTGTAGGCCTATTTGTTTCTAAGCTTACGCAGAATAATGTTATCTTTTCTTTTACCAAGCGAAAAGTAGACTGGAATTTTCTGTGGAGATGTCTGATATGAGCTGATAAGCTTTTTCTTAAAGATATCCAGAGCTGGAGATGTTTTAACTGTGGTGTGTAAGTTATTCCACAGTTGGATAGTGCTCGGGATAAAGGATCTCAAGCCTCTGCCTGGAAATGACGAAATTCTCTGGATTTCTGAGATTATGGGCAGCTACATCTCCCAATCGTTTTAGCATAATAGCTATTAAATAATCTGGACAGTTTCCATTAACAATTTTGTAAAATGTAATAAGTTTTTTTTGTTTGCGCCTTTCGCGTGGTGAAATTTGGCCAGTTTCTTCATAAAGTTTTATCAATTGTGTGTATTTTGGCAGACCTGTAATTATTCTTATTGCCTCATTTTGGATATTTAAGGAACTTAGCGTAATTTGGTCTGTTATATAAAATTTTGGCAAATACTTTAGCCTGTCAGGTTTGAAATAGTCGCAAATAAAAAAATAAAAAAATGGTATTCATCACAATATCGTTTTTGTCACATAATTGGCATGTTCTCTGTTCTGGTGGGACTCTCTCCCAACGACCCTTCTCAATTGGTAAACGATGATTACGGGTTCTAAGTGTTGTAAATATTATTGTATTCCTATCTCCAAGCTTGAGTAGATATGGCTCAATTTCAAGGCTTGTTTTAAACGCTTTCTATGTTTATCCCTTCCACATTATGTGTCGGCGTGTCTGGTGGCCACCTATGCCTTTACAATTGAAAGGGAGCAATTTGATTTCACGGAAATTAATTTAAGGTAGACCGTATGTGCTCTGACAGCAGCACCTAAGCGGCAGATTGTAGGAGTATATTGTGAAAATAACGGCATTAAAATTGCATAAATTGAAGACACACAATTAATGCTGAAAGGTCATTATGAAATTCAGAAATATTTTTAGTAAAAAAAATAGTAAGTGAATTAATTATTCATGTTTGCAATTTGTATCAGGTAAGCGCTCGCTTATTGTTTTGCGGCGGCCATTTTCTTATCCCCACACCACCACCGTAATAGAAGAGCTCGTCAAATCTAAATCCGTCCCCATTCACTTTTTGATGCCTCCCGTGAAAGACGTCTAGCAAGCACAACAGTATCAAAGTTTCTTGACATAAAATACGAACTGAGGACGCAAGAAGGAAATGAATACGTTTATAATTACGTTCTATCCCATCCAGCAAATGTGTAGTTATTCTCTCTCAGACGAGGTAGTCCACATTGCACGAACATCAAGACATTTTGTAAATATCAATAACGCTGACGTCAATGATCTATGTGTAGATCAATTCAATCCAATTAGCTTATTTGCATATCAAAGCGAATGAGCTCTAAACAATATACTTGCGGAAAGAGTGCCTCTAAAATGTGTGTATATCTCATACGACGGCGATATGACGCATGATCTTACGTTTTTACACCGAGCCACTGATACGAATTCACAGTAGTATAGGGGTGATCGGGGGTAATATGTCCATTATACATTATATTTGGCAACGTCCGATTTTGGTAAAATGCAAAATGATGTGGGAGTGAGCTATCGATACCGATACCACTACGACTACCAATATCGCTCCACTACCACTATCACCATCACCACGACAACCACCAAATCCGCCGCGACCACCATCAACAACATCAACCCTACTCCCCCATTGGACCCCGACCCCACCCCACCCCACCCCACCCACCCCGACTACTACTACTACTATTACTACTACTACTACTACTACTACTACTACTACTACTACTACTACTACTACTACTACTACTACTACTACTAACTAATACTACTACTACTACTACTACTACTACTACTACTACTACTACTACTACTACTACTACTACTACTACTACTGTGACGATGATGACGACGGCTGCTGCTCCTAGTACTACCTCGGTACCACGAACGCAACCATGACCATGACCACAACCACGACGACAATGACGATGATGATAATGACGACGACGATAACCACAGAGGTATACCAGGAGTTCGGAAGTCTTTATGGGATCGAACCCCCCCCCCCCCATCCCCTTTGTTTACAGGGCGCCATTTTCTTTCCATCATCATCATCATCATCATCAGTCATCGTCACTGTTGTCGTTGTTATCGTTGGCCCCACAATCACCATCACCACCATCACCACCACCACCATCATCACCACCACCACCAGTACCACCTCCACCATCCATCGCCACCACCACCTCGCCTTCTGTTCTTGTCAGTGCTTTTTCTCTGTTAACAGTCTTCCACATCACCCTAGTGTTCTGGTCGGGGTTATATTGTTTTGAGGTTGATTGTGGTTGATAGTTATCCATCACATGTAGAAACAAGCTTGATATAATCTCAGTAGCTGCGGTTTCCAGATTGGTTTATTTCCCATATTTAACGGATTTTGTCGCATCACACCCAAAGTACTGTGTTAAAACCTGAGCCAAATCGGACCAATAGCTCCCGCAATATCCACAGATCCGGTGTTTATCCGACCCGGATCAGGATTCTTTTATTTGAAATATGGCCAATGTCCGAAAATCCTCTTGCATGGCAACTTCATTCGATGTGTTAAGATTTTAGTCAAATCGAGTAGTTTTTAGATATTTTCCGGAATATGCTTTTGTTATTAGCTAACTGACTAAGGAGATGGCGGTTTATTGAACTGCGATTTGCAGCTAACCACGTATACGATATACCGCCTGCCTGCATGTCTGTCTGTCTGTCTGCCTGTCTGTTTGTCAGAACCGTTTGGTAGAATTCAACCAAATTTGTTCTGTGAGCTACCCATATGATTGCAGATTAGATGAGAAGATTTATATTCAGCTCTGGCTCCTATGGTCAGAGGTGTAGTCAACAGTTTACTTATAAACATCTCATTCTTTGCAATATCTCAACCAATGTCGTTCAGTGAAATTCAACCGAATTTGTTATATGAGTTGTCCATATCATTATCTCAGAGAGTGGGCTGGTGGGGTGAGGAGAAATATGGCACATCAAAAACATGGTGCGGATTTCCGATAAGGCAATTTAGTTTTTCTTGTTGCAGTAGCTGGTGGTGATGGCGGATGTGGTGGTGGTTATGGTAGTGGTGGTTTGTGCTGATGGTGCTTCTTGCAGTAGTGGAGGTGTTTGTTATTGTTGGTGTTTTATTGCCATTGGTGCTGGGTGAAATTGTTATTGTGATGATGGTGGTTCTGAGTATCTTTTACAACAGCGCCAGTGCTTAGCAGACTAGACTTTACTATTTGGCTAGCACGCATATCTTGGATATGCAAATGGGTATTTTTGATATGCAAATAAATTAATTGAATTGATCTACACACAGATCGATGACGTCACTGTTGTTGGCATTTTCAAAATGTCCCAGAGATCGCGCACGGAGGAATAGCTAGTCTGAGAGTGAATAACTACTCGATTTATATCAGATTTTGAATGGATCTTTATCCTGGATGGGAATAGAACGTAATTATCAACATATTGATTTTATTTTTGTGTCCTCAGTTCGTGATTTCTCTGTATTTTATTTGAAGAAACATTGATATTGGGGCTCTCCTTAGATGCGTTACACACGAGGCATAAACAATTTGACGAGCTCTTTTATTAGGCTGGCGGTGTGGGGAAAACAAAATGACCGCCGCAAAACGATTACTTGATACAAATTGCAAACATGAATAATTAATTCACTTACTATTTTTTTTGTTTAAAAAAGTTCTTAGTATCATAATGACCCTTCAGCTTTAAGTACTCGCTTAGAGTAGCAGTATTTGGTACCTGTCTACGCTCCTAAATGCCAGTAACTAGTGGCGTCATTACTATTCGTTGAAACAATATAGACGTCTAAATTAATATGCTTGTACGCAGAGTGGTCCATTTCCATTAGAAAGAAATAGTCTCTCAAATACGTTTGTTGAAATAACGTGAAATCTCCACGGAATTTTGCAAATGTGCGATATAGTCAGACTACGATCATATACCCGCATTTGTCTAGCCAATCAGGTGTGATAAAGACGACCATTGAAACAATGCCTGTATAGCGTCCTTGGAATCGACGTAAGCATGATTAGCGTATAAAATGCTACGACACTTTCAGGAATCAGTGTCCTATTGATCCCCCAATACCGCTTACACGCATGCCTATCTAGTGCAGTATAGACCTTCAATTCATAGAGAAATTTACAGCTTTCCTATTACTCCAGCTAGTACTCTCCCCACCCCACCTATCCAGCCCCTCTCTCTCTCTCCCCAACCCTCTCTCTCTCTCCCCCCCCCCCCCTCCCACCCACCCCCCCCCTCTCGCTCCCCCCCCTCTCTCTTTCTCTTCCCCCTCTCTCTCGCCCCACCCTCTCTCTCTCCCCACCCCTCTCTCTCCCCCACCCCTCTCTCTCCCTCCTCTCTCTCCCTCTCTCTCTCTCCCTCCGCCTCACCCTCCCTCCCCCTCTCCCTCCCTCCCTCCCCTCTCTCCCTCCCTCACCCTCTCCCTCCCTCCCTCCCTCCCTCCCCCTCCCCTCTCTCTCTCTCTCTCCCCCTCTCTTTTTCTCTCTCTCTCTCTCGCTCTCCCACTCCCCCCTCTCTCTCTCCACCTCCCTCTCTCTCTTTCGCTCCCCCTCCCCCTCTCCCCCCACCCTCTCCCCCTCCCGCCTCTCTCCCTCCCTCCCCCTCTCCCTCCCTCCCCCAGCTGTCCGAATACTGAATATGAAAGTCAGCATAAGCTGAGCTTCTCATGTGTGTGACTCGGCCATGTCATGTCGATAACTGGAGGAATTAAGGCGGATAATGGCAGCTATCGCTTCATCATCCCATCGTGATTAAGCACGAGATGAGCAATCCACCATCAGTTACCGATTTTGACACCACTGGAGATTTCAGTTAACCCTCAAGATGATGCGGAGTACTTTCAAGAGGCGCGTTAGCGCGTGAGACATGCATGCACGCGCGAGTTGGGGTGACTCACTATGAGACTGAAGGAATGCGTTTGATTGCCAATTGGATTTGCTGTGCTGGAATTCTGACAATAAATGCCTTAAATTACGAGCCTGTAGTTTTATCGAGTTAACGCCGAACGTGTGTATGGGATACAGACGTCATCGAACACAGAGTCAAATGTCACAACAGATTACGACATAATGGAAGACTGGTGCGATCACTCCTCGACCCAGACCGTTGTGATCAATAGCAGCATTAAACGATAATACTTCTACTACTATTATAACCGCAACTATTACTGCTGCTGCAGGTCGGCTGGTGGTGGTGGTGGTGGTGGTCCTGCTGCTGCTGTCCTCCTCCTTCTCCTCCACCACCATCACCACCCGCTATTAATAGCTGCTGCTGTTGCTGCTCCTGCTGCTGATGATCATGATGATGGAGTCGGCGGTGGCGGCGGCGGCGGCTGCAGCGACGACGATGACGACAACGATGATGATGACGATGATGATGATTGTGGCGCTGATGACGACGATGATGAACTATTATGAGCAACAGTATTTTGAAGATTAATACCGACTTGCAAGTGTGAATAACTGATAATTCACAATTAAAAATTCTTCGCCGATTACTTCAGTTGATGAATAGGTCAAGGGAGGTAACTCCTTAATATATATATATATATATATATATATATATATATATATATATATATATATATATATATATATATATTGTTTAAAACTAGACACAATTTAATGCCTGGGTCCATGCATTAAGGTACTGCTGCGCTCAAGTCAAACAAAAAATACCACCACCACCACATTTTTCAAATCGCTTACATTTCGATTGTGACGTCAGACTACATGTGACGTAATTGATTATGACGTCATATACGTGAGTGCCAATTTGGATCTATTTATTGTTTGTCTTGGAGAGACAAACATCAATAAAGCCGCGCACCTGATTATATATGAAACGTGTTATTGCCAAACCTGTCTATAGCGGACATTGTATGGTCCATCAGCAGGTGGTCACTAAACAAGTGGTCGCTTCAGACAACCCACTTCCTATGGTAAGCTGCATTTAGTGACAAATTATGGCATTTTCTAATGACGGGTATTGTTGCCGTACCAAGAACGTCCATCATTTGGCCCCAAATGTCAGTGCCCGTTATAGCTAGGATTTACTGTTCTCGTAATATCAATCCTGAAAGGTCCAGCCAGCCCCCTGATTAAATACAGATGTGTGCCATGAATCATGGCGTAAGAATCAATATGAAATTGGCATGTCTACGCTTGACGATCTTGCTAAATATTGAACTGTTTAAATGTAAATAAAATGTTTTCTGTTCAACAAGTAGCTGGCTCGTAGGTATAAAAATTACGAAACGTGTATAGAATAGGTTTTGGCTTGATTCATTGCATTGCGAATTCACATCAGTGGGCCGACTTCATGAATTTTAAGTTCTATTAAACGTCTCAATTCCACTCAGTTTTGTTTAAAATGTAAAAATGACATCATGAAAACGTATGAATTTTGTAGTTAACGTTAGAGTATTTTAAAATGACGCTTATCCCAGCTGTTGTGTGTTTTATTATGCTTTCTGTTTGTAAGTATAATAATAATAATAATAATAATAATAATAATAATAATAATAATAATAATAATAATAATAATAATAATAGGTGTAGTCTTGGTTCAACGATCCATATTTTTACTGTTTTCAATACGGGAACACCAGAGGACAGAACTAGAATTTGACCAAAATTGCTGGGAGCCAAAAAATAAAATTTGGTGGTCATTTTGAAAAAAGAAATTTGATTTCAACTTTTCCGAGCATTTCTGCCAAATATGAAAACTGGTATTTTGACCAAAATGGAAGGCCTTGACACCGAGATGGGCCGTACAGTTTCTTCTAATATGCTCAATAGGCATGTAAGGGGAGTTTATTTCTGCAAAAAACTCCAAAAACTGCTGACTTTGGAGGCATTTAGGGGTAGCCTAGCCCCTAAAGGGGTGATCTTGGGATTACATCGTGACATAGTGGTGCCTTCTAATATGGTCATTGACCCGCCCTGACCAATGGGGGAGTTTAATTCAGCCATTTACGAAAACTTGTAATTTTGACCTCATAAGGGATAGCCATGCCTTGAGGCTGGGACGCCAAATCAGCACACATCTTCGGGACCCCAATGGTATCATCCCGTCCAAATATTGTGGTGATCCAAAATACATTCCAGTTGTAATCGCAGGTCAAATATCCATACTTGAAATTCCTATGTGTTTACTATAGGGACACCCTGAACACGGAAAATTTCTCGAAAACTGTTAAATGGATAGACTTTAAATTTGGTACTAAATCAAATAGATATAAGCCCGCACAGATGATTACATTTCAAGTCGATTGAAGCAAAAACAACTTCAGTGACCATTTTGAAAAAAAAATTTGATTTAAACTTTTCCCGGCATGGTCATTTCCGACAAAAACGAAAAACGGTAATGTTGAACAAACTGGTGCGTGCGTGCGTGCGTGCGTGCGTGTGTGCCAAGATGGGCCTTAATGTTGAACAAACTGGTGTGTCTGGACACTAAGATGGGCCTTAATGTTGAACAAACTGGTGTGTCTGGACACCAAGATGGGCCTCAAAATATTATCTAATATGCTCATTGGACATGTATAATTAAGGGGAATTCATTTCCGCATAAAACCCACGAAAACTGGTGATTTTGAGGTCCATGAGTTACCAGGGGTATGTGGTCCAGGGTTTGTGCTAGCATTAACGGATGTCAAGGCTATCGCCCATTGAAATGCTCTGATGAAAGGGAAATCATTTCTGCCAAATCGAAAACTGGCGACACTGAGACCAACGGTGCCCATATGCCTGAGCCCGTGACCCAAATGTGATGGATATCATATTTAATAAGACAAAAATAGAAACCGGTAATTCGGAGACCCAAAGTGTACCTTTCCACTTGGCCATGTGCCCGTCAGATCAGTAAGTACCACCAGGACTCCAATGGTAACATCCTGACTATGTATGGTACGGTAGTGATCCGATCACAGCTCTAGCTATAGTCGCACTACAAGTAATCTACAGCAATGAACAACGGTCATATGGGCCCTATGAACTAACATGAACTGGGTTTTATGACCGCCAGCAGTAAGCTAAAACATTGTGTAAATCAATTGAGCATAGAATGTGTTATGCTATCTAGGATGACATTAATTGGGAGGTAGTAGTAAGGGGAGTGGGGAGATAGACGAACATTCTGATTGGCTCTCACAGTCACACGATTTCCAGGGGCGGGACATAATTGCCAATATATTGAGTATCAAAAAGGGGCGTGTGCTGGTGGGCATTCTTGTACAAACACTCTCAGCATGCCACGCCCATTTTGGCACTCTATCGATGGGCAATTAACTAATTCAGTTTTCCAGACTCGCTGTTTCAAATCCCCATTCATGATAAACTTGAAAAACATCTATAGGTGAGAACTTATAATTTATCACTAGACAGCTGTGTTTTCGTTAACTTCCATGACTAGGAATACAACTGTAACAGTCTGCAGAATCGTGTTTTGATATTTCATTATTCAAGTGTTACTCATGTAGCGCGGATCGACCGGATGGGTACGGACCGTCCCAGCTAAGCCGGGTACGGGACGACCATTCCGGGTACGTTCCAGGCACGCACCCCCACCTACCCCCTAGGTAGGACGTACGCATGTATAAAGCCATATGAGAGAGGTGTCTATAAAACGGTCAAGTCCGTAAGAACGCAACGCAGGTGCATGCGTGCGCCTCAGAGCTTCCCTGGCAACACGTGTCAGTATTGGAAGAGAGTGTATACTTATAGTGTACCGAGTTGGTACTTGTGATTTCTTCCAACCACAATATTCTCGTCGTTCTTGCTACCGATCAGGACAAGAATGAAACGAGGATTTCAAAACCGTTTACCTTTCTAAAATCGGACCGGAAATGGCCGAGTTTATCATAAATAGCTCACTAAATTCGTTAAGACACGTTGCGCGCATGCGCGCTAACCGCTGCGTTGACAGTGCACGTCCAAGAGCGGGTAGCGCTTTTACTGTTCCGAGTAGGTACATTGTAATTCTTTATACTGGCTCGGTTCCGTCGAATCTGGTATCACTCAAGACTAGAATTCGGCGGGCTTTTCAAATCTGTTAACTGTTTTAAAATCGGCTAAGAAGTGGCTGAGTTATCGCCGTTTTACTCCTAATTATGCGCCGTATATCTCCATGGCGTCGTAATCGCGTATATATATAGCTAAATAATCAGTGACTTGCGTAACACCTGACTCACTACGTCATCTTCACATCTATATCTATCACGGTATTTAGATAATTGTGTACACGTCACAGGATTACAGCACGTTGATTGGCTGCTTCATCAAATTCTGATTGGTTGAGGCAGCCAGTTACGACGATATCATGAGTATAAAAGGGGATGATTTATGAGGATCGAGAGCGTCGTCGGCCGGTGGCGTGCGGTCAAGAACTTTCCAAGCATGGAAACCTGACTAAACAACTGGAGTGGCAAAGACTGAATCCAACATCATCTCGGCACAACTTCAACTACCAGCACCGCTCAGATTGCAAGAAAAATCGGGCCACCGCACTGTGGACGACATCGTCATAGTGTTACAATATGTTCCTGTTTTAATTACTAACTGTATAGGAACTAATATTACGGTGGACCCTTACGGTCCCGATATGTAATTCTGCATAACGTGGAGCCAGCAATGCTTCTCGGTAGATAACTCACCAGATCTGCCAGCCACGCGGAAAAGTGGACTTTCAACCGCCATACTGCATGTCGTATGTGAAGATTTGACGTTTTGACTGCAGCCAAGTAAATTCCCTCGGTGTGTATTATGAGCTAATTAACACACCGGGCACCGTTAAGCTTAAATAGTATGCTTAATTACAACTGTATTAATAACCCTCTCTGTTAATGGGTTATTTTAACTATATCACTTGCCGTTATTATTAACGGACACTTTAGTCATACCGCATCGTGTAGAACTTACTAGGTAATCAGTAGACTATTCTTATACTGTGTTTCACTGTTCTGACTTTGTACCGCTTCCGTCCTGGACCAGCATTGCAGAGACCGTATCCTGCGGAACATCTACATGCGGAAACTGATCCGGTCAACAGAGAACGTGTCAACTCACGTCACGAGCATAGTGACGTATCAATTTCAGTAACATGGTAGCCACAATTAAGAACGGCTACTGGGTATTCAAGTAACTATACATGATATATTTAATTACACCGTCTTTAATTAATTCTTAAGATATTCATTTAATTATACCTTAATTACCATATTTTCCTCTGTAAACGGTACTGATGACTAACAGGTACCGTCCCGGTCTCCGGACCGCTAGTTATAATTTCTTTATTACTGTTCATAAGATCCTTGTTTCACTGTAAGGTGTTTCACTAACCGCACCGTATTAGGTCTATCAACCTGTATTATTACTGTTCTAATCAATTTATGTACTATTGCTGTTCCATACTAGGTTAGTTTACTATATGGCAAGTAGCCATCAGTTGATATGTTTTGTTTATTTGTAGAAAACCTAGGACAGCAGTGCACATAGGAGATACTATGCAGCAACATTATATATATACATCACGTTTTCCCGCCCCCATCAATATTTCACTAAGGTCGATGTCTGTGCTATTAACACTGTTTAGCCCGGCATGCTACCACCTAAAACCTGACTATTCAGCTCGATAGGATGTGCGTAGAGAAGGTTTCTTCGTTAGGAGACACATAGTGTACACCTCTTTTCCGGTCGTTGCGGTAATCTAGCCCCGCACCCTGACAAGGTTGTGTAAAATTGGCCAATTTACCTATATGGCCTCATATTTATAAAGTTATCGTCTCTCTTCATGTTCCACTAATCTTTAGGCTTCTTAATCGGCACCTTCCCGGTCGTGAGACCGCAATTCTATATTTTCTGTTTCATACTGTACATATTATCTTTATTTTAGTGTGCCTACAACAAACAAGCACCGCAAGGTCCTATGACCTGATATACTGTTAGCGCTGTACTAGATAGTTATGTATATGGGATGTATCCATCCTAGTTATTTTGTTTTGTTTATATGAAAACTCTAGGACGCAGTAGGCTAGGCTATGCTATACAGCAACATTATAGCCGCATCACTATTTCCCCCTGCATCAATTTTACACTGAAGTCACTGATCATGCTCACATTACTCGAGCCTGACCGACTAAACCTGGCCATTCTAGCTCGATATGATTGGTTTAAAGTAGTTAGGGACAATCTCTCCATAAGAGACATATTGGGTACGCCTCTTTTCCGGCTGTTGCGTATATGTAACACCGCACACCGGCTAGATGATATAAATTGGCCAATTACCTTATGGCTACTTAGTAATGATGAGGGATTGTCTTTTTCTACGCTCCTCCAGCTGCAAGGCTTCATAATAATTGTCTGGACTCCCAATCGACATGTTGGCAGCATCCAACTCTAGGAAACTATAGGGGTTTCCGAGTGGTGAAAACCAAAGTGTCGATTTCGTATGCACTCCCCCTGTATCTTCGGATACCAGTTAGCTTAGATACACCCACCAAGGTAGGAAGCACTGCAAAAAGAAATTATATTATGTAACCCCGGCCTGCAGTGCATTTCTGGGCATTCTGGAACATAACTCTAATGACAGGTAAAATGTTAGTTCCGTAACACATGGGTGACGGACGAGACACAGATCTCCATTCAACTTGGTATGGTATCTGGGTGCGGTCTTAGGGCCCACCACGCTCTCACAGGACGGTCACTAGGGATGGATATCTGCCTTTTACACCCCACCATAAATATACTATTGCAATTTCTAAATTGCTTATGTGAACGGTAAATTGTCCTAGTGATGTTATATGTGGTTGCAGTGCGATACGTGACCGGATCGTCATATGATTCAGGAGCTGTCGCTCCATAACATGTCCGCATGCTGTCTTTCTGAGGAAGATGCTATGCGGGCCGACCTTCGGGAAGCCGGGCATCTTCGCTAGTTAGACTTATGTGTCAAAAGATAGGTAGGAATCCCTGTCACTTGTGGCCAAAGCTTGGAACCATATCTAACAACCAAACTGTAGGTTAAAATTTAGCAGAAGGCCTGCATAAATAAAAGTGGCGACTACCAATGTAGTATCTTTGGACCTACATAAGACGGTGACCTATGAATTCTTCGGAAGTCATCTGACCCGTCTTCACGTAAACCAGCGTGCATCACATTACTTATGGATTGACCCACTGCACATAACATTCTGTTTAAACAAAAGAGTGACCCTTTTTGCCAGCTCTTTTCATCCGCTTCGGTGTTGAAGGCATTTTCCTGTGACGGAGGCCCATGTGAGGCACTTTGCTCTCGCAACAATATTATTTTGTGTGTGTTTGTGGTATAATTGGTTTATATTAAACTATTTAAGTAGCCTCGTTAGGATGCTACCTTATGGGGATACCTCACTGGATTTACGAATCTGTGAGGTACCTCCGGCGAGCCCACGGAGACAAGGCACATGTTTGGTTCTATGTACTGTATAATTTTGCTCATTTACTAGCAAACGAGTACCATTGTTTATGTAGTTATTCTTAATTATTACTACGTCCGGACTTTTAAATTAGTTTATGGAGCATCATACCGATGACACCAACAGTTAAAATGAGACCGTGAGGTTCAATCTTGGCGGCAATGATCGCACAGCCCCACTGGAACATTATCGTTCCACTGGCTCCAGAAGCCAGTCTTTGTACATCCAGTTCAATGGAGTGGAGCAACATGGCGGACCAGCGTATACCCCCGCGAGCTATAAGTGGTGCCCGATGTGGGGCCTGAATGAAAAGCGAACCCACGCCAACAGTCAACACACGTATTTCAGTCTCCTTCATCAGACAGTCAGGACTCCCTGGATTTGGAAGCAACATCATATGACGGAAGGACTGCAAATGTGCTCACCGACTGTGCTAGAAATTTCCCCGGTGTGGAACAACCAGCACCGTTTTTATATGAGTATTCACCGATCAGTGAGGGGACATTCCGTGATACCTCGCAGGCTGGTACTCAATACATCACATTGTCGGTTATCCACGATAGGCACCAAACACCTTTGCCAGATCGCGGTCGACCAGGACAAAGACCCCTACGGCGGCATACTAATACTTCACAGCCATCATGTTCACCAACGTTATCACAGGGTGACCAATGGCCTGCACTTCATGCACCATGTCCCACATCTCCTCCTATACAAACATCATCAACGTATTATCCTTTAGTACTGCGATACGAAGTGCGAGATGTGGCACCCCCCTTCCAACAATATTCCAGAAGAACTACATCACATGGCACACACCACCCCCGTCAGTCTCGTGGCCCGCCTCCATACAAGGAACACCCATCACAGCAGCCAATAGAACATCCACGTTGTCTACACAGTACACCTCCACCAGTCTATAGACCAACACCCGTCTATGGACCCGCATCAGGGTGGTATTCGGTGGAACCAAGATATCATGTTCAACACTACCATCGGGAATCACCATCACGGACATGGCATCAGCAGGAACATCATCAGGAATTACCACCAACACCACTACCAACACGCAGACAAGCATCCGCGTTCACGCCATTCTCCCCAGCACCAGCACCTGGATTCTTGCCTATATCTCCATATCATGGCCATGGCTAGATCATTCTCCCTACCAAATTTAGCGGGGAGAATGATTGGGCTAATTATAAGTGCCAATTCGAAATAATTATTCGTAGAAATCAGTGGACAGATCAACAAAAGGGAGAATATCTGGCCGCAAAACTGTTGGGAAAATCTCTACAAGTCCTGGCAGATTTGGGATCAGATCACACACCAACATACACAGAACTGGAAAGCGTGTTGTCAGAAAGATTTGGAGAGACAGCCCTCAGCAAAACCAGTCATCTTCAGCTAAAGAACTTGTGTAGATGAGCTGGGGAGGCATTGCCAGAATTAGCTAGTCATATTCGGTGACTAGTTACTCGCGCCTACCCCAGCACGAATCACGAGGGAGTTTTGCCCTGTAGATGGGGCTTAGAATACACCTTCCGTATCATCTGCGTGTCGTAAGAGGCGACTAAAGGAGGTAAGGGTGAGGTAACCCTGACAGAAACCTCGAGTGCTGAAGACTGCGGTTCCAGGCTGCATAGCACACTCTAATAAACCACGGATCCATCCACTTAACGCTTATGATCATGTCGATAGTCACTTACAGGACTGGCGGAATGATCAGCGAACGAAAAGAAGAAGAAGAAGAGGGAGTTACACATTTGCATCTGGACACCTTCATCGACGTGTTGATTGGAGAGTCCACCGTCAAGGAAAAACTATTTCTCATTGAATATGACAGCCTTCAATCCTTAACGGCAACAGCGGTTCGGATCGAGAATTTCTTGGAGCGGGAAAAAGCAAATCGCCGCCAACTACATCCCATGAACGAAGTGAACGATGCAAATCTCATAATCACTGACAACACATCTGCAATAGCATCTACATCAGCAACAGACCCATGCGCCTAGAGAAAGCCATCATACACTGCAGACAATAGGAACTAGACATACACGGCTGACGTATACCCCTTGGACCAGAATCATCACTGTACGATACTTGCGCAGTAATTTTGGCATCTACGGCCACAGTTGAACTGGGACAGGAGAAAATCTTATGGGCCACCGCACCACAGTTAGGAAACAACACACACATAGCTATGCTGAAACCCGACCCTGATTATATGATCACTTCACAATGTGCGAGTCATCGAATGGTCGTGGACACCATCAATAAAGATCACATACCCTTCCAGGTACTCAATGGCACAATGGACCCAATAACACTAGTACCGTGGGTTCGTGTGGCCAGCTGGTGGATGTGATATCACTGGCGACACCCCCTGCCGCACCTACACCAGCAACACCTGATGATTTACCGGAGCATTTGCATGACATATATTTGTGTGCCATAGTTGGATTGGTGAAGTTTCATAAACGTGACATACGGAAACTCTTATAAATACCATGAAAGTTTCTCGGCTGGAGATATGGATCTGGGAGAAACACATCTCATGCGACACTCCATCAACACTGGAAACAACCGACCCATTCGACAACCCGTTCGACGTCTTCCCATTCACAAGGAGGTGGAAGCACATCAACAAGTAAACGACATGTTGCGAACAGGCATAATAGAGCCATCGGCATCCACCTGGGCCAGTCCCATTGTAATAGCAGGCAAAAAGGATGGCTCTGTGCGGTTTTGTATTGACTACATCCGCCTTAATGATCTAAGCATCAAGGACACATGTCCGCTCCCGTGGATTCCTTGTCCAGAGCCAAGTGCTTTTGTAAACTTGACTTAGCTAGTGGGTACTGACAGGTAGCCATGGATGAGGCTGACAGGGGGGAAGACCACTTTTGTGTGTAGAGACGGTCTTTTCCAGATCCGCAGGATGCCCTACAGATTGTACAACACTCCTGGAACATTTGAGCGTCTCATTGAGCAGGTATTAACTACCCTACAATGGGAGATCTGTCTCTGTTACATCGACGACGTAATCGTATTTGGCTCCTCGTTTGAGCAGACTCTGTCCAACTTGGACAAAGTCTTAGTGGAGTTTCATGCCACTAATCTCAAGCTCAAACCTAAGAAATATCATTTCTTTAGACAGAGAATAGAGTTCCTGGGACACATCATATCCGGCGATGGAGTGGCTATTAAACCTTAAAAAACAAAAGCAGTATCGGAGTGGCAAACCCCCACCATGGTCACGGATAACCAGAGTTTCCTCGGTCTCTGCCAGTACTATAATCATTAGATCCATCACTTTAGAGAAATTGCATCACGACTATATAGGATCACCAAAAAGGATCGACCATTCGAGTGAACGAGTGAGTGTGAAGGTTCCTTCAGGGCGCTGAAAGAACATTTGATGACCACACCAATTCTTGCTCATTCGGACCATAATCTTGATTTCATCTTAGACCCTGATGCATCAGCTTATGCAATAGGTGCAGTTCTATCTCAGGTCACAGAAGATGGACTGGGACAGGTACTGGGTTATGGTTCACATACTCTAAACAAAACAGAGAGACATTACGCGACCACCAAGAGGGAATTGTTAGCTGCGGTACATTTCGTCAAGTATTACAAACACTTTCTGTAGGGGCGCCCATTTACCGTGCGTACATATCACACCTCCCTACTCCAGATGGCCAGGTAGCGAGGTGGGAGGAATCCCTGCAGGCTTTTAACTTCAACGTTGTTCATAGACCCGAAAAACTGCATGGAAATGCTGAGACCTTGAACAGAATCGGGCTCAAGGGTGGATAGGAAGTGGCCACCACCATGACACATACAATACAGCCATCTCCTGTGTTTCCAGAATTGTGGTGCGCAGAGTGGGACATGGAAAGGGTCGCTCATGAGCAAGCAACAGACGTGCAATCACAAAACATATATGCGTGGATCCAGGAGGGGGTACGTCCTCCTAAGGAATATGTTACACCGCTTTCCGTGATGGCAAAATATTACTACCAGAGGTTTGGAGAGTGTCATATGCAAGATGACATCCTCTACATTAATAACCAGATAGTGATTCCTGAGCATTATCATGAAACAATTCTTCAACAACTGCATTATAGCGCACAGAGATTCTATTGGATCGGGATACGTGATAGTGTGAAGGCATTGGTCGCCAAATGTGTCCCATGCCAAAGATGCGCTGTTGGCCAGCACCATGCCGCACCCTTACAAGTTGAAATTGTTGGTGCACCATGGGAGCGAGTGGCTATTGATGTGCTCAGACCCTTGAATACGACTGGTGAAGGAAACAAGTATATCCTCGTATTACAAGATTATTTTACGAAGTGGGTAGAAGCATTTGCTTTGCCGGACCAAGAGGCATCCACAGTAGTGAAGGTCCTGACAAGCAATGTGTTCTGCTGCTTCGGTATGCCCTATAAACTGCACAACAGAACCCTGGCAGAGATACTGACAAAGGAACCACGCCTGGATTGTCGTGACTGGGATGTATGACTCCCATATGTGCTCATGGCATACCACACTTCGATACATACCAGCATGGGTTATACCCCTGCTCGGTTAATGTTAGGCCATGAATTGGCCTTGCCCCTGGATCTGGCAATGCCCAGGATTCCAGGAGAGAAGAATTCACCATCTCTCTATGTAGAGTTCATGCATCAGCGGCTAGAACAGACCCATGAGCTAGTGAGAGCTTCTTTATCCACTGCACACTGGCATCAGAAAACATGGCATGACCGGCCGGTGCATGAAGATGCATATGAAGCAGGAAAAATGGTCTGGGTTCATGATTCGTGAGATTCTGTAACTGAGTTACCAGTGGAATAGGCCCCTATGTGGTTTTAGGTAAGAAGTCTGACGCGACCTGCCATATCCACGCTTCGGATGGCCTCAGTCATCCACTTTGATCGACTTAAACCTTGTGTTGGTGATGACCCAGTGCCGGTACCCAGACAGATGTCTCTACGGAAAAAGTATTCCCGATGTTAGTCCAGAGCACCGCGGTGCCAGTTCGACCCCTCTCCTAACAAGCCTGGAGTCTGGCGAACATATGACTAACACTGAGGATGGTGACGAGATACGTATTCGCCGTCTCCCTCTTCAGAGCTGGTCTACACGATTTGGGAAGTCATATCTGAAGACTTTCTCGTTTGTGCTGTCCAAGGGGAAGGACGGAAAAGTTGTTCCACCGACCTCTTCCCAGTCCCACCCACTTCATGCTATTGCCCCAATTATTGAGTTACCACAAGTGGAAGCTGAGGCTTCCCCGGGCCATGCTACTTGTGGGGTGGAACATGTAATAAATAGCATGGAAGTGAAGAGGCTTCATGAGGCCTTGGCTTGTTTTGAAGAACAGCAAAATTTCACAACTCGGTGTACCCTTCCAAATCATCAAATCGCGAGACCACTGCCATTCCAAGGTGCGCCCCATCCATTAGCACTACCACCCCCACTCCAACTCGCATCTCTCGTCAATGCACCAAGTTCGGACATCACTGGTCCTGTCCATTTCACACTCCACTCGTCGTCTGTTGACTGTCAATCTTCAGATATGGGAGAGTCTGCTGTTACAGGATTGGTGGCATCCCGCACCACAACATTCCTTTCTGCATGAATATGGTGAGTTCATCACCCACCGCACCCGACTTTTCCACAACAGCAACATACTCGGCATTCCACAGCTTGGAAACCAAGAGAGATAGGCTCATCGAGGGGTTTCCTAAACAGATGGCAGTGGGCTCACGAGAGTCTGCGGGCACGTAAAATCGCTGGTATAGTGCAGAGGAGTTACTAAAGGCCTCCGTCTCGAACGAAGGATGAATTAACACCCTACTGTGGTACCGTCTAGTCAGCGCATTGTTCGGGCTGCTGAACTTGGTAATAGTAAGTGGACATGCATGGTGTGTGGATGATAGTCTACACCCAGGACATCTCAAGCAGACTAGAAGTTTGCTGTGTTTCCTAGAGATGGCCTGCAGGTAAGGCCGTGGAAATGGTCAAAATTTGTATACTGTTGTACAGTGAGCATGAGCTCTGATGGTTATCTCTATTGACTGGGTCACTGGCTGGTCATCTTGCTCATGGCAGTTCATCAACCCGTTCTTTGTTATGAGTGGTCAAGATGGCTCAATGTACAGTCAGGCCATGCAAGCGTTCGTATTGCATGTCATGTCTCCTGTGATCAGAGGTCATGAAAAGTGATTCTTTGGGAAGCAGGAGGGTGTGCGCGTGAGAAGGTGCAACCTGTCACTTGCTGGACAAGTAGAGCGGTCTGGAATCCTAAGTACCCGCAGGATGAATGACCTGGTTAGTACGACCTATGCAAGGCCTCTTGCTAAAATGCCGTCCAAGAAAGATATACGTGGAGCCCTTAGCTAAAATGATGTCTAGCAGGCATCACCTCTGTGGTACAGTCCAGCTGGGCTGTAGCCATCGCTAAGACGACCATGTAGTTGGCATCCAGTACTGTGTCCACTCGGGTCGGGAGTCGGCAGGGTGCACCGTGAGTAGTAGTGTCGGGATTAAAATGATACCACCTCCCTCCAGTGACCGCCGTTCGGTGATCCGTCGTCCCCACCACCCTCTCAATCCCTGGGGCTTAGGAATTTGAGACATCGGTCACACAAATACATACAATGCCCCATGTCTCTAAACGGGATTGCTCACAGAAAAAGGTGGTATCTAAACCCAGTCTAAACACTGGGCCCTGCCCCGCTGTGATCCGTGGCTCCCACCACCCTCTCTCCAATGTAAACAAAGTTTAAACACCGTTTAAAATGCATTAGGCATGCCCACACCCCGGCGGGGCCCCCACCCATACAGGACGGGCATTGCACTCTGTGTAGGCTCAGAAAAAGACGTAGTCTCTGCCAGAGTTGCATCGGCATGATGGGATCACCCATAGTGTCTTCCATCTACCTTAACAATGCTCACCTGGTAGGATGTTAAGTGCTTAGCATTTGCACCATGGCAG
The DNA here is from genome assembly GCA_034401795.1 of Chaetoderma sp. LZ-2023a. Lineage (NCBI taxonomy): Eukaryota > Metazoa > Mollusca > Caudofoveata > Chaetodermatida > Chaetodermatidae > Chaetoderma > Chaetoderma sp. LZ-2023a. The sequence goes on from CM067370.1 coordinate 17,212,502, forward strand.
ACTCTGGCATGTTCACATGTTAAGCAGAGAATCTGGTGCTGAGCAGGTGTCTCTTGCAGACAACCACGTCCTACCCTCTCCACACCATAGAAGTAGCAGACAGACTCGATCTCTTCACGTGGGTGAAAGTGGTCGTAAACGTTTCTCCGCAAGGGGTCGATCCAAGGATTGTACTGTGGGGGGGGGGGGGGCATCCCAGAAGTGGGCCCACTTGGCATCCAATATCATGGCAGTCTCAGCACCCTGTGCCACTGCTGTAGACACCAGCATGAGCAGTATGATGAGAATCATGGCTATACATGAATAGTTAAACTGAACAGAGTGAACCTCTCGAGAAATATCTGTGCCGGATCGAGCCCTCTTCCATCCAGATCGATAGTGATCTTCATCCTCTCAGGGGCAGGGGCTGGCTGCTTCACTCTGCCACCGGCTAAGAAACGTAGCTCTAGGACTATACGAGTCATTTGCGGGCTAGTGAGTCCGACTCGCTGAAGCAGTTTAACAGCACCCTTGGCTTTGGAGACATGTGACACACCATCTATCCGTAGGATGCCCTCCTGGAGGTTAACATATTCTTCTGGTCCATCGAATGGACGATGCAGCAGGAGCTTTCCACCTGTAACCCCGATCCGGTGACCCACCCGTGTCAGGGAGACACCTTCACCTATGTAGGTGAGGAAGGATGATCCCCGATTGCAGAGCTTTCGAACTTTCCCATCCCTTTTCACAACAGTGGAGAGGGGAGTAACCGCTATGTCAATGACTGCGGGGGGGGGGGGGCTATATAGTGGCAACCATGTTTGCCAGTTACCACCAGGTCCAGCGCAGTACCACACTTCATTCTTCTCAAACATGAACTGGAGGTTTTTTGCCAGGGTCAATAGCAGACCATCATGTGTCATCGGCGGGACATTGCTTGAACAGGGTTTGACCAGATGAAAGTAGGGGTTGTCCTTTAGGGTGCTGATGTCTGCCACCTCTGTATCCGAGACCTCAATCAATGGCTCGAGGATGTACTTCCTCTTCGGGAAATAATAACGGAACACGATCTTGTGGCCATCTATGTTCGACCCAGGCGCTCCTTCAACATGTCCTTGAGGTCTGTGAGCAGCTCCACTCCATCACCACCAATGGGGTGGAGGGAGAATGCCTTTGAGTTTGCTTCGTACTGTAGGGCGAATGACACTTGCCATCGCTCTCTTCTACGTTGGCAACATCAACTGCGTACACATCTGCCAGGTCAGCAAGACCAGACCTGTTTAAACAGGAGATATCAACCATGACGATTGTCCGACTCCTGCTCTCCGGTGGTGAGAACGTAATCTTACCCTCCCTAGAGGGGAGACGGGTGGTACAGTACCGTGTAGAATGGGTCCTCTTCAAGGTGCCCCAGCAGGGCACAACATACATGCACGCTACACCAACCTCCGTGCAGTGCACACAGCAGCTCACTGGTAGAAGTAGGCTGGGACGTGATAGAGTATCTCCCAGGGGGCCAACAGCAACCTATGGAAAGCTATCAGTCCTAGCCTGTTCACACCTGTAAATCACCTGTTTGACAGCCCCTCCTTTAACATATATGCCAGCATGGATGGGATATCGGACACCAATTTAGAGTTTACACTCTTAGTACTCATTGACCTGACGACAACATGATACCATACCAGGAATATCTGACCCTTGCCGAGCAACAGATCTGTCAACAAGAAGGAGAGTGACTACAGTGAGAGAGCTGGTATCAACAGGCTGCCAGCAAGGCAATCGGGGATCATCCTTCCTCACCTACATAGGTAATGGTGTCTCCCTGACAAGGGTGTGTCACCGGATCGGGGTTACAGGTGGAAAGCTCCTGCTGCATCATCCATTCGATGGACCAGAAGAATCTGTTAACCTCCGGGAGGGCATCCTACGGATAGATGATGTGTCACATGTCTCCAAAGCCAAGGGTGCTGTTAAACTGCTTCAGCGAGTCGGACTCACTAGCCCGCAAATGACTCATATCGTCCTATAGCTACGTTTCTTAGCTGGTGTCAGAGTGAAGCAGCCAGCCCCTTCCCCTGAGGAGATGAAGATCACTATCGATCTGGATGGAAGAGGGCTCGATCTGGCACAGATATTTCTCGAGGGGTTCATTCTGATCAGGTTAACTCTTCATGTATAGCCATGATTCTCATCATACTGCTCGTGCTGGTGTCTACAGCAGTGGCACAGGGTGCTGAGACTGCCATGATATTGGATGCCAAGTGGGCCCACTTCCAGGATGCCCCCAGTACAATCCTTGAATCGACCCCTTGCGGAGAAACATTTACGACCACTTTCACCCACGTGAAGAGATCGAGTCTGTCTGCCAATTCTATGGTGTGGAGAGGGTAGGACGCGGTTGTCTGCAAGAGACACCTGCTCAGCACCAGATTCTCTGCGTAACATTAGCACTTTAGCATCATACCAGGTGAGCATTGTCATGGTAGATGGAAGAAACTATGGGTGATCCCATCATGCCAATGCAACTCTGGCAGAGACTACACATTTGTCTGAGCCTACACAGTGCAATTCCCGCCCCGTATGTGTTTACACCGGAGAGAGGGTGGTGGGAACTGCGGACCGCAGCGGGGCAGGGCCCAGTGTTTAGACTGGGTTTGGATACCACCTTTTTTTGTGAGCCATCCCGTTTAGAGACATGGGGCATTGTATGTATTTGTGTGGCCGATGTCTCAAATTCCTAAGCCCCGGGGATTGAGATGGTGGTGGGGACCACGGATCACCGAACGGCGGCCACTGGAGGGAGGTGGTATCATTTTACTCCCGACCCTACTACTAAAGGTGCACCCTGCCGACTCCCGCCCCGAGCGGACATAGTACTGGATGCCAACTACGTGGTCGTCTTAGCGAGGGCCACAGCCCGGCCGGACCGTACCACAGAGGTGATGCCTGCTAGACATCATTTTAGCTAAGGGTTCCACGTAGATCTGTCTTGGACGTCATTTTAGCAACAGGTCTTGCATAGGTCGTACTAACCAGGTCATTCATCCTATGGGTACTTAGGGTTCCAGACCGCTCCACTTGTCCAGCAAGTGACATGTTGCACCTTCTCACGTACCCGCCCTCCTGCTTCCTAAAGAATCACTGTTCATGACCTCTGATTACAGGAGACATGACGTGCAATACGAACGCTTGCCATGGCCTGACTGTACATTGAGCCATCTTGACCACTCATAACAACGAACGGGTTGATGAACTGCCATAATCAAGATGACCAGCCAGTGACCCAGTCAATAGAGATAACGATCGGAGCTCATGCTCAGGGACAACTGATGGTCTGATCCGTATCTATCTGTACAACAGTATACACATTTTGACCATTTCCAGGCCATCTCTAGGAAACACAGCGAACTTCTAGTCTGCTTGAGATGTCCTGGGTGTGGACTATCATCCACACACTATGCATGTCCACTTACCATTACTAAGTTCAGCGGCCCGAACAATGTGCCAACTAGGTGGTACCACAGTAGGGTGTTAATTCATCCTTCGTTAGAGACGGAGGCCTTTAGTAACTCCTCTGCACTATACCAGCGATATTACGTGCCCGCAGACTCTCGTGAGCCCACTGCCGTCTGTTTATGAAACCCCTCGAGGAGCCCATCTCTCTTGGTTTCCAAGCTGGGGAATGCCGAGTATCTTGCTGTTGCGGAAAAGTCGGGTTGCGGTGGGTGATGAGCTCACCACATTCATGCAGAAGGGAATGTTGTGGTGCGGGATGCCACCTCTCCTGTAGCAGCAGACTCTCATATCTGAAGATTGACAGTCAACAGACGACGAGTGGAGTGTGAAATGGACAGGACCAGTGATGTTCGAACTTTGTGCATAGACGAGAGATGCGAGTTGAAGTGGGGGTGGTAGTGCTAATGGGTGGGACGCACCTTGGAATGGCGGTGGTCTCGCGATTTGATGATTTGGAAGGGTACACCGAGGTGTGCAGTTTTGCTGTTCTTCAAAACAAGCCAAGGCCTCATCAAGCCTCTTCACTTCCATGCTATTTATTACATGTTCCACCCCACAAGTAGCATGGCCTGGGGCGGCCTCAGCTTCCACTTGTGGTAACTCAATAATTGGGGCAATAGCATGAAGTGGGTGGGAGTGGGAAGAGGTCGGTGGAACAACTTTTCCGTCCTTCCCCTTGGACAGCACAATCGAGAAAGTCTTCAGATATGACTTCCCATATCATGTAGACCCGCTCTGAGGAGGGAGAGGGCGAATACGTATCTCGTCATCATCCTCAGTGTTAGTCATATGTTCGCCGGACTCCTGGCTTGGTAGGTGAGGGGTCGAACTGGCACCGTGGTGCTCTGGACTAACATCGAGAAAATAGGAATACAACTGTAACAGTCTGCAGAATCTTGTTTTGATATTTCATTGATATTTCATTATTCAAGTGTTACTCATGTAGCGCGGATCGGTCGGATGGGTACGGACCGTCCCAGCTAAGCTGGTTACAGGACGACCGTTCTGGGTACATTCCAAGCACCCCCTAGGTAGGTCGTACGTATGTATAAAGCCATATGAGAGAGGTTTCTATAAAATGGCTAAGTCCATAAGAATGTGTAGCGTGCACATGCGCACGTCAGCGCTTCCCTGGCAACACGTGTCAGTATTGGAAGAGAGTGTATATATATAGTGTACCGAGTTGGTACGTGTGATTTCTTCAAACCACTCCAATCTCGTCAAACGAGGATTTCAAAACCGTTTACCCTGTTAGAATCGGACCAGAAATGGCCGAGTTGTCAATAAATAGCTCACTAAAATTATTTTCAAAATATTACTTGGACGTCGTAATCGCGTGTCTGTATTAAGTGAATGGGGAATGCGCTGATCACGTGATCGCCACGTCACTCCTTTAGGCTGCACGCTAATTGGCTACCGCTCGGCAGCTGATTGGCTAGGGCATCCTGCCTCTGACGTCACGGGTAGTATAAAAGAAGCAGGAAATCAAGAATGGAGAGCACTTCGGCAAGGAACAGCCGACAGCACAGTTGCTGGACCAGCGCAGTGCTAGACGCGGACTAACTGCTTACTGACTATGGTATCGTACACCGCAGCAGTGCCTATCAGAACTCAGATCTCCTGCGATGGTCAGCTACCTTTTTCCGCAATCACAAGTTTTTGTAAGCCCTCGGACGGCCATCCAAGGGCAACTAAATAAATAAGAAGTACACCCTATCCGGAACAACTTACAGACGAACTTCCCTGCAGATGGGCCTTGCAGCCCGATGTAGATTCTACAGGATGTAGACCCATGGTGATTCTTGGTGGATAACTTGCCGGATATTCCAGACGACGCTGAAAAGTGGTTTCATAATTCCGCGCAGCATGTCGTGTGTTTAATTAACTTTTAGGCAGTCTAGTGGGACTCTGCCTGGTACACCGCAAGAGCTAAGCGATGTATCCCGCACGGTGTACCCTATTATGTACATGCAACATTTAATTACCACTGTAGCCTTCTTTGTTACGGGCAACTTTCAAACTACCGTCGGCGGACGGACACTTTATAATTTACTGTGTAAATTCATGTATTAGTTAATCTGACTATCTAATGGACATCTCTGTACAGCTGTTCTTCTTCACCGTCTTGGGAGTGCGCCGCATCAACAGTCTGCCTGCGGGAATCTTCCTGGCCTGTAGCGCAACTACAGCGATTTGTGAACTCTTACCTTACCGATGACCAAGGTACTCAAGTAACTATACTATTGTGCTATTTATTAATTCCGTAATAGGTACCTTCCGGTCGTGAGACCGCATTTTTATATTTGCTGTTTCATACTTTACATATTATCTTTATTTCGGTGTGCTTACAACAAACAAGCACCGCAAGGTCCTATGACCTGATATACTGTTAGCACTGTACTAGTTAGTTATGTATATGGCAAGTAGCCATCCTAGTTATTTTGTTTTGTTTGTATAAAACTCTAGGATGCAGTAGGCTAGGCTATGCTATACAGCAACATTATATCCGCATCACTATTTCCCCCAGCATCAATTTTACACTGAGGTCACTGATCATGCTCACATTGCTCGAGCCTGACATGTGACCGACTAAACCTGGCTATTCTAGCTTGATAGGATAGGTTTAAAGTAGTTAGGGGCAATCTCACCTATAGAGAGGCATGTTGTGCATGCCTCTTTTCCGGCTGTTGCGGATATGTAACACCGCACATTGGCTAGATTATATAAATTGGCCAATTACCTTATGGCCTCTTAGTAATGATGAGGGATTGTCTCTTTCTATGCTCATCGAGCCGCAAGCCTTCATAATAATTGTCTGGCCTCCCAATCGACACGTTGGCAGGATCCGACTCTCGGAAACTGTCGGGGTTTCTGAGCGGTGAAAACTAAAGTGTCGATTTCCCATACACTTCCCCTGTATCTTCGGATACCAGTTAATTTAGATACCCCTGCCAAGGTAGGAAGCACTGCGAAAAGAAATTATATTATGTAACCCCAGCCTGCAGTGCATCACTGGACATTCTGGAACATAACACTAATGATAGGTAAAATGTTAGTTCCGTAACACACGGGTGACGGACGGGATGCAGATCTCCATCCAACTCGGTCTGGTGACTGGGTGCGGTATTAGAGCCCACCACACCCTCATAGGAAGGTCACTAGGGATGGATATCTGCCTCTTACTCCCACCATAAAATTACTATTGCGCTTTCTAAATTGCTTATGTGAATGGTAAATTGTCCTAGTGATGTTATATGTACTTGCGGTGCGATACGTGACCGGATCATCATATGATTTGGGAGCTGTCACTCCATGACATGTCCGCACGCTGTCTTTCTGAGGAAGATGCTATGCAGGCCGACCTTCGGGAAGCCGGGCATCTTCCCCAGTTAGACCTATGTGTCAAAAGATAGGTAGGAATCCCTGCCATTTGCGTCCAATGCTTGGAAGAATATCTAACAACCAAACGGTAGATTAGAATTTAGCAGAAGGCCCACATAAATAAAAGCGGCAACTACCAATGCAGTATCTTTGGACCTACATAAAACGGTGACCTATGAATTCTTCGGAAGTCTTCACGTAAACCAGCGTGCATCACATTAATTATAATCTCACTAGGATTGACCCACTGCACATAACATTTTCTTTGAACAAAAGAGTGGCCCTTTTTGCCAGCTCTTTTCCTCCGCTTTGGGATTGAAGGCATTTTCCTGTGACGGAGGCCCGCGCGAGGCACTTTCCTCTCGCAGCAATATTATTTTGTGTGTGCTAGGGGTATAATTGGTTTATATTAAACTATTCAAGTAGCCTCGTTAGGATGCTCCCTTATGGGGATACCTCAAGGATTTACGAATTTGTGAGGTACCTCCGGCGGGCCCATGGACACAAGGCACCGGTTTGGTTCTATATACTGTATAATTTTGCTCATCTACTAGCAAACGAGTACCATTGTTTGTGTAGGTATCGTTAATTATTACCATGTCCGGACTTTTAAATTAGTTTATGGGCCGTCATACTGGTGACACCAACAGTTGGGATGAGATCATAAGGTTCAATCTCGGCGGCAATAGTCACACGGCCCCACTGTAACGTTACCGTTCCACTGACTCCAGAAGCCGGTCTTTGTACCTTCCGGAGAGTCGCGATACGGGATCCGCAACCCCGAGATCCGCAGCCAACCAGCCTTCCCACGCATCCTGTGCATGCGGCGCAATAGAGCAGAGCAACATGGCGGAGCAGCGTGTACTTCTAACCCCCCCCCCCCACCCCCACCCCCGCGAGCTACACTTACAAACACAAATACATGCCAATTTTGATATATGCCTAGGAGTAGGAACGACGTCACATAGAGTTTCTTTATTTGAGTTTCTGTTTAGGATTTCTGATTTCAGCGTGACAAATCTTGCACTTGTCTGAATTGAATTCAACATCGGTTATTTCAGAACGTTGCAGAGAGTTTATCCCACGGAAACCGATTTCTAGGGATGGCTGCGTGGTGGCCATTCTGTTTGTTGCATCTAGCTCAATGGACCTTTCCAGTTTTAGATATTTCCCGCACATCTCTAGCTAAACTCCGCCCACACATCGTTCATATTGGGATCAATCGATCCCCGAACTCCCTAACTATCAATTTCCAGGTAAGCTGTTAAATATTTCGAAACTTATTTGACTGGTTACTGTCGTTGCTTATGGCAGCAACAGTGTCCAGTTAAATTAGTTTCAAAATATTCAACAGAAAGTTTATTAAATAGTAACGACATGCAATTCGTACAACGTGTCTGTCTATTAAGCATTTAAGACGGACTGAATCGAGTCATTCATGACGTAATGATTATGACGTCATCCCCCACGTCACTTAGTTGATTATGACGTCATATTATTGATTGAGGAAAGGATTCATGAATTGTGAAAGGAATCATCCAGCGTCTTTGAATCATTGGTTTAACGTTACAGAGAGTACTTGCATGGTCCTTTGGTGTGTTAAGATTTGTGCTAACTCGGATAAGTTTTTTTTAGATACAGTTCCGGACGCGCACGCACGCGTGTATGCACGCGTATGCGCACGTACAAAACACTTCCCCTGACATGGTGATTGTAAAGAGTGTCCCAAATCATTTGGGAGAGTTAATGGGAAGATGTCTCTCAAAGTTGCTACCGTATGAATGTGAAATTCAACATGGCGGTCAGGCGGCCGTTTGAAGATTAATTATGTCCAGATTGTATCTATGATCTAGTTCAAGTTCAAGATTGTTTATTTTGATATAGAATATACATTTACAGTTTCACAACAGGTAGTCCACCAAAGGCAGAGCCTATGTGAGAGGACATAAGAATGCTGAATACATAAAGTTAAAAATAGTCCTATATATACATATAGTTAACTGTCTCGCTGCCAAGCCTCTGCAGTCTACATTCTCCATGGGGCCTAACTCGGGGTATGCTGAGTACCTCTAAAACAATTTGACCGAAAGTTGTCGGTGGCTAAGCCACCAGCAACTTTCAGTCAAATTGTTTCAAAAATACTCAGCCAATCCAGAGTCATTGCCTATTGGAATTATTGTCCGGTGGCTTGCAACAATCCAACAGTTAATAGACGTATGACAATTTACAACATATTTACAGGGAAAGACATAACAGAGGGATGTGTGCTTATCTTGCTTAAGTTAATAATTCTATATTACATATTCTTATTATCATTGACAGAGTATTAGAATTTTTTAGGCTGTAATATAGAGGTAGTAGTTTGGTAGTTACCATTATGACAGATATTATTATTATTATTATTATTATTATTATTATTATTATTATTATTATTATTGTTATTATTATTTTTTGTTCTGGTGACTGGGTGCAAGTATGAGAATAGCATGCCATGATGGTGAGTGTTTTCCAGAGTCTAGTAGGTTTCTATAATCTTCTTGTTGATATTCTGCTTAAAAGACTGTAGCTTTATGATGTCTGTGCGTGTGCTTGTGTCTGTATTATTCCATAACTGAATTGCTTTGTATGAGGGTATTTGTTGTGCTGCTTTTGTTTGGTGGTGCTTGTTCTGAGGATGCAATTGTGTATTGAGCGTAAAGATGTTAGATAAGGATGAGGGTAAGTTGCCATTTTGGAAGTCCCTTAAGATTGTGTATAATTGGAGTCTTCCAATGTCCTCAAGTTTTAGGACCTTTTCTGATTTAAAGATATCCTGGCCACCTGCTGTTTGTGAAAATAGTTTAATAGATTGCTTTTGCAGAGATTTTAGTTTTTTTAGTCTAGCTTGAGATGTATTAGTCCAGATAGCATTGCAGTAGGTGATGTGAGGAAGTACCATTGTGCAGTACAGGTTTTAAATAATATTAACTGTTAGATGGGGTTTCACTCTGCGAATGATGCCAATGCTTTTTGCTATCCTGGTAGTAATAATTTCAATATGCTTCTCCCATGTTAAATTTTTGTCCAGAATTAAAACCCAGGGTCCGGATCTTATTAAGTTATGACTCTATGTATCTCTCGGTAGATCTTATTAACTTATGACTCTATGTATCTCTCGGTAGATCTTATTAAGTTATGTCTCTATGTGTCTCTCGGTAGATCTTATTAACTTATGACTCTATGTGTCTCTCGGTAGATCTTATTAACTTATGACTCTATGTATCTCTCGGTAGATCTTATTAAGTTATGACTCTATGTGTCTCTCGGTAGATCTTATTAAGTTATGACTCTATGTGTCTCTCGGTAGATCTTATTAAGTTATGTCTCTATGTGTTTCTCGGTAGATCTTATTAAGTTATGACTCTATGTATCTCTCGGTAGATCTTATTAACTTATGACTCTATGTGTTTCTCGGTAGATCTTATTAAGTTATGTCTCTATGTGTCTCTCGGTAGATCTTATTAACTTATGACTCTATGTGTTTCTCGGTAGATCTTATTAACTTATGACTCTATGTATCTCTCGGTAGATCTTATTAAGTTATGACTCTATGTATCTCTCGGTAGATCTTATTAAGTTATGACTCTATGTGTCTCTCGGTAGATCTTATTAAGTTATGACTCTATGTATCTCTCGGTAGATCTTATTAACTTATGACTCTATGTATCTCTCGGTAGATCTTATTAAGTTATGACTCTATGTGTCTCTCGGTAGATCTTATTAACTTATGACTCTATGTATCTCTCGGTAGATCTTATTAAGTTATGACTCTATGTGTCTCTCGGTAGATCTTATTAACTTATGACTCTATGTGTCTCTCGGTAGATCTTATTAAGTTATGACTCTATGTGTCTCTCGGTAGATCTTATTAACTTATGACTCTATGTGTCTCTCGGTAGATCTTATTAAGTCATGACTCTATGTATCTCTCGGTAGATCTTATTAACTTATGACTCTATGTATCTCTCGATAGATCTTATTAAGTTATGACTCTATGTATCTCTCGGTAGATCTTATTAAGTTATGACTCTATGTGTCTCTCGGTAGATCTTATTAAGTTATGACTCTATGTGTCTCTCGGTAGATCTTATTAAGTTATGACTCTATGTGTCTCTCGGTATCCACTAGTCTGATGCTGCTTTAGTTTTAATACAAGAAAGGGTCTAACCGTACACAAAGATTACAGAACATTGGGCGTGATAAAAACCCCAGGAAAAATCCAAAAGATCCGGGAAATCCGAAAGATCGATACAGTGTGACAAAAACTGGATGCCGAGGGTATGCAATCTCTGTTTGGGCTTGTTTTAATAATTTGATCAACGCCACGCAGAAATAAATAGAAATCAATGTTTGAGATGGTGGTGGCTATTAAATATATTGGATTTCGCATGTGGTCCAATCTAACAGATAGATTACGATCATCCTCATACCACATCCAATGAAGGGATCCGAGCTGGCACTCAAATGTCTGACGCTATAATCAATTACATACATCATTCTTTCGTGAACATGAAAAAGTCCGTCAAGTGTACACATTGTATGGCTTTGACGGGTTTACACTTTAACAAACGTTTTGATATGCAACAATGGCCACAAGCCACAACTAAAATTGGTCTCAAAATATTCAACAGCTTGCCTCTATAGCTACCTTGAAATTGGGATTCTGGGGATTTAGATTTCAAGTAAATCGATTCCAACACCGAAAACGTTAGCTTAGCTAGAAATGGGCGTGGCATAGCTAGAAATGGGCGGGGCATAGGTAGAAATGGGCGGGCATAGCTATCAATTGATCCCCCTATTGTTTTCCTAAGCTTGTATAAAGCAATCAAAAATACGGAGGTATATCGCATAGAAAACAAACAAACAAACAAACAAATAAATAAATAAATGAATAAATAAATAAATAAATAAATAAATAAATAAATAAATAAATAAATAAATAAATAAATAAATAAATAAATAAATAAATAAACAAACAAAAAACAAATAAACAAACAAACAAACAAACAAACAAACAAATGAAAGAGCAAATGATTAAAATAACAAACAAACGACTGTAAGAATGACGGAAAAATGACTGGATTACCAGATGATCTAACGACCAAACTACTGGCACCCAATGAATGGACGAATGGGCGGACAGACGGACAGAGGAACGCCTAGACAGATGGATGGATGGATGGATTGACGGATGAACACACGAGCGAACGAAAGTATAAATGAACGAATAAACTAATAAACTAACTAACGAGCGAACGAATGCACGGCCGATCGAATGAATGAACACGCAAATGAACGAACGTACACACGAACAACGAAACACATAAAGAAATTCTTGTATAAGTTCAATATTCTCGCCCCAACCAATGGTATATAATAAACTGATTTACCGCTAATCATTTCGTTATTTTATTTACAGCATGTGCTGATGTTATTGATAACGTGACACTGTTTAGTAGAGTAATGGCAATTGCTTCTCCCACGATTCCACCATCTACACCTATATCTACTACAGCCAACAAACCAATGGACGCTCATACATATGCATCAGCACCACAATTAGGCCAGTCAAGTTTAGCTGAGGCTGAATCCCGTGATATTTCTTTCAATGGGTTATCACTCGGAGATGTAGTTGTCAAGGTCGTTGTGACACAGGTTTCAACATCAACATTTATAAGAGTGCCTCATTTGAAGGAATTGACCTTGACCAGTTGATGCAAGACCCGGTGACAGAAAGTGACACACTGGACTTGTTACAGAGATATAATAGTCGGCAGTGCATTGCCACGTGTTAGTGTGATAGAAAATGCATTTTGTTTGGTGATTGCTGTTACGATTTCTACAGCAGTTGCCTCATGTTAAATGAGACCCAGGTTGCGGAACTGTTTGATAAGATAATGCCAGCTTCTGAATATGACTTCAGTAATATTGATGAAGCACTAACTTGCAAAGCAATACCTAAAGTCTTAAATCCATGTTCATCTCCAATGCTATATCGTGGTTGCTTTTCCTGCGAATTGGTACATACGTCACCAGAAAGTACCAATTATAAGTTGGTATCCTATTGTCCAGACGACACTATTAAGAAACAATGTGAAGATTATTCTGAGGCATTTGTTCACAACATTCCCATTGATGACCCAGAGGAAACACAACTCGTTTTCAAAAACCTCTACTGCGCTGTATGCCACGGGAGACGTGTGGGCGAATTAAATTTGTGGAAATCGCGTATCGAATGCCCAAAAGACAGTCTGACAAATATACACTTATCTGTAGGGGCGGCAGGCCATGGAAATGATACAGCATCTATTGACCTTGATGAGTCAATGTGTACCCTGAAAGTCGAGTCAGGCAACCTAGATTCTCTTCGCATATGCCAGATAGACTACTCACTAACCAGCACCATGGACAGCCAATCAGGAGATTCTAACTCGGAAAGCAGCGCTAACAATAGCCACGGGATGGACTCCATGTTGCGTGGATTAGACAAACGTAGCGATCTTGCTGACAAATTCTTGTCACAGTCATGTGATTTATATTCATTCCCAGTAGACTTAAATTCTGATCGCCCATATGTGAATCCACACTGCGCTCGCTTACATGGTGTGACAAGTGTGGATTGTGAAAGGGTCACTCATGCACTGCACTCGCCGAGAGCGGATTCTGCGAGTGAACATGGAAAAATGTCATTACCGCTTTTATTTACCTTTACAGATTCCACTTTGTATAGTTTTAGAACAGAGTATAAAAAGATTGATGTTGACATTATAATCGGTAACAATAATCACACATCCTGTCTACAAACATATGCGAAAGGATATCATGTCCTCCTGACCATCGACTGCATGACGGGAGATGCAGCCGATGGGAGAGACCCAATATAAACTTGACCGATAGATTTCCTGTACATATATCAGTAGCGTTTAAAACATTTCTACTTCCTATGACGACACAGTGTAGCAGCTGTGCTACTGTAGTGGGTGAGCAAGATCTGATAACATATATACAGGCAGCTTTATGTCTGGCAAATAACTCGTTATGCTTAGATATCATTGGTCAGGTTAATGCAACATTGACAGATAACATAGCACATGACTACGAACACGCTAAAACAATGTTGAATTCTATCAGAGATAAGGGAAGCATTCGAAGATGGCATGGCGGAGCCAAATCTGAAGATGATAAGCCAAAGCGGCCATATTTAATAAGCGGTCACTGTTTTCATGAGCTAACAATTCTTGGTTCTAATTTTAGAAATACATGTATCTATTCTACATCTATAGCTGCAAATATTACCATATTGGAAAATGCAACATTCAATGAATTTCAGAGAATGGTAACTAATTTTGCAAACATCGCGTCCAAAGAAATATATGTATTCCTAATTGATAAAAGTACTTTTATTTTAGAAGAGATATCTGTAGATCTTACTGCTTGGTGTGACAATGCAGAGGGCGGTTCGCATCCAAAACTCGTTAACATTACTAAAATAAACACATCAGATGTGGTAGATATACAATCCATTATCAACAGTGGCGGATTTCATCTTCGTGCTAGATATCTACCGACCATGACGATAAATATGTGTACATGCTCAGCAAGTACTCGAGTGACATGGGAAAATGAGATGGGCAATGGACCTTTCCATTTTTAGCTATGCCCCGCCCATCACTAGCTAAGCTCCACCCACACCTCGCCGTGTTTGGATTGATCGATCCCCGAATGCCCTGGCTATCAATTTCCTGAAAACTATACAGGGAAGCTGTTGAATATTTTGTAACTAATTAGACTGGGTGCTGTTGCTGCCAATAGCGCCCAGTCAAATTAGTTTCAAAATAGTCAACAGAATATTTATTAAATAGTAAAAGCAAACAATTTGTACAACAGCCCATAGACCGTCATCAAATATGCGTTCGTGACGTACTTATCGACGTCATTCATGACGTCATTCATTATGATGTCATTGTACACACCACGCAGTTCATTATGACGTCATATGATGGGTGGGTACTCTGAAAAGGTGAATTGTACTGCCAGACTATTAAATATCAATCGTTATGAAATCCGTGAGAAATACGCTTATTTCGAAAATGATGAATATTACTATAGAACAGGACGATATCTGGAACACGGGCAAACACTGACATTCTTCACTGCTGACACAGAACAGATTGGTGAACGGTTGTTCTTTAAATTAGGAATTTTTCATGAACGTCGCTTGACAATTGTTGGATTTTCTTTGTCCATAATATGTTTGTGGTTCACATTCGTGACGTATTGCTTGTTCCCGAGTTTGAGGAATACCCCAGGTGTTGTGGTAATGTTTCTAGCAATGACTCTTTGCATAGCTTTGCTACTGTTCCTAGTGGGCATCGACAACACTGAGAACAACGGCATCTGTATTACAATAGCAAGTCTACTACACGTCACCTGGCTGTCAGCATTTTTATGGACAAATGTATTATCGTTCGATATAGCACGGATATTTTCAACAATATGTAGGCCAGTACCAGTAGGCATCAATAAATCACTGATGCTTAAATATGTTGTGTATGCCATTGGACTTCCATTACTGATCATTGCCAGTACATTGACTTATGGATTTTCTAGAGCATTACCTGATAATTCCCACAGTGTATATGTGCAGAAGCTCTTCTGCTGGATCCGTGACACACGCCTCAATCTCTATTTGTTTGGGGTACCAATAGCTACATCTTTGCTTGTAAATCTGTGTTGCTTTGCCAGATCTGTCAGAGGCATCTACCTAGCCAGAAATCATCAGCTTAACGGTCGTGCCAGTCACAAATGCAAAATTGATGTTTTTCTATATATGAAGCTATCCTTAATTATGGGTCTGTCGTGGAGTTCATTCTTCGTGTCTTCTACAGATTCATCTGGAGTGATGGTCCTAATTAGTACTACTGTCAACTCATTGCAAGGCGTCTTCTACTGTATTATATTTGTATGCAAGAGACGAGTGTTAAACCTCTATTGTAAAATATTTGGGTCCCATAAATGCTCGAGACACAAGAAGAAGATTGTCATCACTTTCTTAGAATAAATATCGATTATTCCGTAACCCGCTTCTTTTTCTTCTACCGGTTAGTAGCCACCAACAACAGGCGGGCTGTTATGACTCTGTTGAAAAGCATAGGACAAAGTTAAAAACAAAAGATTTTTAGATATTGGCTTTGATGTGCAGGTGGCAGATCGACTGTTATTAGACAGCTGCTGATTCAATGTTGATTATGTGTACTGGATCTACCAAGGCAATTTTGGTGTGTACGATATTACACACAAACCACAAGTTTATCCAGACATGTTACCCAATGGATGAATCCAGTATTAGCTAAGCCCCGCCCATTCATAACTAAGCTCCGCCCACACGATGTCCGTGTTGGGATCGATCAAACCTTGAACTCCCTGAATCTTAATTTCGAGAAAACTATACAGGTAAGCTGTTGAATATTTTGCAACTAATTTGTCCAAATTAGCTTCAAAACATTTGATCAGAATGTTTATTAAATAGTAAAGACATACAATTCGTACAACTTGATGGACTATTACGCGTTTATGATATGCCATTCATGACGTATTTGATTGTGACGTCAGCCTACCTGTGGCGTAATTGATTATGACGTCATTTAATTGGCTGGCATACTGGATTACTCTATTGGGTCTCCAGTCCAATTCCTACTGACCAGGTACAGCGTTCTCATTAACGCTAAACTGTATTAAGCACAATGAATTGTAGGAAGTTGGCTGGAGACCAAAACGTAAATGTAATGATGTACTGATTGTGTTGGAGAATCAAATACTGCAAGGCTTTTAGGCTGTACTGTAGCTGCTGGTTACCAATACTTGACGGTACGTGGGAAGAGTGATTCATTCCACTACGCGTTTCTACAGGAGGGCACTTTATGACAGGTCGTGTATATTTCTCGAGAAGAGTTTTGGTAGAGTGATTTGATTTTCTTTGTTGATATGGACTTGATTGTTAACGAATTTATACATCATTGGAAGCTGTGTAGAATGGACCTTTCCAGTTTTAGCTCTGCTCCGCCCCCATCTCTAGCTAAGCCCCACCCACACAACGCTCGTGTTGGGATGGAGCGATCACTGAACTCCCTGACTATCAATTTCCAGAAAACTATACAGGTAAGCTGTTAAATTGGTTTCCCATTATTCAACAACACGTTTATTAAATAGCATACAATTCGTACAACGTTAAGCGTTAAAGACGGACTATATAGAATCATCCATGGCGTCATGATTATAACGTCAGCCAGTACGCCACTTAGTTCATTATGACGTCATGTGATGGACGGATAAACATGGAAGGTCCATTGTATTGATCTTCAGGTGATGGCCAGTGAAGATAGTCGACAATGTGGTAAACAATGAATGGATCTATTGTGGAATCTGCTGCATACATATCATGCAACTAATTGTTTGAGCGTATCTAGTTGGCGAAGGTCACTTTGGTGGTAACGTATTGTAGACTAGGATATAATAGAGTTTTTATGCATTTCGCATTGATGTGCGTGGATGCTGTATTCAGATTTGTCGTGGTGATGCTGCGTGTGATGTTGGCTTTGTTACAGATGTGTTCATTCCGCTGTAGGTCAGATTGTAGATATCGGATTGTCTGGTGGGAGTCATGACCCTATGGACATCTTATATTTATGAGTAAGACCTTAATGAAATTCATATTTGAAAATACCAGGTGGGCTAAGGAACGGTGTAGCACGATAAGCATCATCCTATAGTACGCAGAAGGACCGCTGCACTGGTTGACATCGGCCAGTGCTGCCGAAACACAGTTTCATGGAAAACGATGCGAAACTGATGCGAAACTGATAACTGTATTAAGTCAGGATTGAGTTAGGAATTGAATAAGATGAAAAAGTACCACCGGTTATGGGTTGATGATATCTGTCAATAGTTGAGGATGAAAGTTGATGATGTGGGATCGGCACACACTTTCAGGATATTCAGCAGCTGTTTCGGCCAGTGGTTTAGTAAATAATCAAGCAATGAGAATCGTAGGAATCGATAGGTTTGGACGTGACGGACTGAATGATGGCTAACATTTAGGGATGATAGTCGGCATGTCGACTCCCTATAGAAAGCACAACAACACCAGCTGGTGATGAGCTCATGTAGCTCACGTGCTATTAACCTTCCTATCCTACAGGCAGATGCCTAGTAGGCAAGGGACAGGACAGAGACATGTAGGAATAAGTAAAACAATCTAAATTTATCTAAATTTGTATATCAACTATATGTCCCTCAAAAGGAGACATGCAACAACAACACATTCGGTGATGTTGTTGGTTAGCTGACAGAGCGCATCAAAGCAGAACCAGCCCAAACCGGTTGGACCATGTTCAGGGTTCCCTTTTCGGAAGGAATAATCAGAGTATGATTGGTCGGGATGACGTCACAATCAATGAGCATCCGGCCCGAATCTGGGAAAGAGAAGACAAATGAACATGGGCGGGAAACTCAAAGGAGTATATATGGGGCACTTTGATAATCGTCGAGGTCCGTCGTTCGCATCGAAAAGCTATCTCTGAATATATTGGAGTAGGAGATAGCTAGTTAGGTTGATAAAGTATAGCAGACCCGTTGTGAAGGGGAGTAATACGAATCAGTAGCAAATAGGAAACAGCCAAGTTAAGTAAAGTAGCATAGAATAGTCAAACTCGTATAAGTACTTATCTCTTACTCGTGGCAGCAAAAGCCACCATTAGTTATAGTATACAGTAGATTTAATAAAATTATCACCTTGATAACCTCAAGGCAAGAGTTTGAGTTGTGATATTAATTCTGGAGACTACGGAAGATCACCGTAGCTTACCTGCAAGTTCTGGTAGTCAGTCAGATCAGGCCCGGATATCAAATACAAGTATCGTTAAGTTCAGCTATAAACGAGGCGAGCTGATATCTATTTCTTTCGTTCTCGGTAAGGTCTGTTGTCGCAGCAACCTTACATACAAACCTTACCCAAAACGGAAGAGACTTCATAGTCAAGTATACCTCATAAGAACGTATACGTAGCATAGAAACAGGAGACACATCAACAATCTTCAAGATGTTACAGTGACACCGCGATATTTGGCAGATTTTACAACCGCTATGTGATGAGCGTACAACATGTCCCGTTTCACTGTGAACACCCCACCATGTCTTTCCAGAATATAATTTGTTTAATCATACAACTAAACTGATGGATAATGTTGTGTGGACAGTGTGGACGTCAACCCGGCAGTAGACTGGTGGCGGGCCGAGATGGAATTGCTTGTGCACATTTGAAGGCATTCGTCCCGTCGGGGCATGGAATGTGCCCAGGCTCTGGTACAAATCTCCCATTTGACTGTGATCGCCCACCACATAGTGGATGTGCTGACTGTGATCGCCCACCACATAGTGGATGTGTTGACTGTGATCACCCACCACATAGTGGATGTGTTGACTGTGATCGCCCACCACATAGTGGATATGTTGACTGTGATAGTCCACCACATAGTGGATGTGCTGACTGTGATCGCCCACCATATAGTGGATGTGTTGACTGTGATCGTCCACCACATAGTGGATGTCTTGACTGTGATCGTCCACCACATAGTGGATGTGTTTACTGTGATCGCCCACCACATAGTGGATGTGTTGACTGTGATCGTCCACCACATAGTGGATGTGCTGACTGTGATCGTCCACCACATAGTAGATGCGCTGACTGTGATCGTCCTCCACATAGCGTATGTCTTGACTGTGATCGTCCACCACATAGTGGATGCGTTGACTGTGATCGTCCACCACATAGTAGATGTGCTTACTGTGATCGTCCACCACATAGTGGATGTCTTGACTGTGATCGTCCACCACATAGTGGATGCGTTGACTGTGATCGTCCACCACATAGTAGATGTGCTTACTGTGATCGTCCACCACATAGTAGATGTCTTGACTGTGATCGTCCACCACATAGTGGATGTCTTGACTGTGATCTTCCACCACATAGTGGATGTGTTTACTGTGATCGCCCACCACATAGTGGATGTGTTGACTGTGATCGTCCACCACATAGTAGATGTGCTTACTGTGATCGTCCACCACATAGGGGATGTGCTGACTGCGATCGTCCACAACATAGTGTATGGATCTGGTCTTCCACTCGAATTCTAACGTAATAATCAAAATGCATCACGTGTTAGCTGACCTCGCAATTAATGTCCATCACGACTGTGGCAAACGACTGACAGGAAGAAATTTGGTGAAATTACCATTTAATTAAAGATGCATTACCTCCGAGATATAAATAAATTTGGAAATTTTCAGTACTTTTGCTGTAATATAATGGTTCCGGTGTATTAATAGTACATACTAATTTTTACGCAGAAATTCCGACCACGTCACACACATTTGTTATTATTCATTGTTTTTCTGGAAACTCGTGTGCGCGTATGAGTTTTAAATTTAGGGAAGCATTATATTTACGAAACTATTCAATTGGAAAGACCTCAGAAAATCTTAAATATGTCCAGAGAGTTCGCCAGCGACAGACAAAATACTAGTGCCACGGCGATCGGCGATGGGAAACATCGAAGAGCTACATGCCCGGGAGGACTGAAACCGCAAAAAGATTCTATCGGAACATCAAACAAATAAGTTACAAAATAATTCTTTTTGATTATGCACGACCGCTAAGAAACGAATACTCTGGTTTGTCCGCGAAACGGAGATGCAGGCGACCGTCAGATTTGTATTTACCGTTGTTATATTTAAATTCATAATTTGCATCTTCTTGAATATTGAGTAGTCGAATATATAAGAATTGATGTTAAAATGATAATATTAAGCCACTGAAAGAGTTTTATGGACATGGTTCCATAAAGTAAATGTATAGCTCTCAGGTATGGCCCCTTTAAGGGAAAGGGCGTCTCTAAGTTGACAGAGCTTGTGCCCAATCCCATTGTACATATATGTTACAATAAAATACGTTTAAAAAGGCCCCTTTAACATGCTGTAGAATATTTCGACATTAATTGTAGTATGTGAGTTGTTGCTGCGATAGGCTCTGGCAACAGCTCTGACTCAAATTAGTTTCAAAATATTCAACAGCCTATTTGTAGGCCTATAGTAACCTTGAAATTGAAATTCTTAGAAATCGTGATTCAAAGTGTAAAAATCGATTCAGATGCATGTACTAAGTGGGAAGAGACTAGCTAGAAATGGGCGGAGCCTTGCTAGAAGTTGGCGGAGCCTTGCTAGAAGTGGGCGGAGCCTTGCAAGAAGTGGGCGGAGCCTTGCTAGAAGTGGGCGGAGCCTTGCTAGAAGTGGGCGCCGCTTAGCTAGAAACGGTCGGATTTTAGCTAGAAACAGCTGGAGCTTAGCTACAACTGGGCGGAACGCAGCTACAACTGGGCGGAACGTAGCTACAACTGGGCGGAACGTAGCTACAACTGGGCGGAACGCAGCTACAACTGGGCGGAACGCAGCTACAACTGGGCGGAACGTAGCTACAACTGGGCTGAACGTAGCTACAACTGGGCGGAACGCAGCTACAACTGGGCGGAACGTAGCTACAACTGGGAGGAACGTAGTTACAACTGGGCGGAACGCAGCTACAACTGGGCGGAACGTAGCTACAACTGGGCGGAACGTAGGCTACAACTGGGCGGAGCTTAACTAGAAATGGACGGTGTTAACTACAAATGGATGGTGCTTAGCTACAAATGGATGGTGCTTAGCTAGAAATGGATGGTGCTTAGCCACAAATGGATGGTGCTTAGCTACAAATGGATGGTGCTAGAAATGGATGGTGCTTAGCTACAAATGGATGGTGGTAGAAATGGATGGTGCTTAGCTACAAACTGATGGTGCTTAACTATAAACGGATGGTGCTTAGCTAGAAATGGATGGTGCTTAGCTACAAATGGATGGTGCTTACTAGAAATGGATGGTGCTTAGCTACAAATGGATGGCGCTTAGCTAGAAATGGGCGGCGCTTAGCTAGAAATGGGCGAAGCTTAGCTAAAAATGGATGGCGCTTAGCTAGAAATGGGCAGCGCTTAGCTAGAAATGGGTGGCGTTTAGCTACAAATGGATGGCGCTTAGCTACAAATGGATGGTGCTTAGCTACAAATGGATGGTGCTTAGCTACAAATGTGTGGCGCATTCTCTCCATATGATTATTGTCGTCATCATTGTAGACGTCGTCGTCGTCATCGAGTTCTCTCAAAACACGCTGACAAGTGTTCGTATCTTATGGCCGATCTGCTTACAGAGGCCTTTTTATTTTCATATTTTCACATACAATTTATAAATAGCAAGTAATATAAATAACATCTTAAAGCGAGTTATTGAATAAAATTGCAGCATCGACTAATTATTTTCACTGATAATTAGAAAGATGCTCCTAATGCTATTTTGAGTTAATTTCATTCCTATTTGGTAAATTGCTGAACACTATGAAAATTAATCACTCACGATGTACAACACCCTACTTCGCGCGCACACATATCTTTTGTCATGAATCTCAAATAAAAATTAATTACATTAAAAAAATTATAAATAAATATTAAATTGTCAGTCTCTCTCTCTCTCTCTCTCTCTCTCTCTCTCTCTCTCTCTTTCTCTCTCTCGCTGTCTCTCTCTCTCTCTCTCTCTCTCTCTCGCTCTCTCTCTCTCTCTCTCTCTCTCTCTCTCTCTCTCTCTCTCTCTCGCTCACTCCCATCTCTCTCTCTATCCCTCCCTCGCTCCCTCCCTCCCTCCCTCCCTCCCTCCCCTCCCTCCCTCCCTCCCTCCATCCCTCCCTCCCTCCCTCTCTCCCCCTCCCTCTCCCTCCCTCCCTCCCTCTCTCCCCTCCCTCCCTCCCCCCTCTCTCTCTCTCTCTCTCTCTCTCTCTCTCTCTCTCTCTCTCTCTCTCTCTCTCTCTCTCTCTCTCTCTCACTTTTGCTGAACGTCATCCTAGCAGATGGATCGCGCCTGATGCACACATGCATACTACACGCACGCATACACACATACGCATGCGCCCGTACACACTCACTGACTCACGCATGTGCGTGCACACACAGAAACCACGCACACACTCACACACGCGCACACTCACTCACGTCCTCACGCATGCACGCACGCACGTGTAACCAAGCAAACATACATGTGCACGCATTCCCACACTCAGACAGACAGGCAGACAGACAGAGATAGATTAACCGGATACTACTAGTGTTGTCATCAGTTAGTAATACTAAATCATATACGTAACCAGTATTAACTAGTTCTTAACCGAATACTCGATTATATATTGCTCGTCTGTCACCGAGCGTTGTAGAGTCCACCTGCCACATACATTGTTATGGTAACCACCTGTCTACGAACTCTGATTAACGGCTGGTTATTAAATACACCTTACAATATGGAAATCTGAAATCGAGGATACTCAAGGATGAATTGTCAGACCTGTAAGACGTCATTCCCTCTTTGAGGAAATTACCTTTATTAAACCACCCCACCTATCCTTTACCGATTGCCCCATTGATTAGCATGACGTAAGGAATGAATACGCCTGTGATCGATCGTTGCTATGGAGACCACCACAAAGGGTGGTTGGCGTTTTGGGCGGGGTGGGGTGGGGTGTCGGTGGACTTGCATCGTCTAAGTCCTCGTTAGCACTGGTTATGCACAATATTTAGAAATATTGATACATGACCGTAATGGATGTACCGAGCCACCCAACCTCTTTTTAATTTACTGTCCCGTTAATCAATGTTTGGTGACAGGTGGTCTTTATAATCGGTTATCGATTATTCAGTTAAGTGTTAATTTGTACTGATCACGTACATTATTAAGTTAAGTGCTAATTTGTACTGGTCACGTACATTATTAAGTTAAGTGCTAGTTTGTGCTGGTCACGTACATTATTCAGTTAAGTGCTAATTTGTACTGGTCACGTACATTATTAAGCTAAGTGCTAGTTTGTACTGGTCACGTACACTATTCAGTTAAGTGCTAGTTTGTACTGGTCACGTACATTATGAAGTTAAGTGCTAGTTTGTACTGGTCACGTACATTATTAAGTTAAGTGCTAGTTTGTACTGGTCACTTACATTATGAAGTTAAGTGCTAGTTTGTACTGGCCACGTACATTATTAAGCTAAGTGTTGGTTTGTACTGGTCACGTACATTATGAAGTTAAGTGCTAGTTTGTACTGGTCACGTACATTATTAAGTTAAGTGCTAGTTTGTACTGGTCACGTACATTATGAAGTTAAGTGCTAGTTTGTACGGGCCACGTACATTATTAAGCTAAGTGTTGGTTTGTACTGGTCACGTACATTATGAAGTTAAGTGCTAGTTTGTACTGGTCACGTACATTATGAAGTTAAGTGCTAGTTTGTACTGGTCACGTACATTATTAAGTTAAGTGCTAGTTTGTACTGGTCACGTACATTATGAAGTTAAGTGCTAGTTTGTGCTGGTCACGTACATTATTAAGTTAAGTGCTAGTTTGTACTGGTCACGTACATTATTAAGTTAAGTGCTAGTTTGTACTGGTCACATACATTATGAAGTTAAGTGCTAGTTTGTACTGGTCACGTACATTATGAAGTTAAGTGCTAGTTTGTACTGGTCACGTACATTATTTGGTATTACCAATTAAGTGATAACGTCACTATCATCGGTTTAGCTCAGTACATATTATCGTGATATATAAATACGCCTGCGTATTGAAAGATTGGATTTGAAAGTATCTGGTATTAATGATATACAATACATAAGTTCGGTCAAGAAGTATGAATGGGTGATTGATGGTTGCGTTATAATACAGTTTGGCATGATTCGAGTGAGTATTAACAATATCAGTACTGACAATTATAACTTACACGGGGTTGACAATAAATTCACAGACCATAGTGTGTAAATCATTTACAGCCTTCTCGCCTTAATCCTCATGGGGACGCTCGGTTGTTCACAATATTACTCTGGTTTAAGAAATTCTGTATAGATCTCTTGATATTTGCCGAGCATCTTGCGATGTAATACACCCACCTCTAAAAGCATGACGAAACGAAGGAAGGCCGTAGTTCCAAGCATATCCACCACAACACATGCCTCCTACTATTCAACACTAATAAAATGATCCGTCGAATTGAGGGTCTAAGGTCTGGACGGCTTGCTCGTGTCATCAGTGACGACATGATTGCTAAAGTGGAGGATTGCTCCTGGAGGATCAGCGTAAAAAGCTAGATGAAATGGCCTTAGAGTGTAAACTCTTTCAAGGAAGTGTTTCTCTTATAATCCATGTCAATATGCGTCAGCTAGATGTGTATTCAGGACTCTCAGTGCACAAGATCGACACAAGCGGTAGGAGTCGTCATGAGTTCATGCCTATCTACATTCGATGCTATGGAAACACAAGGCCTCCAAGTTCCGAGTCAAGGCAATGTAATGACTTCTGTTTTCTTGGACTCAAAAGGCCTTTTCCTGCTTTACAAGTTAGCTTGAACCTCTATCTGACTTGTAGTCAAGTAGCAAAAGGCATTTTGAGTGCTGGAAAATACAGGCCTAGAGCAACTGTCACAAGCGTCTATTTGTTTTAAATATGAGATCAGAGTGTACCTTATGAATCGAGTGCAAACGCACAGCCCGTAGCCATATACGTGGTGCCTGGAAAAGCCCCAGACTACCAACCAAGCAGGTGTTAAAAACTTATGCCAATCTGATATCCAAACAGAGGCAAGCTATCAAGTAGAAAGGAAGAGCGGTGTTAACAGCTTCATGACACCGCCCCTTATCAAAAGTCCAGGAGTCTTCTAGTTCCCAGCCGTGAATATGGATTCGAACGGCTTACCTACACCCACTACAGTCCAGACTTGGCTCACAGTGATTATTATCTGTTTATAAGTCACACAAACGTGGTAAGAAGCTCGAGAGCAATGAACCCCTGAAGGCCTGAACTGAAGAGCGGCTATAGGAGCAAACCCCATACGTTCTTCATAAAGCACATGGGAGAGAAATATGCCAGAGAGTCCATAAAACTCAACGCAGACTACATTGGAAAATAGGACTGTTACTGTCGTTTAAATAACTATGTTCTGTGGACTTATTGACAAAGTCTCGTGTATACACGGAACTGCTAGGACATTTCGCTGACATCTTCTGCAACGACTGGAAGGCTAATCGCTTCTGGCCGCCTTGCGCAGACACAGCCAATCACTAACTGTACCCAGATCTGCTCATAGATGTAGAAACCGTCATCGCAGTCATCTGTCTGACTTAGAGCACGGATGTTATACGTTAGCGCCTGTAAAGTAATCATAATCATCATCATTATCATCATCATCATCATCACCATCATCATCATCATCATCATCATCATCATCATCATCATCATCACCACCACCATCTTCGTCATCACCATTATCATCATTATCACCACGACCGCTACCGCCACCACGCCACCGCTGTCGTCGTCGTCGTCGTCATCGTCGTCGTCGTCGTCGTCGTCGTCGTCGTGATCTTGGGTACATGAAACAAAGACCAAATCAGTATCGTGATTACTGTCATCGTCATCTTTAAAATCATCCTGTCTTACCTCACAGTGGTAGTTATCATCTTCGCTTTTGTCCACACAGCTTGTACATTGACACCGTGCTGTGATCAATGTCACTGGATACCTATGAAGGTCACGATTCACCACCTGTTCATAAGGGCAGGTCGATCTGCTCTCTATTGGATCAAACTGACCATTTGGAACCGAATCAGGGCAGTCATCGGAGTGGGTAGCTGCTAATAAACCGTTCAGTACCTATGTACACAGAAAACACAAATCGAAAATGTTGATAAAAATCAGTACCTCCCATTTATGAGATTATAACCCATTTCCTTCGATAGCTGTTTATTATAACAAGAAGGCCACTATCACGACGGCGACGACAACGATGACAACCGCCATCACCACCATCACCGCCAACAACATCATAATCCTAAACATAAGCAGTAGCAACAACAACAACCAACAACAACAACAACAACAACAACAACAGTAGCAGCAGCAACAACAACAACAATAACAACAGCAGCATCATATTACGCATCAACATATTCCACTCAAATCCGGATCTTCTTATGAGATAGAAGAGGACGTGTCTGCCTTATGGGATAGAAGAGTACAGTCTGACTTATGGGATAGAAGAGGGTGTCTCTGCCTTATGGGATAGAAGAGAATGTATCTGACTTATTGGATAAAAGAGGACATGTTTGACTTATGGGATAGAAGAGGACGTGTTAGACTTATGGGATAGAGGAGGACATGTTTGACTTATGGGATAGAAAAGGATGTCTCTGACTTATGAAATAGAAGAGGACGTGCCTGACTTATGGGATAGAGGAGGAGGTGTCTGCCCTATGGGATAGAAGATGGCGTGTCTGACTTATGGGATAGAAGAGGAGGTCTCAGACGTATGGGATAGAAGAGGACGTGTTCGACTTATGGGATAGAAGAGGACGTGTCTGACTTATGGCATAGAAGAGGGTGTCTCTGACTTATGAGATAGAAGAGGACATGTTTGACTTATGGGATAAAAGCGGATGTGTCTGATTTATGGGAGAGAAGAGATGTGTCTGACTTATGGGATAGAAGAGGATGTCTCAAACGTATGGGATAGAAGAGGACTTGTTTGACTTATGAGATAGAAGAGGACGTGTCTGCCTTATGGGAGAGAAGAGGACGTGTCTCATTTATGGGATAGAAGAAATGTGTCTGCCTTAAGGATAGGAGAGAATGTGTCTGACTTATGGGATAAAGGGGGAAGTGTTTGACTTATGGGATAGAAGAGGACGTGTTTCACTTATGGGATAGAAGAGGACGTGTCTGACTTATGGGATAGAAGAGGATGTCTCTGACTTATGGGATAAAAGAGGACGTGTCTACCTTATGGGATAGAAGAGCGCATGTCTGACTTTTGGGATAGAAGAGAATGTATCTGACTTATGGGATAAAAGAGGACGTGTTTGACTTATGGGATAGAAGAGGACGTGTTTGACCTATGGGAAAGAGGAAGACATGTTTGACTTATGGGATAGAAGAGGATGTCTCTGACTTATGAAATAGAAGAGGACGTGCCTGACTTATTGGATAGAAGAGGAGGTGTCTGCCCTATGGGATGGAAGATGGTGTGTCTGATTTATGGGATAGAAGAGGAGGTCTCAGACGTATGGGATGGAAGAGGATGTGTTCGACTTATGGGATAGAAGAGGACGTGTTTGACTTATGGCATAGAAGAGGGTGTCTCTGACTTATGAGATAGAAGAGGACATATTTGACTTATGGGATAAAAGAGGATGTGTCTGATTTATGGGATAGAAAAGATGTGTCTGACTTATGGGATAGAAGAGGATGTTTCAAACGTATGGGATAGAAGAGGACGTGTTTGACTTATGAAATAGAAGAGGACATGTCTAACTTATGGGATAGAAGAGGAGGTGTCTGCCCTATGGGATAGAAGATGGCGTGTCTGACTTATGGGATTGAAGAGGAGGTCTCAGACGTATGGGATAGAAGAGGACGTGTTCGACTTATGGGATAGAAGAGGACGTGTCTGACTTATGGCATAGAAGAGGGTGTCTCTGACTTATGAGATAGAAGAGGACATGTTTGACTTATGGGATAAAAGCGGCTGTGTCTGATTTATGGGATAGAAGAGATGTGTCTGACTTATGGGATAGAAGAGGATGTCTCAAACGTATGGGATAGAAGAGGACTTGTTTGACTTATGAGATAGAAGAGGACGTGTCTGCCTTATGGGAGAGAAGAGGACGTGTCTCATTTATGGGATAGAAGAAATGTGTCTGCCTTAAGGATAGGAGAGAATGTGTCTGACTTATGGGATAAAGGGGGAAGTGTTTGACTTATGAGATAGAAGAGGACGTGTTTCACTTATGGGATAGAAGAGGACGTGTCTGACTTATGGGATAGAAGAGGATGTCTCTGACTTATGGGATAAAAGAGGACGTGTCTACCTTATGGGATAGAAGAGCGCATGTCTGACTTGTGGGATAGAAGAGAATGTATCTGACTTATGGGATAAAAGAGGACGTGTTTGACTTATGGGATAGAAGAGGACGTGTTTGACCTATGGGAAAGAGGAAGACATGTTTGACTTATGGGATAGAAGAGGATGTCTCTGACTTATGAAATAGAAGAGGACGTGCCTGACTTATTGGATAGAAGAGGAGGTGTCTGCCCTATGGGATGGAAGATGGCGTGTCTGATTTATGGGATAGAAGAGGAGGTCTCAGACGTATGGGATGGAAGAGGATGTGTTCGACTTATGGGATAGAAGAGGACGTGTTTGACTTATGGCATAGAAGAGGGTGTCTCTGACTTATGAGATAGAAGAGGACATATTTGACGTATGGGATAAAAGAGGATGTGTCTGATTTATGGGATAGAAGAGATGTGTCTGACTTATGGGATAGAAGAGGATGTCTCAAACGTATGGGATAGAAGAGGACGTGTTTGACTTATGAAATAGAAGAGGACGTGTCTAACTTATGAGATAGAAGAGGACGCGTCTGCATTATGGAAGAGAAGAGGACGTGTTTAACTTATGGGATAGAAGAAGACGTGTCTGCATTATGGGATAGAAGAGGACGTGTTTGACTTATGGGATAGAAGAAGGCGTGTCTGCCTTATGGGATAGAGGAGGACGTGTCTGACCTATGGGATAGAAGAGGACGTGTTTGACATATGAGCTAGAAGAGGGGGTCTCGGACTTTCCCGCATAGATGGTTTTCGCGATGTACCTTCCCATGCTGCATTGCTCACACCTCGAGCGGCTGGTAAAGACGCCAGGAAACGCGCGACCAGGATTGCTTTAAAATTAGACGCAGATACAACGCACGCTAAACAGTACAACGCACGTTAAGCAGTTTATATGAAGAATTAAGATATTAATATTATCGAAGCCATACATCTCTCAAGAAAGTTAAGTCATTTTCCATACAATTTTCACTCACTCATTTTGACGAGATGAGCTATAGCCGTCACAGTCCATCCAGCGTACATATGTTCGTCTCTATGTCCGTCCATATGTCTGTCTCTATCACTATGTTCGTCTGTATGCTCGTCTGCCTATATCTAAATCTTTAGCACCAGTGTTTAAATGTATGTATGATTACTGTATTCTGCGGCTGTAGTAGTAGAAACATCCTACAGCTGCAATCAGTCCTTCTTCGCTTTTGCCCACTGTGTCTTGTCCTCAGCCAAAATCATTAGCTTCCTCAGGTCCATTCTTGACGTGAGTGCACCTAATCCTGCTTTCTTGAGGTCGCCTCGTAGCACGCTTAGCAGATTTATGCAATGGCGTCCTCTCTCCTGGGTCTGTATTTGCTGGCTCCGAGTAGGGCGAATTCCAAAGGCTCTCTGTGCTGGTGTGTCTTCTGGCATCCTTAGCACATGACTAAATATGGACCATCTTTGCTGGGCGACTTTTACAGACAACAACGGCGTATTACACATCTTGTATAGTGCATCGTTGGAAATTATGCTCTCATGCCATCGGTGTCCAGTGATGGTGCGTAGGTGTTTGTGGTGGCAGGCGTCAAGTTTGTCTAGAGCTGCCTTTCGAGCTGCCCAGCTGTTACAGTTATACATTATCAAGGATACGCAGGTTGCAGTATAAACGTAGTCTCTTTACCAAGGGCATCTTTGATCTACGAATCCATAGCTTCCAGAAGGACTGGACGGCTATGTTCCCCATGATGCAGCGTGCAGCAATGTCAGCAGTACTGCAAAGTAGTGAGCCCAGGATTTTACTTTTCCTCCATGGTTCGCCGCCACGGAGTGGATCGTCATTTTCTTTAGTTTCTTGCTTTGTAGATAGGTATATATGGGTGAACTCTGTTTTGGATTCATTCATAAAGAGATTCTCAATTTGTAGTTTGCTTGCAGCTATTGGGAGAAGTTCGTCAATGGGTTTCTTTTCCTCATCTATAAACTCCACACCGTCGTCTCTAGCGGCATGCCCAGTATTGACACCGGGGTGTGGGGGTGGGGTGTGTGTGTGTGTGAGGGTGGGGTGGGTTCGTCTTGTGGAGTTTTCCCGCACGGATTTCAATGCAGCAGCCAGGTAACAGGTGAAGAGCACAGGGGATTGACCATCTCCCTGTGGGGAGCCGATTGATGTCTCAAACTCTACAGACTTCACTGACTTGACTCGTAATCTCAGCTTGGTGTCTGCAAGCAGTAGTCTCACTAGTCGTAAGCTTCCTCCCTCCCTCCCTCTCTATATATAATATATATATCGTGCAGTACCTAGGACGGACAAACGAAAGATGGACAACGGACGATCGCCCTTACTTAGGCTCACATGGTAATAATAATAATAATAATAATAATAATAATAATAATAATAATAAA
This sequence comes from Chaetoderma sp. LZ-2023a, assembly GCA_034401795.1. Classification (NCBI taxonomy): domain Eukaryota; kingdom Metazoa; phylum Mollusca; class Caudofoveata; order Chaetodermatida; family Chaetodermatidae; genus Chaetoderma; species Chaetoderma sp. LZ-2023a. The sequence goes on from CM067370.1 coordinate 17,243,853, forward strand.
TAATAATAATTATTATAATAATAATAATAATAATAATAATAATAATAATAATAATAATAATAATAATAATTGGCCAGATGTCTATGATATCCAATGAAACATTCGACCCTCTAACGCAGTAATAGCTTCTAGTCAAATTATTTTCAAAATTTTCAACAGCTTTCCTATCCTAAGAGATCGCCTGCCTTAAAGCCGCCCTTTTATTCTCCGTTCTGTTAAATATTTTGAAACGAATTTGCCTGGAGTGTGCCCCAGGTAGACGAACTTTTCAAAATCTTAGAACAGAATACGAAGGACAGTTTAAGATGGCACCAGCTACCTGGAAGAAACTATGATTTTGTAAGAAATATCTAGAGACATTTACACTTAGAAACTGAATAGGATGGCTTAATTTCACTAAAACAGACAATATTCCGCATATACCTCATACAGAATACTAAGTTTCTTCTGAGTTGGCGTTTATATCCATGAATCCCTCAGATGTGCCAATAAAACAGCTATCTGGTATATATACACCACTATCTGGTATATAAACACCACTATCTGGTATATAAACACCACTATCTGGTATATATACACCACTATCTGGTATATACACACCACTATCTGGTATATAAACACCACTATCTGGTATATACACCACTATCTGGTATATACACATCACTATCTGGTATATAAACACCACTATCTGGTATATAAACACCACTATCTGGTATATAAACACCACTATCTGGTATATAAACACCACTATCTGGTATATACACATCACTATCTGGTATATAAACACCACTATCTGGTATATAAACACCACTATCTGGTATATAAACACCACTATCTGGTATATACACATCACTATCTGGTATATATACACCACTATCTGGTATATATATACACCACTATCTGGTATGTATACACCACTATCTGGTATGTATACACCACTATCTGGTATGTATACACCACGTTCTTCAATTTCTCAATCCAATTAAGCAATACTTTTAACCCTTTATTGAATAAGAGACCACAACTTAACCTTTTGACCCTCAAACTTGTTCGAGGAAAATTTAAATTTTCCCATAGAAAATTCCCATTTGCAGTCCATGACTGGCTCGGTTACGTACATTTGCAGTCCATGACTGGCTCGGTTACGTACATTTGCAGTCCATGACCGGCTCGGTTACGTACATTTGCAGTCCATGACTGGCTCGGTTACGTACATTTGCAGTCCATGACTGGCTCGGTTACGTACATTTGCAGTCCATGACTGGCTCGGTTACGTACATTTGCAGTCCATGACTGGCTCGGTTACGTACATTTGCAGTCCATGACTGGCTCGGTTACGTACATTTGCAGTCCATGACTGGCTCGGTTACGTACATTTAAAACATTGAGTGTTAAAGGGTTAGGTGAGAACTTCTACTCTCCTTTGGAAGATCCGTTAACACGAGTTTGACAGCACGTACCACATGTATGGATATATGTAACTTTTGAACAGTTGAAAATCAATTTAACTGAATGATGTTGCTGCCTGGTTCATGTTATAAAACATGGCTATTGTTATCGTGGCATGTAACATGGCTATTAAAGAAATGAAAAGCATTTGAAACTATTTTAAGTATTTGAAATACTATAGCAAAAGTATTTGCATTTGCACTTGCAGTTGAACAAAGTTGAAAGTATTTGCAATTGTCTTTGCATTTGAACGAATGTGATGTATTTGCATTTGCATTTAAATACTTTTGAAATATTTGACCCCAGGTCTGTTGTTTGTCCAGTCTGTATTCTCACAACTCTTCCTATGGACCTTCCCAGTTTTAGCTAAGTCCCGCCCACCTCTAGCTAAGCTCCACCCACACTTCGCCGTGTTGGAATTGATCGATCCTTGATTGGCCTAGCAATCAATTTCCTGAAAACTATACAGGTAAGCTGTTGAATATTTTGAAACTAATTTGACTGGGTGCTGTTGCTGGCTATACCAGCAACAGAGCCCAGTCAGATTAGTTTCAAAATATTCAACGGCATCTTTATTAAAAAGTAAAGACATACAACTCGTACAACAACGCTTAGCCCGTCACTAATTATGCGTTCGTGACGTAATTATCTACGTCATTCATGACATGACGTCATTGATTATGACGTCCTCTTACACGTCGCGTAGTTGATTATGACGTCATCTGATGGATTGATAAACTAGAAAGGTCAATTTCAAGGTAACTATACGTACAGACAAAACCCGCAGCCATATAGGTGGTGCCTGGAAAACCCGCAGACTAGCGACCAAAAGCGCTAAATTGTAGACATACACTTCGTAAACTTGACGGATTATTCAATGTTTACAGTTCATGGCGGACCTAGATATCTCATTCATTACGCATTAAGATTGTGACGATCTTATAGTTCTAGCCATATTGCCTAAAGAGACCGCATGTAATTAGCGACCACTATCTTGCGTAGCTAATGACATCAGATATGACAATGTACATACCTGGACCTTTGCACCATCATCTGACGTATTTAGCAACATAATGGATGCGTTGGAGTTCAGATTATCTAGCCAATATTGTAGTATGGTGTTCGGCCGCTGCTGACAGGCGACCTCCTCTGTCAGACCATGCATGCCGGCACCAGGATGGGATGAAGCAAGTCCACTAGAGAATATGCTTATGCCAATCACGTCCAGTGGAGTCTGTATGGTGGAGGCTGGCTGTAGGAGAACGGTTGTAGTCGTTGTGGGTGCGGAGTGACTTACGAAACACAGGAATGGACACAGGACAGCAAAGACTGCGATCCAACTATGATGCTAACGAAGAAATAATAATAATAATAATAATAATAATAATAATAATAATAATAATAATAATAATAATAATAATAATAATAATAATAATAATAATGTTGCCGCTGCTGCTGTTGCTAATAATAATAATAGTAATAATAACAATAATAATAATAATAATAATAATAATAATAATAATAATAATAATAATAATAATAATAATAATATAACCGACTGACCGACCGACCGACCGTCCGACCGACCGACCGACCGACAGACAGACAGACAGACAGACAGACAGGCAGGTTCTAACAATTTAGAACACATCGTCACCATGGTTAGTATATATGTGCGATTATTGTAGCGCGTACCCTTAGCAATAGCGCAATTTACCCAGCATACAATGTGCACGCGCAATATTCGTTTCACATAGCAGACGCCGTATTATGAGAGGCTACCCAGATAACGAAGCTTTCTGGGCCGATGCCGGGCCGATGCCGGGCCGATACCTGGCCGATTCTTTCAGCATCGTCCCAGTATTAGACCCTCTCCCCGCAGGGTTGGGTTCAACTGGGAAGGTTAGTAATTTCTAATTGCATCGAAAGCTTCTCTTTATCTCCCTATGTAAGGATATGGTCTTCTGGCAGGGTCTTGTTGGTGGGTTTGGCAATGAGGGCGCCCAAATGGCACCCCAAAATTGAGTTAGATCAGCTGGTAAGGTTACTGCTTAAAATTACGCTCTGCTAATTTGCCACGATCCATGCATTACAAAAACATGCTTGGCAGAAATTTTTTCGGTGGGAGGTGCCAGCCAGAAGGAAAAATATGGTCGCCAAAATATGCCACATCAGTTCGTTGAGTTACTGGTTGAAATTAGTCTCAATATGTTGTTTTTAGTGGTGGGATCCCCCAACCAGAAGCCCCAATTTAAAGCCCCCACCACCCCAAAATATGCTAGATCAGCTCGTTGAGTTACTGGTTGAAATTAGTCACTCCTAGTGTCACGAATGGCTGATGCCAGAAATATGTAGAGCTGGGATGCCCCAGCTAGAAGCCCTCATTTTAGCCCCACCCCCTAAATATTCTAGATCAGCTCGTTGAGTTACTGGTTGAAATTAGTTTCAAACTGTTATACATGTCCCCTAGTGTCACGAATGACAGTTGCCAGAAATTGTATATGGCGGGCTACCATATACAGCAGTTCCAACTGAGGGCACACCCCAGTAATTCTAAAGAGATGTATCATCAAAGCTCAACGATTTGAGTATCTCAATATGTTGAAACTAATTTTCTTTGAAGCCGTTGCTGCCTTAGGGAACAACAGCTCTCAGTCAAATTAGTTTTCAAAATCTGTAGCAGAATATTTCTTGCATTATGAAGGATTTTCATGTCAGCTTTCTCGGATTGCTAGTATACGTACATTCACTGTTCATACGAATTTGACTGAAATGCCACGCCAACCTACCGAAACCTGTCAAAAACATGCTCTGAACATGCCAGCAAAAAGCACTGGCCTAAAGACATTTGTCAATTTATACAGGTTATTTGCTATAATAAATAGCCTTTTCCGTCAAATCATGGTGGTTCTTTAAGGCGGGTGGGCTTAGGACCATAACATGTGATCTTAGTCATGGGTGGAGGAACCTATATTGACATAGAGGGAGGGGTAAACTATTCATGCAGGTGTGACCAAACCCGAGAGGGCACTATCGGGATGTACTATGGGATGGAAAATGCTAGAGTGCTATCGCCCCTTCCACAAACACCATCTTACGCCCATGCTATAGTAGGACCACCCGTTTTAGAGAACCTCTGTGGATAAATCAGACAATGGACTTGTGAAATTTCTCGTGTTTCATTAAATATGGACTATTGTCTATTGTCTATACAGGGCAGTATTCCTCAAGCAAAAGGAACTTGTCTGCACGTGCAAATGCTCATTTGTCAGCCAGCTCTGGAACCATAAGCAAGCATGTAAGGCGTATTCGCGGCACCACATTGGACGGCCAGTATTTCAATACTGTTCAGCGCAAGTGTGCCAATTTCCAGGATAAAATACGAGAACTGAAATACGAGAACACGTTTATATAATTTGACAATACATTGCGTGAAATGATGTTGCCGATTTGATGCAAATTGGAATGAACATTTTTGCTGTAACAGCTTTCAATCTCTATATATTTAAATATGCTGCATTATTTTCAGTCAACACCCGCTGCGGATTTGAAAAGCAATTTGACTGTAGGATGCCGCTTACTAAGGCACCAACATCATTGTTGAATTGTTAGCCACTCACACACGCACGCACGCACGCACGCACGCACGCACGCACGCACGCACGCACGCACGCACGCACGCACGCACACTGTCTTACTATATATGTAGAGTGAGCAGAGGCCTATGTACGCTTTCCCGCCGAGAATTTTTGATAAGCAAACAGCGTGTACGTTTCGTTGACAAGTTCAGGTTCACTTTTTATTTACCCATGCCTTATAAAAGCATATGAGGCATACATAAATAAGATTAAAGTACTTGGCGGTAGTACCTTCACTGTATACATCAAAACATTTCATCCCAATATTCCATTAATACATCGATATCAGTTCGCTGGGATCACACTTGCGTCTCTCGAGATGAAATATGTGGTCCTCCGCTGTGCATCCCCACACTCATACAGCTTTTCCTGAATGGAGGTGGAAGAAGCCAATATCTCCTCCATTAGCAGCTGATAACGTCTGCAATATTGCAAGATGTGCTCTGTTGTCGATTCTGCTCCTCCAAAAGGACAAGTCGGGGATGTGACGAGGCGGAACCCCTTGTACATGTGTTAATTTTTTCTGGTTGTGTCCAGTTTTCAGGTGTAAGGATAACCACTTGTTCTAGTCTTGACAGCTGATGGTAATCATCTGAATGTGGTGTTCTGTACAGTGACTTGATGATTATCTTCATTTCTGTATGGGCAACCCTGTTTTTGGTCTGATTCTCCTCTGTATCCCGCTTTGCCATCCCGTATGTCTCCTCATTTCCTTGAACACCAGTGTCAGGGTTCCACTCCAACGCTAGTTGAAAGCACTTGATGGTCTGAAATGTTTCTTCAAGATGTGGCAGTTTGCCAGAGGTGAGTGTCTCAAGGACAGACAGGGCATCATATAGAAAGACAATCTATGCATTAGAGTATGTTGTTCTGCATGAATGAGGGCTTCAACTTCAGCTCTGTAGTTTGTGCAGTGTTAGCCTGTTGGTGTTGCGGCTTCCCAATGCCAGTCTGGATACTGTATGCGCACCCCAGCACGTCCACTACTACTTACAGCTGTGACTGGTCCATCTGGTAGATACGTATCCATACTTTCTTTGGGTACACGTCTTCCAGCATGGCTAATGTCAGAGCTTTCTTGCTTGCATCACTGTACTCTTCTTTTGTTGTGAGCTGAGGTGCTGAGGTGCTGTTGTGCACGTCAGTCTACTTTCCCAGGGCGGAGGATTAAGAGCAGGGTCTTAGGTCCTCTGTGTTTGTACTTGAATGTTTGCTTGGTCTCTCGTTTGAAGCACATTTGCCTCTCCCATAAACCTGGTCGTTTTAGTCTTCCAGATGACATTTGTCCCTGTCTGATGTTCATCGGATGACATTTAAACGACGTGAACCTTGCAGCTTGAAGCAATGCATTGCATTCCTTTTATTTTGCTCAGCGGGGTTATGTCTGCTGTCTGTTTAATTTTTTCTATTGGCGTTTATCTCATTCCACCAGTGATGAGGCGCAATGTCTGGTTTTGAACTCTGTCTAGGTTCTGTCCCATGTGTCTTAGCTGCTGTCACCCATAAGCTGGATTCAAACTCAAGATGTGATCGTACTTCCCCTTGGTAGATGGTCTTGAGGATCTTCTCATTGGCACCCACTTTATTCCTGTCATTTTCCTCATGATGTGTAGTGTTCCTATGGCTTTTAACTCAGCATTCTGGATGTGCTCATTCCATGTTAACCGTTTGTCATAGGTGACTCCCAAGTATGTCTGTTGATCTTCATATTGCAGTGGAGCATCGCCCAGTGTCAGATTTCTAGCCTTTAATTTGGTGGAGAGTGAGAAAAGCGTGGCTGATGATTTTCTTTGTGGATGGTCACACTCCAGCTTCATTCTGTATGTGGCCGTTGTTGCATACTCGTCCATACATCAGAGCGCTAGGTCATCCGCATATAGGGCTGCTCGGATACCATTGGGTATCTCTGTTACAAAGTCATTAATGAAAAGTTTAAACAGAGTTGGTGATAATATGCTTTGTTGCGGCAGCCCCTGCTTCAGCAGTACTTTCTGGCCAGAGTGTTCATCCACCGGCAACCATAGCCTAGCTCTGCGATTGTGCAGGTATGATTTGGTCCGCAAGATCATGTTACCCCTGATGACTATGCGCTGGATCTTCACACGAAGGCCGCCCATCCACACATTATCAAAATCCTGCAGATCAATAAAGGCAGCTAGCATCACCTATTTGGCTTGGAAAGTGTCCTCTATGACCTATGCAAGATGCGTGGTTTGGTCTTCAGTGCTCCTGTATCTTCTGAAGCTGGCTTATTCTGGAAGTATACTATTCTCAGACTCCACGTAACACTGCAACCGCTGGTTGACAAAGCACTCCATGGTTTTGCATACACAGGTTTTAAGGCTGGTAGGACGGTAGCTCATGATCATATCCTTGTTCTTCCGTTTATTCAGAATTCGAGGCATTCTGACTTCTTTCCAACACTGAGTAACCTCTTCTTTGCTCCAGCTGAAATTAAAGATGCCCAGCAGCTTGCACAGGGTTGCATTAGCAAGGTGTTGTGTCATTTCATTGTTAATGTTGTCTGGGCCTGGAGACTTTGTTCAGTTGCCTTAGTTTTGCGGTATATCCCTCTCCATGATGAGCCCTGCCATCTTTTCTCATCAGGATTTTCTTTTGGACTCAAGTTTTGCTTTGCTATAGCATGATGTTATTTTCCTGGACTGGAGCTTTTTCTCTGGCTGTGTTGAGTTTGTCATGAGTTGTCTGTAATTCTGTTGTCCAGTAGGGAATATAGGTTTTTTTACCCCTCGATACTTAAGGGGTTACCAACAAGAAAACAGTGCTAGACTAATTTCTGTATCAAAACATCATCGGCATCTGCTGCATTCAAGAGACACACCTACAAGAGGCGAAACGATTTGAGATCAGAGAGTACTATATTTTCCAGTGTGATCGGCGCTGAAGGAAGAAAGGTGGAGTGATGACTTTGGTCAGAAACAACTTGATCAAAACATTTCTGGAGGAGGCGGAATATATTGAGGTCATGGTAACAACCTGCAGTTGCAAATAGTAAAACATTCCCTTTGATTTTAAATAGTTTTATTTTTTAAATAGTGTGTGTGTGTGTGTGTGTGTGTGTGTGTGTGTGTGTGTGTGTGTGTGTGTGTGTGTGTGTGTGTGTGTGTGTGTGTGTGTGTGTGTGTGTGTGTGTGTGTGTGTGTGTGTGTGTGTGTGTGTGTGTGTGTGTGTGTGTGTGTGTGTGTGTGTGTGTGTGTGTGTGTGTGTGTGTGTGTGTGTGTGTGTGTGTGTGTGTGTGTGTGTGTGTGTGTGTGTGTGTGTGTGTGTGTGTGTGTGTGTGTGTGTGTGTGTGTGTGTGTGTGTGTGTGTGTGTGTGTGTGTGTGTGTGTGTGTGTGTGTGTGTGTGTGTGTGTGTGTGTGTGTGTGTGTGTGTGTGTGTGTGTGTGTGTGTGTGTGTGTGTGTGTGTGTGTGTGTGTGTGTGTGTGTGTGTGTGTGTGTGTGTGTGTGTGTGTGTGTGTGTGTGTGTGTGTGTGTGTGTGTGTGTGTGTGTGTGTGTGTGTGTGTGTGTGTGTGTGTGTGTGTGTGTGTGTGTGTGTGTGTGTGTGTGTGTGTGTGTGTGTGTGTGTGTGTGTGTGTGTGTGTGTGTGTGTGTGTGTGTGTGTGTGTGTGTGTGTGTGTGTGTGTGTGTGTGTGTGTGTGTGTGTGTGTGTGTGTGTGTGTGTGTGTGTGTGTGTGTGTGTGTGTGTGTGTGTGTGTGTGTGTGTGTGTGTGTGTGTGTGTGTGTGTGTGTGTGTGTGTGTGTGTGTGTGTGTGTGTGTGTGTGTGTGTGTGTGTGTGTGTGTGTGTGTGTGTGTGTGTGTGTGTGTGAGTGTGTGTGTGTGTGTGTGTGTGTATATATATACACGCACGCACGCACGCACGCACGCACGCACGCACGCACGTACGCACGCACGCACGCACGCACGCACGCACGCACGCACGCACGCACGCACGCACGCACGCACACCAGAATATCACATGCAGAATATGTTGCTTTCTTCTGCGTATTTTTGCAATGAAACAAGTGTATTTCATCTTCAATATCATGATACTCTCCTCTATCTGTACCTATCCGCCGTTCAAATTCTATGGCTAATCTATGGTTTAAGTTCCTGAAATGGCATATATTCGTAATTCTTCTCGTGGAAGTATCGTTAAATATCTTTCAAAATGAAACGGTGTGTTTTATTTGTCAAGAGAATGTTAAGAGGCTTTACTAGTTAAGTCTTGTTCCCATTTACTAATAAACTGTTCGTGTAACGGTTTTTTTTTACTAATTGCTTTTAGCATTGATGTTTTCTCAATTGAGAATATGCTCATTTCCTGTGGTTCTTAAAATATTTCTTATAAATTCTTAAAAACTTTAATGGAACGATTATTTTCATACTCTAGACAGATATAATAAAGTGTAGAAGAAATTTTACTGTAGTCATCATTAATTATCTTGCCCAGAATCGGACCACGTTGCGGTTTAATGCTATGTGCAGTGGATACTTACCTAGTTCTCCATAAGTCCGCGCATTTGGTGTGCTATTTTTAAAGTTCAGTAAAATTGTGTGGAACTCAATTTGATACATTTCAATTAGATTCACTTTTTCATAACCCCATACTTCAGAGGCATATAATAAAACCAGTGTTATCATTGTGTCGAAGAGAGTTTATTGCAGATCAACCGATATTTGTAGCTACTTTATTCGTCTTACTAGTCATTACATGGCTTTGGTCCCCTGCTTCACATTTCTTTTTTATACACAGCATTAAGTTCACATTATATCCTACGTGCATGCTTACCCTTCCAGGACTGGCTGATAAATGATTATCGGCACGTGCAGATGATCCCGATCTGCACAGACAATAGACTAAACGAATATAGCATCAAATAGTTAGAACGATTATGGAGTCATGGCATTGCATGTTGGGTAGCATTGCATACTGACTAGCATTGCATGCTGAGTAAATTGAAACAGCAAGCATCTCATATCTCATGCAAACGTGTCTATTCCTAATGCGACACGAGAAGTTTAATGTTCTTAATTTCCTTTCACAGGTCCGTTATCCGCTTTATCCAAAGTGTTTCGTTGCAACGGGTGGTCCTATATCACAGGAGCAGGGGTGGGCGTAGGGGCAAGGGCACTGGGCAATAGCACCATAGATTTTTCTCTCCAATTGTGTATCCACATATCGCCCTCTAGGTGTTGACCACCCAATAGTTAGCCACGACCCCCACACCCAGTCAAAATAGGTGCATACACCCCTCTGACAGAGAGCAAATAGCATGGGCCTAAGGCGGCCCACCTTAAAGAACGCCCATCATTTGACGGAAAATGTTGTTTATTATAGCAAATAGAGCTGTATAAATTGACGAATGTCTTTAGGCGAGCACTTTTTCTTGGCATATACAGACCACGTTATAGACAGGGTTGGCTGGGTTGAGCGTGGTACTTCAGTCAAATTCGTTTGAATAGAGAATGTATGTGTATTTATAATCTGGGAAAGCTGATATGAGAATCCTTTATAATGCAAGAAATATTCTGTTACATATTTTGAAAACTAATTTGAATGAGAGCACTTGTTGTCTAAGGCAGCAACCGCTCCCAAGCAATTAGTTTCAACATATTTACTCAAATGCTTGAGTTTTGATTATACATTTCTTTAGAATTACTGAGGCATGCCCTCAGTTTGGGCTTTTGTCACGGGTAGCCCACCATAAGAAATTTCTGCCAAAGGTCATCCCTGACACTAGGGGACATGTATACACCTGTGCAAAAGTTAAGCACCAGCAAAAACAATAGAACGTAGAAACATGATGGTACAACTAGGCTGCCATACATTTTGTCCCCGCGTTAGCTGACATAATTCCAAGTACGAAATGCACATGCATGCATGACTTCACGCCGCTTGATGTCCGTGCGTGGTGTGAAACAGCACACGTGTTCAGTTATGTAAAAGTCCAGTTTGAGGTGTAGAACATTACATACAGATTTAGGCGACAAGATTAGGAATTTTGTGTTCATGACCGTGGTTTATTTGTACAGAGAGAATTAGCTCTTGATTGTGAACCGCTATGGCAAGACGAAGGTTAAGTGATCATGTGAAATGGCAAATCATAGGCATGCATACCACTGGTATGTCATGCAGAGAGATTGGCAGACAGCTGAACATTAACCATACTGTCATCAGTCGTTTGATTGCAAAACATCGGCAAACTAACGAGGTGAAGGACAGGCCTAGATCTGGAAGACCGAAGAAGACTACTGCCCGTGATGATCGAGCCCTAGTACGCCTTGTTAGGAGATCTCCATTCACCAACAGCAGAGTGCTCAGCCAGCAATGGGAAACGCGCAATAGAGTGTCAATGTCTACCGTCAAAAGGAGACTGTATGCTGCTGGCATGAAAGCTAGGAGACCTGTCAGACGTCCTCTCCTCACTGCACACCACAAAGAGGAGCGTCTGAGGTGGTGCAATGAAAGAAGACACTGCTGGAACATGAGATCCTGGAGACGGGTACACTGGTCCGATGAAAGTCGGTTCCTGCTTCATGCCACAGATGGTCGAACTCGTGTATGGAGGTCCAGACGCACGGCGTACGACCAACGTAACATCATGGAAGAAGTTCCATTTGGTGGAGGTTCCGTTATGATATGGGGGTGCATCTCATTTGATTGTAAGCTGGATCTGTTGACTGTACCTGGAACACTAAATGGACAAAGATATCAAGATTCCATACTGGATAGAGTTGTGGTCCCTCATTTTGTAAATCATGCACCTGGAACCCACCCTATATTCATGGATAACAACGCCCGACCACATCGTGCTAGAGCTGTGCATGAATACCTCCGCCAGAATGCCATCGAAACCCTACCATGGCCAGCAAGGAGCCCTGACATGAACCCTATTGAGCATATCTGGGACATTCTGGGAAACATGGTGAGAAGGAGGGATCCTCCTGTGCAGAACCTACCGGAATTAACAGACGCACTCCATCTTGAATGGCAACGAATACCACAATGGCGTATCAGTCGGTTGGTGACCAGCATGAGACGTCGTGTCCAGGCCGTCATCCAGGCACAAGGTGGATATACCCGGTATTAATAATGACAGTCACAAACTCGTGCACAGATGTTAAACTTCGTTTTCAGACACCATTAATGACAATCTAGCCACGTGTGTCAACTGTAGGGCAATAGTTGTCAGTTGTGTCAACGTAACCATATTCAGGCCTCGTTTTCAAGTTCAAACAAAAACATACAGTGTTTCCCCACCATCATAATCAGCATTCCTCTAGTTGCATTATTACCTCTTGCACTAAGATGGAAGGGTACATAAATGTTTATGCTATTGCTTTCTTCATAGCACATGAATATACCCTCGCATGTGCGTAAAAATAGGGTGGTGCTTAACTTTTGCACAGGTGTATATAACAGTTTGAGACAAATTTCAACCAGTAACTCAACGAGCTGATCTAGTATATTTTTGGCGGCCACGTTTTATCTTCTGGTTGGCACCTCCCACCGAGAAAAATTTCAGGCAAGCCTGCTTTTGTAATACATGGATGGTGGCAAATTAGTAGAGCGTAATTTTAAGCGATAACCTTATCAACTGATCTATATCAATTTTGGGGGTGCCATTTTGGCGCCACACATTGCCATACTCGCCAACAAGATCCTATCCTTAAATACGGATATAAAGCGAAGCTTGGTGTTGTAAATCGTTTGCGGTTGTGGTTTTCTGATTTTGTACAACATAGTCCTAACATAAGTTAGTTTTCCCATATTTATATTCATTAAACATACATTTATTTAGTCCAATGCAAATTTAGTATGGTTTACTGATATAAGTCTTCAATCAGACGCGGGCGTTGTTGCATGTTTATTGACAAACCCCAAAAGTGTTACCACTGGCTAAAACAGTAGGAAACTGATTTTATCGTATCTACTTTATTAAAATTTCTATTCAATATAACTAGGCTCTATACTTACCATGATAATAGTCATTGTGGAATATTTTCGCTCTCCTCGTATACCTTGAATGTAGAGTTGATAATAAAAATGAGTTTTGTCTTAGAAATTCTTTTTAACAACCAACCTTGCTTAATTCGTATTCATTTACCTCGTAGGAAAGCGAGGACTTATATAGTATAGTATGACGTCAGAGCTTGGCATGGCCCGCCTAACAAGACTGCGTTTACTTCCTTAACATTTATCTGTTCAACCCAACAGAGGGTAGTGGGGGGAGACACGTTCTTTACCATTCAAGGTGAAAGCTGTTGAATATTATTAGATTACTTTAACTGGAAGGCGTTGCTGTCCATGGCAGCAACGTAATTTAGTCAAATCATTTCATAATTAGCACCTGCATACCTGAATGCCTGGTTTGAAATAGAAATTATTGGATTTCACGGGACAAATTTTTAAAAAGAATAGTTATATTTCCAGGGGAAACGCTTAGGGGTTCTCCCGCACACCTAATATTCTTCCTACATTTAACACGGTTTTGAAAGCACCCGCCAAAGAACTTCAAGGAAGTCATCGAATTGATAAGCTGAATGAACGTATGATTGAAGATTTGTGAATGTTGTGTGCTTGTATAAAAACGAATTCACGGAAGTCAGCTTCTTTGACTCACATTCGTACGCCCATCACCCTCTCGCCAGCTCCCTCGATCACGACGCACCACATGCAAGCACGCACGCACGCACGCGCGAGCTCATATATGCATAATAGTATGCACATGCACACAAACACGCTTGTGTGTAAGCACGCATGAGCACGCACGCACGCACGAGCAAATGCACACACTATCAAACGCGCGCGTGCACACGCATAGCGAGAGGGGCAGGGGAGATGGAGAGTGGGTCGGGAGGGCGGGAGGGAGAGAGAGGGGAATGGGGTGTGATGGTTATTGAGGAATTACGATGGAGGGAGGAGAGAGGGGCGAGGAGGGAAGGGAGGGAGTAGTGAGATATCGAGACCGGCTGGATGGAGGTAGGTAGGTAGGTAGGTAAGAGAGAGAGAGAGAGAGAGAGAGAGAGAGAGAGAGAGAGAGAGTGAGAGAGAGAGAGAGTTGTAAAAGGGGAGAGTGGAAGAGGGAGAGGAGTGATCGTGTGTGGTGTCTGTAGATCTGCAAGCTTGTCTCATTGATTATTGATTAATTAATATAATCCATGATGTTGTGCTTTACAAAAGCTCCAGCCTTTTAGCTCGAGGCTGGCGAAAATTTAAGTTTGTTCACACAAGTGGCTATGATTATTATAAATGGACTGATGATGTGTGGCTTTTCCTCAGTGCCTGTCGCTGTGGGTCAGCAGGCAGCTGACATTAGCTTCAGGCTAGGGCGTTAGGAGCAACACAGCATAATTTGAGATTAACATTGATTATAACTACAAGCGAAACTCGAATGTCCCGATTACCGGTACGCACACGCACACGCACACGCACACGCACACGCACATGCACGTACGCAAGCATGCGGGGACGCGCACACGCCGGCACGTACGTACGCACGCACGCACGCACACAGGCGGGCCTCCTCGCATTCATTCAAGAATAGACAAATGTTTAATGGATAACCAGGGCACCAGTTTTGAGTCGGCTTTAGATGTTTATGCTTACGTTTAACTCTTGTTGAATTTGCGCTAATGTTATACATTCGTAATCCTATAGCAAGTTCATTCACAATGTGTCGGAAGCGCGGGATATCCATACTAGATACTAGTATACGCGTGGGTGAATGTAAGTGCAACATTGTTCTGTTAAACATCGCTTGCGGCACAAAATCACTGCTACTACTACTACTACTACTACTACTACTACTACTACTACTACTACTACTACTACTACTACTACTACTACTACTACTACTACTACTACTACTACTACTACTACCACTGCTACTACTACTACTACCACCACCACCACCACCACCACCACCACCACCACCACCACCACCAGCAGCAGCAGCAGCAGCAGTAGTAATTTTATATATGC